>JZKD02S1672708.1:919378-940721 GCA_000966675.3 Picea glauca
AACAAGGACTACATCTTTCCTTATATCAGTCATCAAAGAAACTGCAGATCCATATATTGTTCCTATTGAAATAAGCCTAAAGAAATTCCTAAATATCAACCTCGATCTTGACTCATATCACCAAGAGCAACTGATTCATGTACTACAAAAACACTTCGGTGCATTTGCACAAGACTGTAAAGACATGCCTGGAGTTCACCCTAACACATGTACACATCATATCTACCTTCGGGAAAATGCCAAACCTATCACGCAACCACAACGTCTCATGAATCATGCCTTGAAAGACATTGTGAAAGAGGAATTATAGAAGTTACTAGATGCTAACTTTATATACCCCATATCTGATAGCAAGTGGGTTTCCCCACTAGTAGTCATGCCTAAAAAATAAAACAAGTGGAGAATATGTGTTGATTACCGTGAGCTTAATAAAGCAACATTGAAAGACTATTTTTTACTGCCCTTCATCAATTAGGTATTGGATACCTTAGCAGACAAGCAATACTTCTCCTTTTTGGATGGTTTTAGTGGGTGCAATCAGATTTAGATTGCATTGGAAGACCAAAATAAAACCACGTTTACATGTCCATGGGAAACATTTTCTTTTGGAGTTTTGCCATTCGGTTTGTGCAATGCCCCTACCACTTTTCAAAGGGCAGTATTGGGTATTTTTTCTAATTTGATTCAAAAGTGTGTTGAGATTGATATGGATGATTTATCTGTCTATGGTGACTCGTTTAAGGAAGCACTTGATAACCTGGAGAAAGTATTGATTAGATGTAAGGAAGTTGATGTTGCCTTGAGTAATAAAAAGTGTAAGATGTTGTCAAAACATGGCATTGTTCTTGGGCATCACATTTCTTTTGCAGATATCAAAGTGGACCCAACTAAGATCAAGGTCATCGTGGACTTTCCCTCAGCACATTCACCAAAGGAACTAAGAAGTTTCTTGGGCCACGTTGGCTATTATAGAATATTTATTGAAAATTTTATGAAGATAGCTACACCTATGTACAAATTGTTAGCTAAATATATTGATTTCTTTTGAAATTTTGAAGGAGAAGTTGTCCACAGTACTAGTGCTGAGGGGACCAAATTGGTCCCTTCCTTTCCATATTTGTACAGATGCTTCAGATAATTCCCTTGGGTATGTTTTAGGACATAAGGAGGATCATCTATCTTATGTTATTTATTACAATAGCAAAAAATTGTCACCTGATGAGCTTAACCATACCATCATGAAAAAATAATTCTTAGTTGTCGTACATGCTATCAACAAATTTAGGCATTATATCATGGGCTATGAATATTTTATTCACACCGACCATTCTGCCATCAAATTTCTAATGAATAAACCCATTACAAATGGTAGGATCACTAGGTGGTTACTATTATTGGAAAAATTTAACATTACCATTATGGATAGGCCTGGAAAAGAAAACTTAGTTGCATATTTTCTCTCTCGGATCCATACTAATGATGAAAATACTCCTATAGATGATAGTTTTCTGACGAGCATTTGTTTTTTGTTTCCACTAACATTCTTTGGTTTGCAGACATAGCCAATTATTTGGCCATAGGAAAGTTGCCTCAACACCTCTCTCCAAGAGAAAAGCAGTAAATTGTCAAGAATGGTGCCACTTATTCATGGATCGAGGGAGATCTCTTCCGTATTGGGCTGGATATGATTATTAGAAGGTGTGTATGACATGATGAGACATATGACATTTTGAAATCCTGCCATGATGGACCTGGTGGAGGCCATTTCATCGACAAGAGAACTGCCTACAAGGTGCTCCATCAAGGATATTACTGGTCAACAATGTTTAAGGACGCCAGAAAATATGTAAGTAGTTGCGACAAATATCAAAGAATGGGTAAGCCAGTGCAAGATGATGAGATTCCCTTACAACCCAAGTTCTTATCGAACCTTTTGAGAGATGGGCCTTGTATTTTAAGGGGCCAATCTCCCCTCCATAACGAAAGAAAAGGTACATTTTAGTTTGCATTGATTATGTAACTAAGTGGGTAGAAGAAAAATCTCTTTATTCTCCTAGTGAAAAATTAGTTATAGATTTTCTTTATGAAGATCTTTTTACTTGCTTTGGTATCCCAAGGGAAATTGTGACAAATAATGGAACACAATTTACATCCAAGTCAATGCAGGCCCTCACTCAACAATACCAGATAAAGCATTATAAATCTTCTCCATATCACCTGCAGGGCAACGGGTTAGTTGAGTCTACAAACAAGGTGTTGGAAGCAATTCCGACCAATACAATCCAGCTGCATCACAAAGATTGGGCGAACAGGCTTCCGAAGGCACTATGGGCTTATAGAACCACATGGAGAAATACCACAGGCTTTACTCCGTACGAGTTGGTGTATCACAAGCATGTTCTTTTTCCTATTGAGCTTCAAGTGAAGACCTTTAGGATAGTTGCACAATTGGGCATAGATTTATCAGATGCAAAGAAATAAAGAATAGCTCAACTCAATGAACTGGATGAAATTAGGCAAGATGAAGTTCAACACACTATTCTGGTATAGGAACAACAAGATCGATGGAATGATAAATTCATCAGGAAGAAGGTTTTCAAGACCGGTGATTGGGCCCTCCTCTTTGATTCTTAGTTTAAAAATTTCAGAGGAATCTCACTACGAGGTGGTTGGGACCTTATGAAATTGAGACTGTCTTCAACAATGGATCAGTCGGGATTAAAACAATTGATGATCAATAGATCTCTTTTGTGGTCAATGGTCATCGACTGAGATTGTATCACGGTCCTATGTCCAAGAAAAATTTTGTACAAGATATTTTGTAGCAGTATGATATGGAGGTAGTGGGTAGGGGGTCTCCCTCTCCCTCTCCAACCTCTCTTTGAATCCTTTCCTTCCAGCTTTCTAAATGTATGTACATAAGAAAAATAAAAAAAATATACAGAAAATATTATAAAACAATGAAAAAATAAATAAAAAATAAAAAATAATATATATAAGAAAAAAGTAAAGAAAAAACATAGTCTAGCTTGTTTGAAAACCAACTTGCTAGTAGGTTGGCCCATAATCAAATTGTTGCTCTCAATTGTCAGATTTTACCTCATGCTCTTCAAATCATTTTGTTTACTCTCGTGTCAGATGATAGGGGATGCATTAAGGCCCTCCTTCTGACAAATTTGCCTCCATCCACTTTAGCACATCATCTGGGGGATCAAAGTAAGAGATTCATATGGTACCTAGGGGCTTACATACATCAATGGAAAGTTCCCTCGCCGACAATAGTGGGAATTCATTAATGCCTCTTGTTTGTCAAATCTTGCAGGACATTGGACATCAACTCATTAATTCATGCCCAACAAGTTGTACCAGGGGCACCTTGACTCTCATCGTCATCAATGGTGAATAATATTGCATTGGTTAAAAACTTTAATTATTGGTTGGCAATCCAATTATTTCCCTCCATCTTCGACAACAACACATCTTTCACATGGATGGATTTGTGCCAAAGGTTCGAGTTCGTGGTGAAGACTATTTGGTTAGGATCTTGATGACAGTTTGCAAAAATCAATGTGAATAAAAAGGAGGTTGGTTATAGGGCAGTTGTGACATGTAATTTGTCTCAAAAAGAGGTGGTTTTCTACCTTCTCAGTAGATTTCCCACTAATATCTTAGACTTCTTCCTCGATACAGAGCTTGGGACATGGTCTAGTTTTGGATATACATCCCCTGTTTCTTCACTTCCCCTGCAGTTATTTTCACCATCACCATTATGACATCTTCGATCAATCTACTTTCAGTAGAAGATACACCAGAGAGTAAATTCAACATCAACAGTTTCCATCCTTCTTTTGGTTTTCAGTTTTAGATTCCAACATTCTCAATAAGTTCAAAATTCCTTAGATTTCCAAACATTTTCTGAGCAAGTATAGAAATTAAAATTTATTCATGATATCCTACAACATTATATTTTCACATTATAGAGTATTCAGATCAAAGCAACTGTGTGTTCATGGCATCAGAGGAGAAAAAAGGTACCCTACAATATTCCCGCGCCAACATAGGAAATGCAGTGTAGGTACCGGAATATTGTAACTACACTTTAAAAGAGATTTTTGTTAAGGGAATAAGACAGTATGGATTTCTTCTTCATCTTTGGGAACCTACAACATTGACACAACAACAAAAACAGTCTCATCATTCCCTATATCCACACAAATCATGCATCTATAGTTAAAAAAAAGTTAATGAATTTTTAAGGTAAAATTGGTTTTGAATTATGGTTAGTTTATTAGGAACAAAGGATATCATTTAAACAACTTTCTCATACTTTTCTAACCCATCCTTGTACTCCATACTTAGTATTCTAATTTCATTCATCCATGCACCATGTGTTACAATTATGATCCTTAAAACATATGACTCATATATATATGTGCACARTATAACATTTWCCACCCKTATATGCTTTGWTTRTATGTATCRTATCTCCATCTATCTATATACYCCACWTATACATACCATGTCTCCACTAYGATCATTCACCTATCRATCTTGTAAAGGGTTCAMTAATMATATGMARMAAATGGTGTAATTATTTAAAGTTKCCTTAGTCTTCCAYAGTGGTTGATTCTTGCACAATTTAGTTTTGTTGTTTCCACATGTATCAGTGTTGACGCTTTATGATGGGAAACTTGAGACCTTGGAATGACCCCCACTAAATCCGCATGAACTAAAATTATCATTCTCGTCCCAAGTCTCCCTTCCATCATTACCACGTAGGAAATTCATACAACTCCATCATGGAACTCGTTTGAAATCACCACAAGGATTCCAAACAAGCCCAAATGATCATTCTAGCTTCCATCCACCTGCATGTCATAAATATTTCTTATTGTTGAAACCTTGTGCTTTCGAGATCACCATTTAACTCTATAGCAAAGTTGTTCACGTTTATAAACAAAACCCTTCCCATTCTTTGCAGTGTTTGTTAAATTGGCCAAGGTAATACCCCTATTGGAACCCACATTTGAAGATGGTGGTAGATCGCCATGAGCCTGCATCTTGATAAGATCTCAAATCCATACCAGAGTATAACATGTGCAAGAAAAGGTTTAAGGAAGCATGATGGCGCCTCTTCTTTGCTCAATTTTGGGGATTTAATGATAAGGTTGCCCTTCAATTCACACAAAGTTTTAATGGACGATTGGCTAGGGTCGGGAATTTAGAAATTGAAGTGACAGAGGAAACCCTATCCAATGTCACGGGTCTTCCCATAACCAGAGAGCATTGGTTCAAGAAATTAACACTTGGGAAGGAGACTTGCAATCGGTTCCTGAAAGCATAACATCAGAACGCGACCTGGGAAAAGGGGGTTCCAAGAGCATGCATTGTGGACAAATGGAAAGCGCCATTGGCAATCCTGTAGAGTTATTTAACCTATGAGGGGAGGTATGCTCTTACATATCAATATCATATTCGAATCTTACTGCATTTTGAAGCTAAGGATCTGATAATTTTTCCTTACTACCTTTGGAAGATTCTGGAGAAGATGTCTAAAATGGTCAAGAAAAATAGTCAAAACCCTCAAAATATCCTACACCAACATGGTTTGATAAAATTGTTAGTGGAGGCTGAGCTCTGTAAAATAAATGAAACTTGGGAACACATTTTGAATACAAATGCATTTGTAGACCAGATACCTATAATTGTGGTGAAGAGTCCAAAGAAATTGGGTAGAAATACAAAGAGGAAGGACTGTGATGAATACCTCGGCTCTCTCAAAGCCAAGGGTTTCATCTCTTACCTGAAAAGACCAAGGAATTTCAAATCTTCAAAGGGAGCTTTAGTTGTTAAACCATTGTTTACACCTCCTCTAGTTCACAGGATCACTCAAAACATGGTGAAACAAGGAAATGCAGAGATATCCTTGCCAAAGGAAGAAGTGCACTTGAAGAAGAGGGATAAACCAACCCCCATATATCCACGGTATGCAACAAGGGAAGTCTCGATTTGTTTATATTATGAGGACACCCTGCCTATCGCAAAGCTCCTTAAAACTTCCAAGCGACCAAAGATTAAGGGTCAGACTCTATTACACAAATCATTCTCAAAACCTAGTCACCAAGAAACTAATGACCCTGTTGAAATAGACATACCAACAGAAGGACAGGTACAATTTTCCATC
Source organism: Picea glauca (assembly GCA_000966675.3). Lineage (NCBI taxonomy): Eukaryota > Viridiplantae > Streptophyta > Pinopsida > Pinales > Pinaceae > Picea > Picea glauca. The sequence goes on from JZKD02S1672708.1 coordinate 925,563, forward strand.
TCTCTCGAGGAAGAGAAGGGTAATGAAAGAGTTTTTGAGGATATTCAACAACCTGTGGAGAAGAAAAATAAACCTAGAACTCCAAATACCCCAAGTATAATTATTCTTGGACCTTCCAATAGGGGATTTGATGACTATGAAGGCTCAAATGTTTCTTTAGCGGAGTCTATTGTTGAAGGACCCTTGGATAAGAAACTTAAGAAGAAATGAAATAAGATTAAAAAGATGGAACATGAAGTGATAGAATTGTCTACTTTGAATAGGTGCATAGAAAGAGAAAATAAACAGATAAAAGGGCAGAGCAAGAAGTTACAAGAAGAACTTGAGAAACTCCAGTTAGAAAATAAGAAGATCAATAGAAATATGCATAAATTGCTTCAACCAGAGAAGTTGAGAAGGAGTGACAGGTTGGGAAAGAAAGACTTAGGCCTCAACATTTTGATCAACGCAACAGGGCTCTCTTAGTGGTTGAAGAGGGTAGACTTCAATTTTGATCAGTTTTGTGGTGTCTTTTCATAAGGACATGCAAATGGTCAGGTGTGGGGGTAATGTTGAGCTCCCATTTTGTCACTCACCAGACACATTTTGGCCACCAATTCCCTATCTATGCATCTAAACCTAATTTATTGTCATCTACTTTCACCTGTTTGCAAGCTTAAGACCTTTGACAAGTGCTTGAGGTAAAAGTTTTTTTATTTTGATATTTTTCTGAGTTCTTAGTAGATTAATAAGGATTCTTAAGCTATATTTTATCAATGATAAAAGGTATTCTCACCTTTTTACTGTGACAATTATTATTGCACCATTTCATGCATTCCAGTACCAATACAGACATTCTGGTCCCTGAGTTTCTAACTTCTCCTAATATTTGCACACGCCCAGATTGGATTTGGCCATATGGGTATTGTTGATATGAATGTCGAGATGGATGTTAATTCATGCCCAACCTTCTCCTTGTCAGCGCGAGATGTCAAGTAAATGGATTGTGATGATTGTCTGAGTTTCTTTTTATCAAGTTGCCTTATGTTTTAATGAATGATCGATAGGTTAATTAACTCTCTTTCTCCTTGGGAGACAAATTAGGATATACTTTTGTCCTTTGCCCGCACACATTGTGTTTGTAGTTCATCAGCTTAGGAACTTGGTTGACAATTAAAAGGGGGTTTAATACAATAATTAATTTACCCAACAATCTCTAGATGGCAGTTTTAAATGGATGAGATTGAAATTTTGTTATGATAATGTTATAAGATTTGAGTTTTAGTGAAAAATGATGGAAAACAAATTCCAAAAAAATTGGAAAAAACTATTGGAATGTGTAATGTTTTAGTTTTAATTTGTTATTGAATTTTAGTTTTGATGTTGATTTTGGTTTATGATGTATATGATGTTTTGGTGATAGTTTTATAAGTCCCGAACTTATTAAAAAATTCAAATATGAACTTTTCATGGAAGCTAATTGTCCTATATCGATTTGTAAATGCTCATGGAGGAGAAGTAAACAATGAGAAAATCCATAATTGTGGATGGAATATAAGTGGACTTCTTTTTCAAAACATGTCAAGAATTTTAGACTTCCCATACTTACCAAATTGGTCATCATTTAAATATTTGGGCACCACAACATTGTGGGCCTACCTAGCGTGCATCGTTAGCACTTCTCATGGATTGTATTTGTCCTCGTCGATAGAAAAATATATAAGAATCTTGGGCTTGGATTAAACAACATCTACAACAAGATATATTCCAAATGAGTAACTTGGATCTTGAAAATAAGAATAAAACACATTGAACTTTCCTTTAAAAAAAAATTATTTGGATACACTCACCACTAAGGAGGTAAGGGCATTCTTAACTCTCTATATGGATGAAGAGTATACTATGGTTATGTCGGGTTTATCTTTGACTATAGCGTTTAGTGGTTTTGGAGGGGAAGTCTTCATAGGAGAGTGATTCTACTTTCTTTTCCAGAGTGTTCATCAAGCTCTCAGACCCCTAGACTTAGTGGGATGGAACCTTTTCTTCCTCTCGATTTCTAACCTCCTAGCTTGACATGCGTTGAAGATCTTCTTAACTGCTTAGGATTCCAGACTGACAGGCTCTGAGTTGATGGGACCCTGGTCATGTATGTCTCAGGTCTTCTATCTTTTCGTTCTTTACTACTGACCTTCCATCATACATTTTTTCAATCTCGATGAGTTGGAACATTAGTTGGTTAATGTTTTTCTACTGAGTTGGTAGTCGTTTTAAGGTAGGGTGGTACGCAGATATGGAGGGTGAGGTCAGCACCCACATGGGTGTAGACAAGGAGCCTTGGGATCAGGTGAGCTTCCTTTCAATGGTGGATGACCTTTGTAGGCATAAGGGTAGTAGAGTCACACTAAATGTGAATTTAAGCGAGCCATTAACACCCTTGGTAGAGTTTCCTTCTTCCACTACCACCAGTTCAAAGCAGTTTCACCAATCTACTACAGCACCGAGTCTTTCCCTTTGCAAGGAAGCTTCTCATCTTCCTGGTGCGGTTTCAAAAGTTTTAACTATTGGAGGTTATGATAAGGTGAATGGTTTACAAGGAAAAAGAGAAAACGAGATAGGATCGAATAATGTCTGCAACACTCAGACATTGGAGAACAAGGGAGGTGGCTTGTTGGGGAAGCAGGGTTCTCCAAAGTGCACTGTGTGGGCGTGGAAGCCAAAACGAACCAAATGAAAAATGGTTCTGGGCTTGGATGTGGGACTTGAAGAGTCATGTTCGCTTGCTATGTGTGCTCTGGTGGGAAGGTTGGCATACTGTTTGCTATGCAAGATGTTTGTCTCATAGTGGATGTGTGTTACATGTGAACCCCTCCTGGGTTATTCCTCAATGTTATTGACTCAACCGAAGGGATGGTTCGGCTTTGTTTTCAAAAATTCGGAAGACTCATCTCGAATTTTAGAAAGTTTATGGGCTTTTGAGGGTGGAAACCTCATGCTAAAAAGGTGGTGGATAAGGTTTGACTTGACGATAGAGTATTTTAGCTACCGTCACCTCTGGGTCCTGCTCCTGGGTCTTTCGCTACAGTTGTGGAATGTCAAAGCTTTGGAGGCGATAGGAAATTTCTTAGGACGTTTTATTAAGGTCGATGAGGACGCTTTATAGTATACAAACAAAAGGATGGCTAAAGTCCTCGTGGAAGTGGATATACGCGCTGGTCTGCTAGAAACTTTGGAGATTGAATGGAGGGGACTTCTTTTAGTCCAGAGATTAGATTAGTTGGGTATATCATTCATGAATTGGTCATCTAAGGAAGGAATGTCATCATGTTTATGGAGCTTCTATCGACGAGGACTCCTTAGAGGAGAATACATCAAACTATTACTCTCATAAGACAGACACGTAGGAACCAGAATCTTTTACGGGAGCGTGGGATATGGATAGTCCAGCATATTTGAACAAAACCTTCATTGGTAAGTTGAGACACTAGTGTCCATCTCTGTATTTCACTTTGTCTACAGGGGAAAGAGATCACCTTGTTACTTTCTTCCCTTCAAAGTCAAGTTTTCCTTCGACGGCCATTAAGACTGTGGACAATGAGACTATTTTAGAGAGTTCAGATCCGCTTAATGAGACTATATTAGTGAGTTCAGTTTCTCCTGATGCTCGAAGTGAGCCCACTCCTTCCCTTGTTGTTAACCAAGTATTGAGTAACAATGTTCTTCCCGAGACATTGTCGGAGGAAGATTCACTCCTTGTACCTGGTTATGGAGAACTTGTCTCCAGTGAGCAATCCTTGGATAGGATGCTAACGACCTTGGTACCATCCTACAAAGATGTTTCTAGTCCTATCCTGATCCTGACTTTCTTGGGGAAAGAAGTTGTGGTTAATGTGGGGCCTAGTGATGCTTCTAGAGCTTCTGGTTGTATAGGAGTTTCAAATGGGAAGGACCTTGCATGCTTGCGGGCATTGGGGCTTGAGTTATCTTCTGTAAAAACTAGAAGTGCTCGTAAAAAATCAAGGACAAACCTTTCCTTTTCGGCTAACCAGCTTTCTTCAAACATTTATCAGGGGGCGCTTAGAGGCATGAAATCCCTTGCAAGGGCTAAATCATGATCCTCCTCTCCCTTAATATTAGAGGGGTTGGAGGACCCCTAAAGCTAGCCTCCATGCGTAGACTTATCTCAAAAACTTTACCCAATATTATCTTTCTACATGAGACTCTAGTGGATGAGGAGAAGGCTAGGCATTTCATGTTTGCACTCAGGCTGGAGTGGATGTCTTCTGTTGTTAGTACAGTGGGAAATTCGGGTGGCCTTCTGGTGTCTTGGGACCCTAGATTTTTTAAATTTTTGCATGTCCTAAGTTGTGGCGGTATTTTCTTGTCAGGTTCTAGCTTAGTGGATAAATGAAAGCTTTATCTTTTGAATGTATATGGCCCATGCATAGAACGCAAGATTTTCTGGAAAAAAGTGAAAGACAGGGGATTGTTAGCTCATGCTGACTTGATAATGGCAGGGGACATGAATTTTACGTTAAATTTAGATGAGATTTGAGGCATAAAAGATCTGACTGATCCTTTGGCAGTCTTCTTCAGGGATTTGTTTGAAAAAAATAAATTAGTGGATGTGGCACCTGCTGAGTTGGCTCCTATGTGGCGTAATGGTAGATCTGGAGAGTCTGGAATTGCTAAAAGACTTGACATAATCTTTGTGCTGGAGGATCTTATTGTGCCAACTTTGAGATATAGGTCGTGGGTCGAATATCCTTATTTATCCAATCACGCACCTATATTACTTCAATTGGACATTGGGATACTGACGATCGCTCACCCTTTCAAGTTTAATCCAATCTGGTTGCGTGATGATTCATTTTCCTCTTTAGTTCGTGAAGTTTGGACTGATGCACAACTTCATCAAGTTGAAGGGGCACAAAGGAGATTAGTCGAGAAGCTCTAACTTCTAAAAAATCGAGTTAAAATTTGGTCGAAAGAAAAATGTCTACGGGATAAGATAGAATTGGAAAAGACGGAAGCTGAATTGGTTGTGCTCTATATTCAGAAGAATCAAGGAACACACACTGCATATTTTGAACAACGATTGATGTTCTTAGAGTCTAAGTGCAATAAATTTCTACTGGAAGAGGAAGAACGGTGGCACCAAAAGAGCGGGGTCATCTGGATTAAGAGTGGAGATAAAAATATGAAATTCTTTCACTGTTTTGCAAGCTACAAGAGGAACAAAAAACACACTTGGAAAATAAAAGATGAAGTTGGACTGGTTCACTCAGGTCAGGAGGCCTTAAAGGATGAAGCAGTCTCTTTCTTTAATTCTTTCTATCAGGACACATAGAAAAACAACATTAGGGTTCAGTTAGATACTGTTAGGTTATCCTACGCTTGTTTTGGAGGATGAAGTAGCAACTCTTGAGAAGCCTTGTACCATTGAGGAAATTTTAGAGGTTCTAAAATATTTTGCAAAGGACAAAAGTCTCGGCCCAGATGGGTGGACTGTCAAATTTTTCCTACACTTCTTCAACCTGGTTGGGAAATATTTGCTTTTTGTTGTGGAGGAGACTAGGATCTGAGGTGAGGTTATCCGACCGATCAATTCTACTTTCATTGCCTCGATTCCAAAAGTCAACAATCCTATCTCCTTCCACGATTTTCGTCCTATCGAACTGTGTAATTTATGATACAAGATTATTGCAAAAGTAATTGCGGGGAGACTCAGGCTAATCCTCTCTCTCACTTTGTCTGAAGAACAGTTGGGTTTTCTGAAGGGAAGATAGATTTTATATGCCATAGGGACAACACAGGAGTGCCTTCATAGTATCAAGGCCAAAAAACTTCAAGCTATCATCCTGGAGTTAGATTTTTAAAAGTCCTATGATTGCACAAACTGGGATTATCTGAGGTTTATGCTTCTCCAGTGTGGCTTTGGACTTCTTATGACAAACTGGATTATGGGTCGTGTTGCCTCAAAAGAATACGTCGTCCTAATCAATAGCGAGGCCATTAATTTCTTCAAAAGTGGTAGAGTATTACGACAGGGCTACCCATTGTCGCTTCTTTTGTTCATACTTGTGATGGAGGGCCTTAGTCTTTCTCTTAAAAAAAGTCAATATGAAGGGAAGCTATTGGGAATCAAGGTTTCTAGGATTATTAAGATCCTCCATCTACTCTTTGTGGATGGCCTGCTAATAATGTCCAGAACATCGATCCTAGAATGGCAGTAAATCAACAAAATTCTTAACTCCTTTTGTTGTGTGACGGGATTGATGATCAACATCCAAAAGTCCACCTTTCCACACTATGGTGCTCATCAGGGAACTTTATATGCTTTAAAAGTTTTGTTTCATTTCAACTTCATGAATCTTTCAGATGGATTTAAATACTTGGGATTCTTTTTAAAGCCTGACAGCTACAAGTCAAAGGATTGGCAGTGGCTTATTATGAAGTTTGAGAATCAAATTAGTCACTGGTGCAATCAACTTCTTTCACAGGGGGGAATATATGTTCTAATCAAAGCAGTGTTAGAAAGTCAGCCAGTCTTTTGGTTGGCCTTGGCACACATCCCGACATCTGTTCTAAATCGGATACGTAAGCTCGTTTTTTCTTTTCTCTGGTCAGGCAACAAGAAAAATCAAACCTACCATTTATGCAGATGGGAGACCATTTCAAAACCAAAAGTTTTTGGCGGGTGGGGGTTGAGAAACATCTTTTGTTTTTCCAGGGTGCTGGTGACTAATACATTGTGGCGCGAACTAGTGAAAAATGGTATTTGGCAACGAGTGATAAAAGACAAGTATTTCCCCCATATCTTTGTGATGACTTAGTTGCGATTATCTTCTCCGGTCTCGTCTTTCGGCTCCCAAACTTGGAAAAACCCCCTGAATAATTTACCTTTGATCGTGCATTGGCTAGCCTGGAAACCGGGCTCGGGAGATTTCATTATTGTTGGAAAGGACGAATTATTAGACTTGGGGAAGGACTCAATTTTGTCTGTTGATTTGATTTCCTGTCTAAATGATAAAAATGTGTATTTTTTTTATCAAGTTAGTCGAGTCTCTTCATAGGGATCGATCTACTCCAACTGGCTAGACATATCAGACTTGGGATTGGAGGGCGATCTCGCAGCTGAATGGGAATGGTACAGGAGGAGCTTGATTGGATCAGACATTCAACTAACTGAAAGAGAGGATGAGTTAAGATGGATGGGTGGAGATAGCTCTGGTTAGATCACAGTTAAAAATGTATACAATGCACTTGCATCCAAGCTTTGGAAAAACAAAATAGGAGGTTGGAGGAAAAAACTTTGGTGTTGGGATTGTCCCCAAAAGATTAAGCTTTTCGCCTGGCTTGTGATTGAAGATAAAATTCTTACCTAGAAAAATTTACAAAAAAGAGGATGGGTGGGGCTAGGATTATGTCAACTCTGCAAAGGTAATCGAGAATTTGGAAAACACCTCTTTTTTGTATTTCCCTTTCACTATATCAATTTGGGAAAGGATCAAAGGGGCCCTCAAGATCACTACACGATGGAATGGCACAATAGTGAAGGAATGCTTTGAAAACTGGGCTCTTCAAAATCAAAATATCCCTACACTGCCAGCCTTTATTTGTTGGTTCATCTGGCCTGAAAGAAACTTGGCCATCTTTGAGTCAAGGAGTCCTTCCATTCAAAAGATAACATTTCTCTCTTTAGGTGCAGCAAACAGTCACATGCCAAAGGATAAAGTCTATAAAACTAGATGCTCATTTCTTGATATTTCAAATGATAAATTATAGGATGGTTTGACGGGGTAGCACAAAGGAATGGAGATCTAAGTGGCGCAAGAGGAGTCATAAAAATCAATGATCATACAATCTACAAGTGGACTCTAAATTGTGGAAGAGGAACAAATACAAGAGCAAAACTTAGGGGTGTGTGGGCTTCTCTAACTTTGGCACATAGACTTTCTATTACAGATTTTCATGTTTTAGGCGACTATAAAATAGTCATTGAATGGTTTAATGGAAAAGGCACTCTTCATGTCGTCTCTATAGACTATTGGAAGGACAGGATAAAGGAGCTCATCAAGTGTTTTCCGAAAATTACCTTTTCTCATGTATACAAAGAAGAGAATCAAGAGGCTGACTGCTTATCAAAAAAGGCCCTCTCATTGTGTCCAGGGAACATAGCATATAATCAGTGGGAAGGAGGTCATGAGGGCCCAAAACTCTTTTTAAAGATGTACTAGTAGTCATTTTAGGGGGTTTTCTCATGTGTTGTTTTTTTTGCAAAGAAGGGTGTTTGTTTGTTTTTTGCCATTATCTATATATAAAAGACAAAAACTTTTTTGAAAAGTTTGTCTATTGTCCGAAAAGATTGGTGCCAGTTTTGTAAGAAAATTGGATATTTCCATATAAATTATGTGAGTGGATAATACTATGAAACTCAAGAAATCCTTGATTTAATGTTTTGTTATGTGAACAGATTATATTAATATAACTAGCATACCCCCTAAGCAGGCGAATGAGAATGCCGAAGTAAATTAAGAGAAGTTTTTAGGTTTTATTATGAATATGATATTGTCTCATAATAAAATATAAATTGTGGCTATTAAAATACACTAAATTGAATATAAAAGTAGAAAATTTATATATCAACTTTATATATAAAGTAATTGAAAGTAAAATAAATTATGGCTAAAACTTTTTAATGGCATCTTTCACAGTATGAGGGAGACTTGTAATTCCTTCCATGCACAATATGGAGTTCACATGTGTTATTACATAAAAATTTAGGAGAAAATGTGGTAGTGAGGGAGACTTGTAATTCCTTCCATGCTCAATATGAAGTTCACACTTTTGTTATTACATCAAAATTTAGGAGAAAATGTGGTGTGATAAAGAGCTATAGGAAAAATAAATTAACATATTATAAAGAGATAATCAAACCTAATTTACTTATATTCCTTGTGTAAACTACTACGACAGACATGAATTGACCAATGAGCTACCGCATTTTTAGTGAAGTTATCAATGTACCCACCGCTTAAGTTAAAGGTGATGACAGATGGACAAAGAATGATACAGTTTAAGTTAAAGGTGATAACAGAGGGGTAAAGAATGGTATATGTGAACAGTGGGACGGGTAAAAAATGGTATATGTGAATGGTGAGAATTCTTTCGTAAAACCTGTCAACATGTTGACAGGTTTTCTATAAAAGCCAACACTAAAATGTCTATGGCATAAATATAATGTGCAATTTTCAGTAGAAAAATAAAAAGCATTCTTAACATAATAAACATGACTTAGAAAAAAAGATTATTCCATAGGAAAAACTTGTACCTCACGACATGTGAAAAATGTACCTCCACACAGATGTGATTATTGTCACATGGGAAACTTGCATCTCCACGCAGATATAATTATTATTGGAGTTGATGACATTTGTTTCCACTAATGGAGTTAGTGACATGTGACATCAAGGACGTCATTGAACGCAATTAAATTGAAAACATGAAAAACTTTATTTCAATAAACTCCAAGGACGCATGCATTGAACACAATTATTGTTCTCGTTTAACTTTACGAAAATATTTATTCCAATAAACGCCAAGATCAGGCATTTCCTTTACCACTCACGAGGTAAGGATAAGGACATAGTTATTGTAATGTGCATGTGCATTCTGTTACTAAAATTTTTCTTCAAAAGAAAAAGTTGTACCTCATTATATTAACATGGAAAAAGTTAATTTTTATTTTATTTTATTGTAATATTTTTTAAAACATGGTTATAATTAGTGTCTTGTATAAGTACTAGATAACCAATACTAATAATAATAATTTTTTTTTAAGATTGATTCAAACTTTAATTAAAGTTATTTATAGTTTAAAATAAGGTGGCATATATATGTTAAGTTTTGATTTAATTATTGGAAAATAAAGGAGGATGTTTTGCAGAATATTGATACCATTAAAAATACTATCACCTTTAAATTTAAAGAGAAAATGTGGTGTAATAAAGAATTAGAGGATAAGAAAAAATTATGATACTATAAAGGGGTCATTAACCCTAATCTAGAAAATTAAAAGTACTTTTTTGTTATAGCCAACGTAAAGAAGAAAATCGTCATTGCTAAAATAAGAAAAGGATCTTGTGAGCTCTATAGTGAAATAGGGTATTGGACAATTCTTAAAATGTTGTGGGATGAAATAATTTGTCATCTTGAAGGTGGAGGATGAAAATTACTTTCTCTTAGAATATCATGTGTATATCCGCATTATATCTCAATTTCAACATATTTGAAAAAATCAAGAAACCTTCCAAATAACTTCCTCATATTTTGTAAATGGTGCTCGGGGTAAATTATGATCATGTACAACATGTAAGCCTAGCCCTGAGGGACCTAGGTCGATCTGACCTCATGACCTCATTGGCCATTACATATTTAGCATGACAAGTCTAACCACTTGAGTTAACCCTTGAGGCTATATATTTTTCAAGGAAATCTCACAGGATCCCCCCCTCTTTCTTGGAATATCCAAATGGAGGGTAGCTCAACCGCCAACCACAATAATGATTGGTAACCAAGTGGGACTCGTTCAGAGTTGAACCTCAATCAAACTAGAACTAGATACCTTGCAAAAAACTCAACCTTGAGATAGTCTATTCAAATCAATTAAGTTAACCCAATGTTTTAAAATTGAAGCACATGGGGGATGGGTTTTGATCCACTTAAGTGTGCATGGGTTATGACATCATTTAATATATAATCCCTATTGGTGTTGCCACATATTCAACCATGACCTCATGGCATCAAGAAAAGTCCTTATAAGAATTGAACCTTACCCAATGGTGAAAAAATCCTCGCTTCTAGAAGACATCGATGATTAATTTTTAATAATATTAACATACTCTAAAACCAGTTGTTCCTATTTGAGTTTAATTGCATCATTTTCCCTTACATTCTTGGAACGAAGACTCACTGAGAATTATTAGAAATACATTGGATAAGTATATTGATAGATATGAACCAAAAGATGGCATGTTTGTGTGCGCAAGAATATCTGTGGAAGTTGATTTAGGAAAAGGGTTTCCAGAGGAAATGTTTCTCAATTTGGATAACTAGAAACACATATAGAAGTTGGACTATGAGCCACTACCCTTCAAGTGAAAAAATTGTCATGAAGATGGGCATTTTGCTAAAGATTGCAAAGAAAAACATTGTGAATCAAGCTACAATAGAGAAAGAATATCAATGGAAAATAGTGAAGAAGAAACTAAACACAAATCAAGTGACTTGAAGAAGAGCTAACATTCAAAAGATAAAATCAACCCCTACAACAAATAGGTATGAAGTGCTCTATCAACCAAAAGTTGGTCCTTCTACTCCCCCCTCAAAGGAACCCATGTCTCCATTGGACCCCCTTCCCAAAGAGAATGAAGTGCATGGTCCTATCATTATCCCTCAATCTTTTGTGCAATCAATATACTCGGAATCTCAAGTTGAATCCCTTCTCACTCTAGAAGGTTATTTTCCTAAAGAACAATAAGAAATAGAATTAACCTCGAACACATTTTATGCCCAATCAAGTGGAGTAATGACAAGGAAGAAGACCCAACAACAACATGATGAGGAAGAGCTAGAGGAGGAATTCCTGCCAAAAAATCCTAGGTTTAAACCATTAAAGGACAAGCGCGAGGAGGCAACTAATAAAGAAAAAAACTTGCAGATCTAAAGAACTATTAAAATTTTCTTAGGCACTAGTATGAAACTTCAAGCAAGCATAAATCAAGGGACTCAAGTGCCACTAGAAGGTTCACAGGGTGGTAGCATCAAACTCCCATAAGTTAAATATTGATTATTGTCTCCTGGTATTATAGGGACATGGGTAGTGGGCACAAAGAAGAAGAATTGAGGGATGTTATCATATTTGAGAAGCCAACCATTGTTCTCATCCGAGAGACTAAATTAGATAAAGTGTAAATGATAAGTACAAGAAGGATAATGGAAAATCAACACAATAGTAACAATAAGAACTAGAAGAGCATCGAGTGAAATATACATCGTATGGGACAATACATTGTTTGAGTTGATACACACTCAAAGCATGCAACATTGGGTTCTTTCTGGTCTCATCCATCGAAATTCAGGTACAAGTTTTCATATTTTCAATATCTACATACATGTTCATTACAAGGAAAAAGACTTAATGTTGGAGTTCATTGTTGGACTTAAGAGGTTAAGAATAGATAAAGAATAGTGTCGTAGGTGGGGATTTTAATGTAGTCTTATCAAACAAAGAAAAGAGGGGAAGAAATATCATAAAGGATCCATTTAGAGAGAGCATGGAGGATCTTATAACTAATTGGGAACTAGTGGACATAAAGCCAAAAATATAAAATTATACCTAGACAAATAGGAGAGGAGGTCTAAGACATATAATTACTAGATTGGATTGTTTCCTTATCGACATTGATCTTCTTTTGAGAAATCAATTTATTTCTTCAAATATCATCCCTTCCAATGTTTTAGATCATAGGCCTATCATGCTTACCTTCCATTAGCAACAAAATATCTATCCCATCCCCTATAGGTTCAACCCTCTTTGGCTTCAAAATCCAAAAGTTTATGGAGATTATTTTTTAGACTTGGACTAGACGAATCAAGTGACCCCCTTTCTATATATGGGAAGGAAAACTAAGGACAACAAAGGAAATGTTAAAAGAGTGGCCTAACTTCTCTAACATTTCTTTAGATCTTGAGAAATTAGATCTACAATCCAAATTTAGTAATCTGCAATTTAAAATGGAAGAAGGGGAGGTAACTAAGAATGACCTCATGGAAGAAAGAGATTTTTGTGGAAAAATTCATATAGCTAATAGAAAAGAAGAAGAGGTTTGGAATTTAAGATCACAAAGTCTATGGTTAAAATTGGGCAATAAAATAACCACATTTTTCCACAAGCAAACTAAAGTCGAGCTTTAGGAGAATACTATGAATGAGATATCCTTGAGATGTCTGACTTATTTTGCTTCCATCAAAGAAGCATCTAGAGATCATTTTGAAGCCTTATATATAGAGGAGGGGGAGGATCATTTTGTTGGTGATGCTATAATGATGGAAATATATCATTGTTAGTGTCCAATGAAGAAAATATAGAACTAACTAAAGAAATAGGAAATTAGGAGATTTTGAAAGAGATATGGGGTCTTGATCTAGATAAAGCCCCGAGTCCACATGGCTTTACAATTAACCTTTTCTATGCTTGATGGTCTTTGATCAAATTTGACCTAAAAAGGATTCTCAACTACTCGTAAAAGAATATCAAGCTTGGTGAAAGTACCAACTCCTCTTTTTTAGCCTTAATCTCGAAAGAGGTCAATCTGTATTTGTTTTCAAGATTCCAATCCATTTATTTATGTAACTCTTACAAGATCCTAACAAATATAATGGAAATCATGCTCAAAAAATTCTCCCTAAAAGTATTTATGTCAGTCAAGGTGGATTTATGTAGAAAAGACAAATCATTGATAATGTAATATTGGTTCAAGAAACGACACATGCCGGTAGAAAAAAGAAAGAAAACAAATGCTTATCAAAATGGCTATGGCGAATGCGTTTGATTGGGTAAGACATTCCTTTTTATTTGATGTTCTTTGTAAATTTGGTTTTGCAAAATATTTCATTCTTTGGGTGAAATATTGCATAAGATCTACTTAGATCGCAACCCTTGTGAATGGTAGGCCAATAGATTTCTTCAAATCTAAAAGATGACTAAGGCAGGGATGCCTTTTCTCTCCCTTACTTTACATGGGATGCAAGAGCTGTTAGGGAAACAAATCACTCTAAATTTGTTGATGATACTCTCCTCTTGGGGGGAGCTTCGTCCATTATCGTTGCATGATTTGAGATTGTTCTATATCAATTTTTAAATTCTTATGGAGGAAAAGTAAACAATGATAAAGTCCATATTTATGGATGGAATATAAGTGGACTTATTCTTCAAAACATATCAATAATTTTAGGCTTCCCATGCTTACCAAATTGGTTGTCCTTTAAATATTTGGGCATGCCAATCACTCTAGGAAATCCAATTTTAGAGATCTGGCAAAGTGTATTCAATAAAATCAAGAATGGATTGTAGTAGTGTGGCTCACATTGGTTAAATACAATATGTAAAGTAGTTCTAATAAATTATGTGTTATTGGCCCTTCCTTTTCAATGTTCAACCTTGTTGGCACCAACAAGTGTCATGCGGAAAGTTGGAAAATAAATATGTGAGTTCATGTAGCAATGTGGGAAAACCAACACATAAATTTTTCACCTCATCAATTGGAACACAAATATAGCTCCAAAAGAGAATGGGGGTCTAGAAATAAAAGATTTATTCCTAATGAATTTGGAAATGGGAGCTAAGGTTGCTTGGTGACTTATATCTGGAAAACTTGAAAGGTGGAAAGAATCTTTAATCAAAAATTATTTCAACATGGAAAGGTGTCTATACCATCCTTTAAATGAGGATAGAGGATTGCCCATATGGAATCTATGGAGAGAAACAACACCAATTCTCCATACCCATTTAACTCGGGTGCCTGGTAATGGTAAGATGATCAAAATATAGGAGGATAGTATCACGGGGAAACCCCGACTCATGCACAGTTTAGAAATTTCATAACTCAAAGTATGGATGATTTCTCAAATTCTCAAAATGGTGTTTGACCTTTATCTTTCGGATAACATATCAAACAATAGGTGGTTGGAATGACATATGATGTCACCTCTATATTGACTTGATCCCTAGTTGAATGCTCTTTTTATTCATCTTCATAGTTGTGCTCGTGTGAGAAAACTAAATCTTGACTAGAGGGGTTGGGGTATCAAATGGAATGAGTATGTGGTTGATCTAGGCTACAAATTTCAATTATTGGAACTCTTGTTACCTCCAAAGTCTAATATTTGGAATCGTATTTCGAAAGGGTATGGAATACCAAAAGTAAACAATCTTTACTGGACTACGGTTCATGGGAGATTTCTAACTTTAGAAAATCTTGAAAAAAGAGTAATATAAGGTCCGTCAAGATGTGTTTTGTGTAAGAATTCAGAGGAAAACCATGGTCATCTCTTCTTTGATTGTCCTTATACCAAGAAATTATGGAGGCATGCATTTACAAAAATTGAAATTAGACTTGT
>JZKD02S1672708.1:969209-999883 GCA_000966675.3 Picea glauca
AAATTAATGGAACGAAACGACACACATAAAGACATAAATACACTATATATATATATATATATATATATTTTTATTTAAATTCATACTCCATATCATTACGATATATATAAAGGGACATTATATACATATAAAGAATTTCTCGCTTAAATGCTTTCAATAGTTATCCTGTACCAACTTGGTTTCCTAATCGGTGGTATTAAAAGGAGCAAAACCAAAGCAAGTTTGGAAAATAGAAGCAAGAGAGGAAACATCCTTTTTCATACTCGCCCCCCTTTTTTATTTGGAAAATAGGTTAGTCTTTACTTTAAGGTATGAAAAGACACTTAAAAAACACCACCACGTAGTTACAACAATGACCTGATTATTATATTACCTTTTATCTTTTGAAAAAGTTTATTCTAGTAAAAATATTTTACCCCACTCTACATGAACACAATTAATGTATGTCAAAAATTATCCTTGTGAGAACCAATTTCCACTCTTTAACACATCACTATCTAACCATCAAAGTGGCCCTACATTACATAGAAAGTATTATCCACCATGCACTAAGCCAATCATTGGCTTAGTGCATGGTTCCCAATGCATGTTATGTATAGGTTGTCAGTGCATGGAATCCCACCCGATAACTCTGGTATAGTTATGGATGACGACTCCCGAGTTTTAAATCCAACGAATCTCGAGTTTTAAACCTGACGATTACGACTCCCGAGTTTTAAATCTGGTGATTGTGTTGTCCCATTTGTTAGCACTCTATAAATTTTGTCTGGCTGATAGACAAATGACAGAGGTAACTCTTTCAACCAGCTTTAGATCCGGGCACTATCCTGCTCAGCTCAGAGAGGGCTCTCTCGTGTCACTTGATATTTCTTTGGCAATCAGTGGCTAGATTTAGTTTGTTTTGGGTTTTTTTTATAAAGTTGTTGGCGAGGAAGGGTAGGGACACTTAGGGCTATGGAGTCGAAATTCTGAAAGTGAATGAAAACAATGAATGGCCGATAGAACTCTCTAGAGGATAAAGGCTAAATGAGGCAATGAATCTAATTTGTTAAATCATATTTAAATAGAGTGTAAGAGGAAGGAGAAAACAAATAACTGCATCAGAGCATTACTGAAATGAATTCTGAATTAGTTAAGAAGAAATACACACAGTTTAAATTGCTTAAGCCGAGAGCATCATAAGATGAATTATGAGCTTTTAACTATCTAATTTAAACATAAGAAAGTGAAAATGGAATTAAAGAACACAGGAAATACATACAATGAGAGGAGACAAAACTCATATCACCACCATTAGAATCTTTTCATAGATACTTTAAAAACTTTTGCATATGTATTCAATTCAGCTACAAAAAATTTACAATTGAGTTTAGAAACAACTAAAAGGTGCCATTGCACTTTTGCCAACATTAATTCATTCATAACTTCTAGTATTTATACAATTCAATTTTCTTTCAACTAGAAACCGATTACAATAGTTGAACTAAAACGTTTCAGCTTCTAAAATTGACTATAATAATTACATTTGACAGTTTCGGTATCGGAACCGATTACAATTATTGATCAAACAAAAACATTTCATGTATCCGTGACCGATTTCTCTGACTCTTTCTTGGCACATGGGCAGACCGAGGGTTCAACGCTACAACAACACACCAACAAAGCCCTAACTACCGGCCCTTTCGGCAACACCTGTGAAGCAGATGAAGTCTCACCCGAGGTAGAGGCAGGGGTGGTTGTAGGACTCAAGTGTCTGCAACCTTAGCCGGGACACATATATGTGATTGTACTACTTAATAAAGCACTTAGCACTGTTAGTTCCTCAATATGCAATAAATATCTTCTTCACTGATAAAATAGAGCTTCGCAACATTCACACTAATCTAATGTATTTAAGCACTTAGCATAAGTAAATAGATCAGATCTAGCAGATCAAGCACTAAGCATAGTCATATAGATCAGATCTAACATTCTCACATATCATTAGCACTAAGCATAAGCAAATCTATCTAATCATCTCAAAGCACTTAGCAAATAACATATAAATGCATAAGAACATCGCACAGAGCAGAGTAACACAGTATTTACATGATTCACCCCCACCCTGGGGCTATGTCCACCAACTCTTCTTCTTTATTGTCTTCAGTCAATCGGTTACAAGCACAAAGCCTCAAAACCCTACTCCGCATAGGACAGAAGATCTGCACAGCTCACTAGATCCTTCTTCCTTGCACTACAACACAAATCCTTCCATGGTCTGTTACAACCACTTGCACTTAGCTCTGCAAGTCTCTTACAGTCATGCATAGAGCATCTATAAACCATACTTGCACTTAGCACGTAGCCATCTTGCATACACCACATAGATGCACCACTACTTCTATCTAGCCTAAGCATCTATTTATATATTACAAAATAGGCCTAAACATGGGTAAACCCATGGGCCGACATCCCGTTCTCGTTACATACTCCCATATCCCAGAAAGGACCCAGAAATGGGTCGAGATCTCGCGATATCTGCTTCATCTTGCACTCCTCCTTCGACAGGCTGTCAAAGTCCAAAATAGGTCAACATGACCAAGAATCTCCCAAAACTTGGTCAAGGGCCAACAGGTCCCCAACACTCACCTATGAATCATCCCGAGTCACTCTGGTCTAACTAGTTCTGCCTCGAATGCCTCGATCTTGTCTCGAGCTGCTTTGACTTGCTGTTGTTCTACAACCTCTTGCTCGACGAACTCCTGTATCACTACATCATTCACTGGCCCTTCTAGGCGTTGTTCTGCTGTGGTGACAACCTGTTCTAGCTCTGCTCCTCGACTTTCAACCTTTGTGAACAATTGGCATGCCTTATCTTGTACTAGTTGGAGCCGTTGAGTTACTTCCATAACTCTACTTTGAATCGTATGGATCTGCTGCTGGGTGGTGCATTGCTCTTGAGACTGCTTCATTATTTCTACGATCGACAAGGCTTTCAGTTGCGCCTGTAGTGTGTCTGCATGCTGCTTTTATTCCTCGAGCTGCGACTCCAATGCCTATAACTCTGGATTCTCAGTGAGGTTCTCATACGTTTGGGCGCTGTGGTTACTCAACTACTTGCATTCCAGGGCAAGAGCTTTTAGTCTTTCAGTTGCGTTATGGGAAGCTGCTTCCCTTAGGTCTCTTAAGTCTTGCGGGGTTTCGGGCACAGTGCATAGTTCCAAGTCTGTGATGCGTTCTTGTAGCTGCTGGATCACTTCTTCAAGTTGCGCCACCTGCTGAGGAATTCACTCTTCGGTCTTTACTTCTATGACTGTCACAAAGTGAAGTGATCTATTGACCATTTAGTTTACTTTGAGTTTCTCTGCGAGAAGCCATTCCTTGCTTTGCTGTAGCTATGCTTTTTCTTCATCCCACTTCACTTGGAGAGCAAGCTTTTCCTATTCTATAGTACTGCATTTCTCTAGAAGGGCTCCCTGTACTTGTGCTAAAGCATGGGTGGATTGCGTTGTTTCTTCCTGTGCTCGTCGAAGGTGAGCTTCGACTGTATCAATGTTTTGGTGGAGTTGAGCTGGCTCATCTCCCAGTTCTGGTGTTCCCAATGGTAGAGGCACAGTGGAAATTACACGACTAGACTGTAGCGCCTGCTGCACCCCTTGGAGCTCGACCTCAATTCGGTTGTACATCTCCTCCTTCTTAGCCTCTTGCTTCTCTGTTATCTCCAGTGAAGCATCTTCAAGGGCTGCTATGATGAAATCAAAGTCATCCGGGGTGAGGATGGTTTGCATATTAGTCATGGAGGCTTTCAATTTCTTCCTAGAAGAAGGTTTTGGAGGGGAAACCTTCCTTTTCTTCAATGGGTTCTCCTCGTCTCTAGGCGATGTTACTTCACCTTTCCTTTGTTCGGTCTCTATGCCAGTTATCTCTTTGCCATCACCCCCTCGCTTTGGTCAGTCTTCGCTGAGGTACTTCTTACATATTGGGCTTCTTCAGTTTTCTTTGTCTTGCTAGGTCCAGGTGTATCATGTGTTGTTTCTGGACTGTCAATGTCAGACATGTCCGTAGGGTCTACTGGAATGAGGAGGTCCACGGACCAGTCCTTGGTGATCTCCTCCAAGTCCTCCTCTGTCATCTTGTAATAGGATTGAAGTTGCTTCTTGTATTCGTCAGCGCGCGCTGTGATATAAATAAAATGTCGATCATCACTGAAATTCATCAAAGGCCAAAACCTGTGGAGAGTATTCGGGGTCATACGAGGCTCAGACTAGATGGATTGCTTCAGTTGATTGTAGTATGTATGGAACATGATATTTGACTGCCATTTCTTATTCATGTCACTATAATACCACAGTGTACTGAACTTTGCGGCTAGAGGTTTAAAGGGATCGATGTCCGGGAAGGTCGCACCTTCTGGCATCTCCCAGGAAATAAAATTGATCAGGATTAATAGCCAACTGAAATGAAATTCATATCCTTGGTCTTGTACTTCTCTGCAGTTGAGTTCTAATTGGTTCACTAGGTACTTCTCCTAGTTCATCTGAAGTCCTTCTGCGCACTTTCCTGCGAGGTCGACTACAAAACCAGTGACTTGGGTGGGTCGGTTCTTTCGTACTAACTTTCCTGTGATTAATTGACAGGCGAGGTGCACTATGTTGCTATGGATAGAAGCTACCTTGTAGCCTTGCGTTCCCTTTTCGACATCTCCATAGCTTTCCTTGATCCTTTGAGCTAGAGCGCGATCCATGGTTTTTCCGGGATAGAAATCATGTGGGTCAGGGCCTTGCATACTCAACCCTGTGATCTGATTGATCAACGTCGAATCCACTATGATACAACAGTTTAACCACAAGTATCTGCCATGGTAACAAGACAACAACAACTTGATGCATGCATTCACCTCTTGGTGTCTTCCAAAGTGAGGAATCTTTAGGACGTTGAGCAGTGTGGACTGCGTGAGGTTCATAGTCCATGATTGGGGAATTATCTTCAAATTCTTTCCCTTTGTTCTGGTAAGGTACTTATGTGGGGTGAGCATGTTATAGAACTTCCTGTCACCGAGGTTGAAGTTTCTCAACTTCAACACTGCAATCTTTTCTTGGTCTGCGTGAACTGCACATATCCCTTTCGGGAGGTACGCAGTGACCAAGGCGTACTCAAAGTCTCTGGGCACACTGTCTCGATTTATTGCACCGCTCAGAGGTGGTAGATAGGCAGGTAATATGCTCAGAATCAATTTATCATTTGCTAAGTCATCCCTGTGCTTGGTTCGCTTTTCATCTGCTGGTCGGGATGGTCTAGCTCAAGCAGTGGATGGAGAGGCCGACAGTCCTCTCATTGATGATTATTGTACAGCTATAGACAATCCTCTCTCCGACATGACTCTTTCAGTCATCAAGTCGAGGAGTACTTCTGTCACTAATTCTTCGACTGCGTTGAGCTCGTCGTACATATGCTCTCGAGATTAATTAGATCAGGGTCAAATTAACTTAGACACTGCACTAGAATAAACAACAAGAGCACAATGATCACTATATACAATTCACTTAGTCTGCGGGCTCAAAATATTGGTTAGAAAAAGTATTCTCGGTGTGTGGCACAATGGGATAAATAGGCAACTCGACAATGGGTCTCTTGTAACGGGTATGAAGCCTCTTGTTCAGTCCGTTATGGCGTGGTCCAATGGTCTGATGTCGAGCTGTCTGACCATAAATGTCTTTCTATCCGTTCAAAGCGACGGTCGAATGGTTATAATGTCTCCAACAACTATATTGCTTCGTCATGGTGAAGTGCCATGTGTCGTTGTTATGATATTCTGGCGAAGCTCCAATTCTGCAAATTTTATTTCTACGAGGTCCCTTCTGGAACATTCTGTAACTTCTCAATCTTATCCCTCTTCTTACTTAACTTCCTAGCCTTCTTTCCAGTGAGCTTCGTCTCAATATTCCTTTTTCCATTCTTATTATTATCTTCTTTTGACATAGTCACTGTGCATTGTTGAGATTATTTCCTAGGATTCAGAGGTAATACCTATTCTTTATCTAGGGTAGGTACTACAATCTTCTTTGGGTCTTCTAATGTTCTTGCAGCTTCGACATCTGGGTTGCTAGTGTTAAATATCTTCGATCTGCTCTCCTGTTCTTCAATCAAGTGTGTGATCCTTCCGATCATGAAATATTTTAACTCTTGTTTCTTCTGCTCCAAAACTTCTTCTTCTTCCTTTCGTATGACTCGATCTCTGTCAATCCAAGGTTTTCCTATTAACATGGTAAATGGGGCACTGTCCTCAATAAATTTAATAATCTCAAAATATTCTTCTGTCGAAGTTCCATTGGCATTCATAGATATCTGAGTAAGATTTTCACATAGGTTTATCAACTTTCTTCTGAATAACCCTATTCCTCCTAATGAAGGAATCATAGCAGGCTTCCCTATAGCTTCGCAAGTTCTCTTGGTCATGACATTCACCTATGTTTCGTCATCTAGAACATAATCAATGTCGAAGTCTCCTATTCTTGCTTTGATGCATTCTTTTTCTTTGAAGATCTCTGATAAGCTGACATGTTGATGGTCATTCAGGGTTTCTTTTATATGTAGAAATGCTTTCTCTGATTATTTCTGGGGTTCTTCCATAGTTTCTGGATCTTCCTTAGGGTTTTCTTGATTCAGATTCATTCCTTCAAGCTTAGCAATCATTCTAGGGCAATCCAACACTTCATGGTCCATAGCTTTGCAACAAATACAACTAGGTCTTCTCCTAGGGCATTCCTTAGCAAGATGTCCCGGTCTTCTGCAACTATAACAAAGGGTTAATCCTCTCTTTCTTTTAAATGATCCCCAACTTCTCTTGTACTACGGGCTAGGATCATAGGAGCTAACCTGGAAAACATTCTTTCTAGGATCATGCATCCATTTGTTAGGCCAAACATTTTTTCTATGCATAAGTATAACATATCTTTCACTATTCTTATCAGATCTACTCATATCAAAACTTCTTTCATCTATTAGTGCCCTAGTTTTCAATCTAGGATAGACCCTATTAAACATACCTAGATCCATACTCTAGAAACAAAAATTTCCACTTATCTTACTTCTACAGAGCACAAAGATTTCAGATATAAAACTTTTCACTATTGTTACCTTTTTTTAGAGCACAGAGCTTACCTCTTTTAATAAGAAATTCTCACTTTTACTTTTCTTAGAGCACAAAGCTTTCAGATCTTGCTTCTTTCCTTCAGATTCGACCTCTTTTCTTCAGATCAGGCTTCTTTCTTTAGAACAGAGCTTTATAAATCAAGTAGAATACTGCACACTAGGGAAACAGATCTACACACAAGGCTTTCACAACCTCAGGTTGAATCTTTGCACAAATCTTCTTCTTCCTTAGTTCCTAGCAATCACAGTTTTAGGTCCCGACAACATAACCATTTTTTGGCATAGGGGAAGACCCATGGATCAACGCTACAACAACGCACCAACAAAGCCCTAACTACTGGCCCTTTCGGCAACACCTGCGAAGCAGATGAAGTCTCACCCGAGGTAGAGGCAGGGGTGGTTGCAGGACTCAAGTGTCTACAACCTTAGCTAGCACACAGATATGTGATTGTACTACTTAATAATGCACTTAGCATCGTCAGTTCCTTAATATGCAATCAATATCCACTTCGTTGATAAAATAGAGTTTCACAACATTCACACTAATCTAATGTATTTAAGAACTTAGCATAGGCAAATAGATCAGATCTAGCAGATCAAGCACTAAGCATAGTCATATAGATCAGATCTAACATTCTCACATATCATTAGCACTAAGCATAAGAAGATCTATCTAATCATCTCAAAGAACTTAGAAACTAACATATAAATGCATCAGAACATCACACAAAGTAGAGTAACACAGTATTTATGTGATTCACCCCCACTCTGGGGCTACGCCCACCAACTCTTCTTCTTTATTGTCTTTAGTCAATCGGTTACAAGCATAGAGCCTCAAAACCTTACTTCGCATAGGACATAATATCTTCACAGCTTGCTGGATCCTTCTTCCTTGCGTTACCACACAAAGCCTTCCATAGTCTGTTACAACCACTTGCACTTGGCTCTGCAAGTCTCTTATAGTCATGCACAGAGCATCTATAAACCATACTTGAACTTAGCACATAACCATCTTGCATACACCACATAGATGCACCACTACTTCTATCTAGCCTAAGAATCTATTTACATATTACAAAATAGGCCTAAACATGGATAAACCCATGGGCCAACATCCCATTCTCGTTACATATTCTCATATCCAAAAAAGGACGCAAAAAGGGGTCGAGATCCCACGATCCCTACTTTTTCTTGTGCTCCTCCATCGACATGCTGTTGAAGTCCAAAATAGGTCAACATGACCAAGAATCTCTCAAAACTTGGTCAAGGGCCAACACTCTTCCACTTCTATCTACACCATTTTTCTCACCTGGTCCTTTGCCGAACACACTATCCTGGTGACACTTGGAGGCTATTTGTTGGTTCTTGGAAAATTTCATTTTGTCTTGCCTAGCCGCACTATCTCTTTCCACTGCAAGTCAGAAGGGATATTGTAATCCATCATTTCCTTTACCAGGATCTCCAGGTCAATGCAAATGGCATAAGTCATGGTTGGCATCTTGATCATCATTGTCTTGAACTGATTTAAGATCTCAAAATCTATGGTCAAATATTCCACCAAATTTGTCCCTTTCAAGTTTTCCTCCAGGATTTCGAACTTGGAGTGATCCATTCTGCATTGGGCGAGGTGAGAGTTGTACTCCTTCTGATCATACAATTTCCATTTTCCATCCCAAAATGATGGGAGGCCTTTGACAAACAAATCTTCAAACAGATCTTTGAATTCTTGTATACTTTGCTCTATCTGGATGGCCTTGGCTTGGACTGATTTAAGCAAGTTATGCTTGGAAATAACTCTTCTGGCCCAAATGATCAATGTGGTCCTGTCTTTGACCCCAATTGTCTGAAGTTCAATAGTGGGAATGGAATTCAACAGATTTATAGCATTCTGGGCCCACTCCGAGGGTTTCTTTTCTAGCATTTCACTCACAAAGGTGCATCTGCTTCTGGCTATGATGACCATGTTATCTTTGTCATTGATGAAATTTAAGTATACCCTGAACTTAGCAACTTCGGAAACAATAGAGTCCCAGATGACATGTTTGGCACCTTACAACAATCCTTTGACTTTAAACCTTGTCTTCAACTTGTCTACTCTTTCCTGTAAATCTTGCTTCTCTTTCTGGAACTGGGTCATCTTCTCATCCTTTATTCTTATTTCTTGATGCAACTTTCCTATGTCTCCCTTAAGGTTCTTGATTTCTTCTACTTTCAGGCTAATTTGGGACATAGCCTGAACCAATCCATCAATGCTTTTCTCAATTTCTATAGTAGAGGGTGCAACAACAACCATGTCTGCTACTCCTATCTGTCCTTGTGACCGATTCATCTTGTTCTTCTCCAGTTGCAATACTTTGGCCTTGTAATTCAATGCTTCTTGTCGAAATGTCTCTTTCTCTTGTTCTAGAGAAACCAACTCTGCTTTTTGTGGATGCTCTGTGGCAGACATATTTAGCCTTTTCTTCATGCTTTGAATCATCTTGTCTTTCTCTTCTAAGGAAGCTTTTACTCCCTAAGGGCCTTCAGATTCTAATCTCTTGACTTGAGTCCGCCAAGTTCTGTTGGATGCTTTCTCTTGTCTCAATTGTCCCTCCAGCTTAAGTGCATGAGTTGTCAACCTTGACACTTTTAAGCTCAGACCCAGGTAGTTTGAATATACCATGTCACTGGTTTTTCTATGGAATTTCACCTTATCTAGGGCACTGATGTTTTCATAATACAGCTTGACCTCAAACACTTTATCCTTATCTGCAATTTCTATGTTGAGTGTCTTTTTATCTATATCTATGACTGAGAATGAAGAAGACCTATGTCAAGAAATATTTTCCACCTCAGGTATCAACTCCCTTATTTCACTCATGGCCAAACTTCCTTTCACAACATATTTATTTTCTAAATCTTCTTTAGATTGGTAGACTCCTCCAGGTGCTTTATCAAAAATTTGCTTTTTGCTGCTGAAATCTCTTGAGTTGCTTTCACTTTGGGGCATGCTTCTTTTACCAACTTATTCCTTGTTGGTGCCACTCTCCACCATATCCATACTTACTTGCTCCTTAGACTCTTCTTCCTCCAGATCTACTATCTGTGGATATTGTTTGATCTTTATCTTCTTGGGGGTAGTCTGTTGACTACTAGTGCCTAGGGCCTCCGAACTACTTCTCTTGGTGTAGGAAATTACTTTGGGAACTTGGAATGTCAGATCTTGAGGGGTCTGTTGTGTTTGAGTCTATTGTAGAGTTGGCCCCACTTGTTGTGTTTGAGCAGGCTGCAAGATGGCTTCCATATCAGCACAAGTTTCCAAATTTTCCAATTTGTCAAAACCTTCAACATACTCATGTTCATAAGGGTCATGTTTTCTTATCAATCTTCTTTTAGATATGACCTGATGTGGATCAGACCTTCTCCCTTGTAGCTGTGCAAATCAAAACTCCTTGAGTTTGGCCTGGATCTAAGATAAGCGGGCTCTAGTCTTCACAACAAAGGGTCCTATGATGAAAGAAAATTTCAGGTTGGACACCCTGTGCATTTTCAGGAAATGTTCTATCTCTGAGATGATTCTTTGCTTGATGAACTCCAGGTAAATGACTCTGGGTGTCAGAAATATAGAGAGAAGATAAGGTGCCTCTTGACAACCGTATACCCAAATTACTGTAGAATGCATGAACAACCAGTCTCCTACTCCATTTTATGAATTTTGCTACACGTAGCTTTTCATGTCCTCCATGACTCTTGGCAGGTTGGTGTTGAGGATCAAGCTGTAAACTCTGGACATGATCTTATTTATGAAAATGAGAATTCTGATTTTTTTGCATTCCGTGGAAATGAACACTGCTTCAGGGAACTCTTTCTTGTTTGTCTCCAGGAACATTTTCAGCAAGTATGTGTAATACCTAAAGTGCCTTAGTGATTGGAAGTTCACTAGTTGTTTGTGTACATTATCAACTATGAATTTATCAAAAGTGATACAGACTGACTAGCTAGATTCTGACTGAAAAAAGGTTAACAGAAAACCTAACATGACCTCAACTACATATTTGTCATTATCTAGACCCAAAATCCGACTGAGTATGGAATAGGCCCACTGGACCTCAACAACCATGGCATTTACATTCATGGGCAACAACAAACTCTCATAATACTGCTCAGGTTTGACAATTGTCTGCAAAAATAGGTTTTTGACCTCGGGGGGACATTCCCTGTAAACTATAACTAGATTTTCTTCTTCGAAGGGTTCAAACGTTGCGGAGGGAGACTCTGGTATGATGAGGGTGTGGCAAATTGATGGGCTATCTACTCTGCATAGGAACTCTGACACTAATTTATTTAAAACGACATTCTCTTCTTGTGAGTATTGTTCTGCGCACCAGCCTATGAATTCTGGGAAAGGAAATGTGACTTTGACGATGTAAGGTGTTAGCGTCAGAAGTCACTCCTGGATTGCAGCAGGAGCAGAGCCCGACACCCATCAGTTTATGTCACAATTTATTTATAAAAAGGGGTGATCGAATGGAAGTTAACTCAAGACAATATTGTTCTAACTCCGAAACTAGGCCAGGCATGCATGGGAAAGTGAGGTCTTAGATAAACTTCAGACAGTGAGTAGTAGTAAGGGTGAATAGGGGGAAGACTTGTATATGAGAAATGCAAAGGTCTGTCGTAAACATCAGGTTTCTAACAGACTGTAGGAGAAAACATCTAAATGCAAGATCTTCTTACATTCAAACGCAAAAACCAGAGAATACAACAATGCAACAATAAATCCTTTATCGTAACATAATTGCAATAATTCATGTGAATTCATTAATCATGAACTCCCTCAGTATGAGATGAAAACTAGATGGGGTAGGAAAATTGTCTGTCATTAAACAAGAAATCTTACATACACATGCATAACTAGAGGACTAGAGTGTCTATTAAAACTTTACAATCGGGAGCTTCGCTCTACCATCGATCCCTCGAAAAATATCAAAACTAAGTATATATACTCCTAAACATTTTCCCAACAAAGGCCCCCTAGACTTTTGGGAAGAGGCGTCTCTTCAATCAAATCTGGCCTGCACTCCTTTGTCATACGCCACCATAATTCTGCATGGATTGCGCCAGGGGGTACCTGAGCCCTTAAATGCTAAATTAGCGTGCATAGGCTTCCCTGGTGAGTCGAAGACTTGGCATGGCTTCTGTGGAAAGAACTGGTACAGAGGACCATCTCGGGAAAACTTCCTGCCGGGACATCCATACCTTGCAATTAACGAGTGAGGTGAGGTTTCAACCACCCTCTCTCTTCTTCATTTACTCCGAGCAGGTATCAGGGTTGAGATCAAGTTGAACTGTCACCTGGAGAACACGGTGATCATTTTTGCAGCTATACCCGACGCTTCATCCCTTTGCATAACTCTTTCTATCACCTCCAAGTGACTACGGGCTGTGACCTTGTGCCTATCTTCAAAGTTCCTTTCGGCGTTTCGGGGTTCGTGGATAGGGAGCATATCCGTTCTCTTCAAAGTTGCGATGGCTGAAATGCCGAGAGGGCCTAACGGGTGCCATGCGCCCCTCTCTGATCTGATGGTCTTGAACTAATTCGGTAATACTGTGGGCCCGGGTCCGGGATGTCTTTGACGCTTCGCGTCTCAGGGATATGAAAGAGCTACTCCTTGCGCTTCGAAGTTGCGATGGGATAAAAGGCAAAGAGCCTAATCGTGCACCATGTGTCCCTTCGGGATGAATGGCTAAGATCACTCTCGGCTCTTCGGGACTTGTCTTGCCAAATGATAAACCTTAGCACCCCTCCTTCAGGCCTGCTCCTTTGGGACTAGGTGCCAAAACCGTGGGTCTGACTCTGGCCTGCTTTCGACGCTTCGGGGTTTGGGGTTTTGAGATGTGAGGTGACGACGAACCTTTTCCCTTCAAACTCTCGAATGTCGATATGACGACGTGACTAGATCTTGCGCCATGCGTCACTGGATCGAACGACCCATATTTTGTCTTGAAATATAGGTGCTTTCTATGACGCTATATCTCGGGTAACTTGGTAGCCCCGAGATCCCAGTGACCATCGATCAACTTTATAGATGGGTCTCGACCGCTTGACAACAAAACTTCGCCCGTTCGCTTGACTTGTAACTTGAAAATAGATTCTTTCGTGCTGTGCTTGGACGCTTCTCGTGCAACCTGCAGACCTAGGTACTTTTGTGCCCAAGACAAAAATTGTTGCTAACATTAGGCTCCATGGGGGATAGAGTCATCCCTGTGATGCTCTAAGAACTCATTTTCATCTTCAGTGCCTTGCTATTGGGCTATGGAGTCATTTACTAAGACAAAAATAATAAGAAAGAAAATGAACAAAGAACCAAAAGGACAATATTTACAAACAAAGGAGCCGTCTAAGGCTCAAACAAAACATTTCTTCAGAAAATGCCCATTTACTGGGCTGTTGAAAACCTCTTCACCCTCCAAATCCTGCAACCTATATGTGTTGTTTGAGAAAACCTCAGAGATTTTGAAAGGCTTGATCCATAGGGCATCAAACTTGCCGTGTTTGCCCTTCTCTTGCATGGGTGCATCCCACTTAAGCACCAAATCCCCGATCTCAAACTCTTTCTTCTTGACTTTCCTATCAAAATCTAGTTTGACCTTCTACTGATGGTCTTGAATTCTGTCCATTACCTTCTCTTTGGCCTGCTGGACTTCCACCAGTTGATGAACTCTTCTGATCATGTCATCAGGCTCTTCTTGATGATCTTGGAAGAACTTTGCTACAGGAATGACTAGCTGATAAGGGAAAACAACTTCTACTCCATAAACTAATTGGAAAGGGGAGATGCCTATAGATCTCTTTGTGGTCACTCAATCGACCCATAGAGAAAATTTCAACTTTGAATCTCAGGCCCTTTTGTTGTCCTCCAATAGTCTTTTGATGATCCTTATCATGCTTTTGTTGGAGGACTCTGCTAAACCATTGCCCTGGGGATAGTATGGGGTAGAGTGAATCAGTTTGATCCCAAATTGCTTACAGAACTTGGCTAACAGCTCAACCTTAAATGAGGCTGTGTTATCAGTAACAATCTTTCTTGGGCAGCCGAATCTTGTGATGAGGTCTTCCAGGAATCCAATAATTACCTTGTGGGAAGCACTTCTGGTGGAGATAGCTTCGATCCACTTAGTAAAGAAATCTATAGCATTCAGGATCCATCTGTGCTGCCCACTGGAAGCAAGGTGGATTTCTCCAATAAAATCTAGGCCCCATTGCTGGAAAGGTCCCGAAACAACTATAGGCTTTAAAGGCAGAGATTTGAGCTGTTGCTTTCCTAAAAAACTTTGGCATCGGTTGCAGGATCTAACTTCTCTACAGACATCAGTGAACAAGGTGGGCCAGTAGTACCCATCTCTGAGAATTTTGTGAGCTGTGGTCTTCTAGAAATGGTGCCCTTCGCATAGGCCATTGTGAAATTCAACCATGATCCTGTCGGCCTCTTGTGGATTCATGCATTTTAAAAGCACCCCCAGGGGGTCTTTCCATTATAAAATTTGATCGACAAGGCAGTATCTAACTGCTTTGAGCTTCAGAGCTATTGCCTTGTTTCTTTGCAGGCCATCTGGAGGCCACAACTCCTGCAGAAAATATATGACATCCTTATACCAAGGACATCGAGCGTACAGGGGTTCTCTTTGAGGGTCTACATCAGACAACTAATTATGCTGATTTTCTAAACATGCATTGATGAAATCTACCCCCA
Source organism: Picea glauca (assembly GCA_000966675.3). Classification (NCBI taxonomy): domain Eukaryota; kingdom Viridiplantae; phylum Streptophyta; class Pinopsida; order Pinales; family Pinaceae; genus Picea; species Picea glauca. The sequence goes on from JZKD02S1672708.1 coordinate 984,074, forward strand.
AGGCTTTGCAATTTGCTTCAGCCAATAGCTTGGCTAAGCCTTGACCTTTGATCAATTTGGTAGGCATTATTTCCAAGTCAAACTCCAGGATCTTGGATATCCACTTACTCCTCCTCCCATCTATGTCGAGCTGTACAAGGATGTCCTTCATAGAGGCCGAAGGAATGTATGCGGTTACCTTTGAGTGTAGAACATAGACTCTGAAAGCTTTGAGAGCTTGCACTAAGGCATAGACCTGTTTCTCCATAATTTCATACTTGATCTTTGCATCTCTTAATTCCTTGTTGAATAAGGCAATGGGTTGCTCTCGCCCTTCCTCATTTTCCTACAACAAGACCGCTGCCACTGTATCAAAAGAAGTAAAAGAGAAAATTAGGAAATTTTTGGTATAGTCAGGACTGATCAGCATAGGTGCCTCAGTCAATGCCCTTTTTATTTGGACAAAAGATTCCCTGGGTTCAACAGTCCATTTCACTTCATTTCCCTTCCTGAGCATGGTTGTGATTTGTTTCACCAGCTCAGCAAAATTTGAGACGAATCTCCTCAGAAAAATAATCTTCCCCCAAAAGGCCTGAACTTCCTTCTTAGATCTAGGAAGTGGCAGGGTCTGAATTGCCTCTACCCTGCTAGGATCAATCCTCACTCCCTTCACTGATACTATATGGCCTAATAGCTTCCCTTCCTTCATAGCAAACAAAGATTTCTTGGGATTTAGGGAAAGGCCAAGCCTTCGACACCTCAAGAAAACTTTCCTCAGGTGACAACAGTGCTCTTTATCTGACCTCGAGAAGACTGTGATGTCATCTAGATATATTACCACAAATTGATCTTTCTCCCCGATGAAGGCTATGTCCATGGCTCACTGAAATGTTGCTCCTGCATTCATCAACCCAAAAGGCATTTTGGCATACATGAATGTGCCCCAAGGAGTGGAGAAGGTCATTTTTTCTCTGTCCTTAGGCATGACTGATATCTGATTATAACTAGAAAAACTGTCGATCATGGAAATCCTAGATGCACCAATTACCCTCTGCAATATGTGTTCCATGTTGGGCAGGGGATAATTGTCTTTCTTTGAGCTCCTGTTCAGATTCCTGAAATCGACACAAAGCTTGATTTCTCCACTTTTCTTCCTCATCGGGACCAAATTGGCCACCCATTTAGAATATCTCAAGGGGACATTGATTTGGGCATCTAACAATTTCTTCACTTCTCTCTCCATGACGGGCAACAACATGGGATTTATCTGGCTCAGCTTCTGCCTAAACGGCCTAGCCTCTTCATTCAATGGGATCTTGTGCTCAATGATAGATGTGTCATAAGTCTTGAGGTCTTCATAGGCCCATGCAAACACATCAACGAATTCCTTTAATAACTCAGTATATTCTTCCCTCTGTTCATTGGTCAGGCTGCTTGATAATTTGACAAACTTAGGCTCCTCCTGTGTGCCAATGTTGCATTCGGCTATATCATCATCTTCATTTGAAACCTTACCCTTTACTGCCACATCATTCCCATCGAACAATCTTTCTAAAGGGACTAGTCCCCTCGGAATGTGATTGCTAGGCAGCTGAATAATCTGATAATTAGCAATTTCATTTAAAAACACCTCAGGGTGAGGGTCACCTTCCAGGTCAGGATCCTGATCAATGTGCAATGCAAAAAATTCATCAACAGATTGGACAAATTTTTCGATTTCCAGATCATCTCCGAATACCTTCCAATGCTTGACATTGTCCGGTACAGAGGACCTGTATTTTATTTCAACATCATACTTGACCATAGGCGGCAGAGGAACTTTGAGCAAACTAGTTGAGACAGCTAAAGAATCGGCTGAAGTATTTTCCCCCCTCAGAATGAAAGAAATGTTAAAAGCCAAGAAGAAATTATCAATCAGGTCCCATACCTCATTTCTGTAATTTCTGAGCCGGGAATTATTCACACGATAAGCATTTTTGACTTGCTGGATAATCAACTCAACATCTCCAAATATTGCTATCTCTTTAATTCCCATTTATTTTGCAGCCCTCATAACCAGAACAAGAGATTCATACTCTGCCACATTGTTGGTGGTTTCAAATTCCAGCTTGTATGACAGGGATATGGTCTCTTGAGAAGGTGACATGAAAACTACTCCGGCACCAGCGCCTTCGCTAGAAGAAGCTCTGTCAAAAAACATCTTCCAAACAGAGATGGTTGGAGGGGGAATCAGATAATTAAGACTGGGCTGCTCTCTGACTTGGAAAGGGTCTTCAGGAGCATCAATGAGCTGCAATAAACTAGACCCCAAATCAATGTCAAGCGCAAATATGGGGTGATTGGTGGGGTTTGCTTCGTCACTAACAATGTAGGCCAATTGAGATTCCCTATATAACCTCCTTTGTTCCCCTCCGAAGACTGAAATGGTGGCATACATGAGATCCATCTGTAATGTTCCTCCAAGCTTTTTAATCCAATATCTTGACAACAACATGCCAAACTTGGGGGGGACATCAACTACCACAATATCCATGACCACACTCTTCATGGGCAGCTGAAACAAAGAAACTACTAGGTCTTTGAAGACTCCCAGACACTGCACTCTCCTTGAATCAAAAGAGTACAAATCATGATAAGTCTTTGTCACTTCCAATCCCAATTCTTCCATTACTATTTTGGGCATAAGGTTATGGGAAGCCCTTGAATCCATGAGGCAGTTATGCAACACTTTATCATGTATGTTCAGGGATGTGTAGAAAGGAGGGGATGAATCATCTCTATCTTCTACCATGGGACCTAGAACAACTGCTGGCTTTTCATCTTGGATATTTATTGAGTCCGTGTAAGGCTGGGGGGGCTTAGATTGTAGCAGCTTGGAGAGGGACCTTTTGAAATCTTTGTTTTTAACTAGTTCAGATAGGGGTACAGGAATTCTAATCTTCTGAATCTCATGCTCAAAACTAAAGGAGGAGAGAGACTTAGGAGCTTCCCTTACCTCAGAGGCAAGTTCCTTGGCTACTGGCGAAGCATTCTGAGTTTTCTTTTCTTTAGTAGTGGTTGCTGCAACTTTAGTAGGCCTTTCTGCTACGAGGGGTTGATCCTGGATATCAAAATTCCCTTCTTTCTTTTTTGACCTGAGATTATATCTGTTAGGAGTGTTTCTAGATTTTTCCCCTCTACTCAACTCATTGATTTGAGTGTTGATAAGGGATTATTCATACGCAGATTGAGTCAAATGAGGAAACGGGGAAGTGTCCTCGATGCAGTGGATCTCAGGGTCGAGTTCATCCACCTCCTCTCCTTCCTCATGAGAAACTAGGTTGTTCTGGAGAGGGGTTTGAATCCTCTGATCATCCTTATATTTGCTCCTTTGTTCCCTTGGGAAAGCCTGTGGCACATTGTTATTAGGATTCCTGAAACCTCTGCTATCTGTATTTTGGGGATTTCTGTAGATGGGCTTCCCTTCTAATTCCCACCTTTCCATCCTGGCAGAAAGTGATTTTAGCATTCTAGCTGTCTCATCTGTCTGAAGGGGCAGGGGAGAGGAACTAGATGGGGAAGCTTTAGGCCTCTGCCTGGATATGTTCCTATCAACAGTGTTCATGAGTCGGTCAACAACCAATATGTTAGATTCTACCTCCACGGCTGCATCCCACATGTGGGCCAGAGTAGTGGCTCTTCTTTCCCTCAAAAGGAGGCAGAAATCGGGATCAAAGGTGCTAGCGTAAGTGATCTTTGCAGAGGCTTCTGAAGGTTTAATCTCAACAGGGATTTTATTGTACATTTTATTGAATCTCTTGGAGAAGTTAGAGACAGACTCTCCTTTTCTCTTCAAAGACCTAAACTCTGTCATGTAATACATGAAGTCTTTTTTATCTCCCCACTATCTCAAAAAGGCATTATCCAAAGCCTCAATCCCATCAATAGATCCAGGAGGCAGGGCCTTAAACCATTTTCTAGACTTGCCTTGAAGACTATGGAAAAAAATCCTCATCCATACGTCTGCATGCATGATAACATTATCATCTGTAAAACTGTAAAAGGCTTCTAGGTGTTCTTCTGCAGTTATGTCCCCCTCGCCTGTAAACTTGGGCAACTGCTTGAGGTAACCATCTACTGGGAGGGCATTGAGAGGCTGGGGTAACACAAGGGGAGCATACCTAGCAGCTATAATAGCCTCCATTCTGGTCATAGGGGGATTTGCTCCTGCCATAGGGATATTATGTGGAGGAGAACTCGGAGGAGAAGGAGCTCAAAAAGGGGATACTGGGGATGAGCTTCTAAGTGGAATGGGCTTAAGCCAGCAGATGCTTCTCTTTGTGCAGAAGAAACAACAGTAACAAGAGGAGGAGTGGTAAAGCTAGGAGTGTGGAAATATTTTGTGGTCCTGGGTCTATGCCAAGGTACAGCTTCAGGGGAGAGGGGAGTGACAAGGATTTCTCCCTCCAATCCCAGACTAGGGGGGGGGAACTCAACAGGAACACTCCCGAAATTCCGGAAACGGGAAACTTCAGAAAAAGGTCTACTAAGAAACTGAGGAGGAGAAAATGGAGTTCCTATAGAAGGAGATGGCGGATTACCTGGTTCGGTGGTGAAAGCTTCTCCTTTAGAGGCCTTTCCTTTCCTGAGAACCACCTCCAAATCAGTTTCAGGTGTAGCTAGAGGCAGCTATAGATGGGACCGCGTGTGTCTGCCTCTGAAAGCCACAATTAACATGGCAGGTTCGTCACAGTGGAGTCGTCACAATGGAGTCATCAGGTTCATAGTAGCAATCTTCAAAGGCTACGATACTTGATGCACCTTCAAAATCAGAGGCTCAATGTCGTTCAATCTCAAGGAAAATTTTCAACTTCGTCCCCGGCAACAGCGCTAGAAATGTTAGCGTCAGAAGTCACTTCTGGATTGCAGCAGGAGTAGAGCCTGATGCCCATCAGTTTATTTCATGATTTGTTTATAAAAAGGGGTGATCGAATGGAAGTTAACTCAAGACAATATTGTTCTAACTCCAAAACTAGGCCAGGCATGCATGGGCAAGTGAGGTCTTAGATAAACTTCAGATAGTGAGTTGTAGTAAGGGTGAATAGGGGGAAGACTTGTATATGAGAAATGCAAAGGTCTGTCGTAAACATCAGGTTTCTAACAGACTGTAGGAGAAAACATTTAAACGCAAGATCTTCTTACATTCAAATGCAGAAACCAGAGAATACAATAATGCAACAATAAATCCTTTATCGTAACATAATTGCAATAATTCATGTGAATCCGTCAATCATGAACTCCCTCGGTATGAGATGAAAACTAGATGGGGTAGGAAAACTATCTATCTTTAAACAAGAAATCTTACATACAAATGCATAACCAGAGGACTAGAGTGTCTATTAAAACTTTACAATTGAGAGCTTCGCTCTACCATCGATCCCTCGAAAAATATAAAAACTAAGTATATATACTCCTAAACATTTTCCCAACAGAGGCCTCCTAGACTTTCAGGAAGAGGTGTCTCTTCAATCAAATGTAGTCTACACTCCTCTGTCATACGCCACCTTAATTCTGCATGGATCACGCCATGGGGTAGCTGAGCCCTTAAATGATGAATTAGTGTGCACAGGCTTCCCTAGTGAGTTGAAGACTCGACATGGCTTCTGTGGAAAGAACTGATACAGAGGACCATCTCAGGCAGACTTCCCACCGGGACATCCATACCTTGCAATTAATTAGTGAGGTGAGGTTTCAACCACCCTCTCTCTTCTTCATTTACTCCGAGAAGGTATCAAGGTTGAGATCAAGTTGAACTGTCACCTGGAGAACAGGGTGATCCCTTCTGCAACTATACCCGGCACTTCGACCCTTTGCACAGCTCTTTTTATCACCTCCAAGCGACTATGGGCTGTGACCTTGTGCCTATCTTCAAAGGTGCTTTCGACGTTTCAGGGTTCATGGATAGGAAGGAGCATATCCTTTCTCTTCAAAGTTGCGATGGGAAAAATGCCGAGAGGGCCTAACGGGTGCCACGCGCCCCTCTTTGATCTGATGGTCCTAAACTAATTCAGTAATAATGTGGGCCCAATTCCGAGATGTCTTCAACGCTTCGCATCTCGGGGATATGAAAGAGCTGCTCCTTGCGCTTCGAAGTTGTGATGGGAAAAAAGGCAAAGAGCCTAATTGCGCACCACATGTCCCTCTGGAATGAACGACTAAGATCTCTCTCGGCTCTTCGGGACCCATCTTGCCAAATGATAAACCTTAGCGCCCCTCCTCCAGGCCTGCTCCTTTGGGACCAGGTGCCAAAACCATGGGCCTGACTCTGGCCTGCTTTTGGCGCTTCGAAGTTCAGAGTTTCGAGATGTGAGGTGACGAGGAACCTTTTCCCTTCGAACTTCCGAATGTCGATATGCCGACGTGACTAGATATTGCGCCATGCATCACTGGATCGGACGACCCAAATTTTGTCTTGAAATATAGGTGCTTTCTCTAACGCTATATCTCGGGTAACTTGGTAGCCCCGAGATCCCGGTGACCATCGATCAACTTTATAGATGGTTCTCGACCGCTTGACAACAAAACTTCGCCCGCTCGCTTGACTTGTAACTTGAAAAGAGATTCTTCCGTGCTACACTTGGGCGCTTCTCGTGCAACCTATAGACCTGGGTACTTTTGTGCCCAAGACAAAAATTGTTGCCAAAATTCCTTTCACAACATATTGATTTTCTAGATCTTCTTTAGATTGGTAGACTCCTTCAGGTGCTTTATAAAAAATGTGCTTTTTGCTGCTGAAATATCTTGAGTTGCTTTCACTTTGGGGCATGCTTCTTTTACCAGCTTCTTCCTTGTTGGTGCCACTCTCCACTATATCCATACTTACTTGCTCCTTAGGCTCTTCTTCCTCCAGATCTACTATCTGTGGAGATTGTTTGATCTTTATCTTCTTGGGAGCAGTCTGTTGACTACTAGTGCCTAGGGCCTCCGAACTGCTTCTCTTGGTGTAGGCAATTACTTTGGGAACTTGGAATGTCAGATCTTGAGGGGTCTTTTGTGTTTGAGTCTGTTGTAGGGTTGGCCCCAGTTGTTTTGTTTGAGCAAGCTGCAAGATGGATTCCATATCAACACAGGTTTCCAAATTTGCCAATTTGTCAAAACCTTCAACATACTCATGTTCATAAGGGTCATGTTTGCTTATTAATCTTCTTTTAGATATGACCTGATATGGATCATACCTTCTCCCTTGTAGCTGTGCAAATCCAAACTCCTTGAGTTTGGCTTGGATCTGAGATAAGCGGGCTCTAGTCTTCACAACAAAGGGTCCTATGATGAAACAAAATTTCAGGTTGGACACCTTGTGCATTTTCAGGAAATGCTCTATCTCTGAGATGATTCTTTGCCTAATGAACTCCAGGGAAATGACTTTGGGTGTCAGAAATATAGGGAGAAGATAAAGTGCCTCTTGACAACCATATACCCAAATTACTGTAGAATGCATGAACAACCAGTCTCCTACTCCATTTTCTGAATTTTTCTACAAGTATCTTTTCATGTCCTCCATGACTCTTGGCAAGCTGGTGTTGAGGATCAAGCTGTAAACTCTGGACATGATCTTATTTATGAAAATGAGAATTGTGATTTTTTTGCATTCCGTGGAAATGAATGTTGCTTCAAGGAACTCTTTCTTGTTTGTCTCCATGAACATTTTCAGCAAGTATGTGTAATACCTAAAGTGCCTTAGTGATTGGAAGTTCACTAGTTGTTTGTGTACATTATCAACTATGAATTTATCAAAACTAATACAGACTGACTAACTAGATTCTGACTGAAAAAAGGTTAACAGAAAACCTGACATGACCTCAACTACATATTTGTCATTATCTAGACCCAAAATCCAATTGAGTATGGAATAGGCCCATTGGACCTCAATAACCATGGCGTTTACATTCATGGGCAACGACAGACTCTCAGAATACTGCTCAGGATTGACAATTGTCTGCAAAAATAGGTTTTTGACCTCGGAGGGACATTCCCTGTAAACTATAACTAGATTTTCTTCTTCGAAGGGTTCAAACGTTGCGGAGGGAGACTCTGGTATGCCGAGGGTGTTACAAATTAATGGGCTATCTACTCTGCATAGGACCTCTGACCCTAATTTATTTAAAACGACCTTCTCTTCTTGTGAGTATTGTTCTGCGCACTAGCCTATGAATTCTGGGAAAGGAAATGTGACTTCGACGATGTAAGTGACCATGGAGGCTTGGACCACTTCGAGAAAGGGTATTTGTCTCCCTACATGATTTGACAAATTGGCTCTAGACATAGAGACAAGTGAGACAGTTATTTCGATGTTAAACACATCAGAGTCTCTATCGATTAGGGATTCTTTGCTTGGTGGGGGATCTTGCTATGTTATATACAAAACGACAGGATCCATGGTGATGATGAAAAATACTTGCGAATGAGCGGAAGACGTGTGAATTTGGTGCATTGTTGAGCTTAGGTTTGACTGGAGCGGTTGCGCCACTTTTAACATTCAAATGATTTGAAAAAAACATAAAATAATGACAAGGGTCCCCCCCCCCTTATATATGCTTCCCGATATCGGGGACGAGGCAAAGAAGTTTGGGGTAGACCGCTTTTCTCCTTGATATGCATCCGGTGGTGCCATGTGGTCTTGGCCCTCTTTCAAATAATTAAACTTCGTGTTAGTTCTCGTCCCGGTATGGCCACTGACCGTTGATCTGTGGTGTTTGAGATCTATTGTCTGCCGGGTCCCATCAACTCCATGCGTCTGCTAGATTTAACCTTTTTCCGCTAGGTGTGGTCCCGTCCTCCAATTTATCGCGTCTCTGCTGGACATATTGTCATTGATGTCAACATTCGATGTGATGATTTGTTGTTACTGATGATTTACCATAGATGATATTGTCATTGATGTCAATAGTATATGTTAGAAGAAGATGTCAAACAATATGCAGAGATCGAAAGCGCAAGCTCAGGAGGAGGAGCGAACAAGAGGAGAAAAGAATATGAAGATCAAATATTAGAAGGAAGAGCGCATTGCAGAGTATATCAGGTAGCAAAAGAAGCGAACAGGCTGAAGAAATTCATGATTATTGTTGATCACAATAGGATCAACAATGTTCCTATGATAAAAGCTCAGGAGGGTTAGCGAATGAAGATCAAAGCTCACAAGGAAGAAGTGCATTGCAGAAGTATCGTCGGGATCGATGAAAATATTGAGAAGTGGACCAATGCACAGGAAAAGGTGAGAAGTCTCAGCAACCATCCGATCAAGGAAAGTGAAGTGTTGATCGTCTCATATAACGAACGACAATCATATGAGTGACCGTGGGCTTGAGGATCGTTAGAGGATCATGACCATTAGATCTACAAGCCAGATCAATGATAGGGATAAATTGCAGAGATCAGAAGGAGAATTAAACGACTTGCTAGTTCCAACCGCACAATTGGTCTAGATTGTCAGATCTCATAGACTCGGATATCGACGAATGCGGTTGATCCAACAAGAGATTAGATTAAATCAGATTGAGTTGTGACTGTTAGATGCACAATCGCCAGATCAACGACAGGTATAGATTGCTGACATTGAGACGAGAATTAAACATCATGCTATTTCCAATCCCGCAATTTGTCAGGATCGTCAGATCTTATAGCTTCAAAGATCGACGACTGTGGTTAACTCACCAATAACACACAACTTCAAATTGTGGAGTTTGGGTGTCGAGTTAAATCACTCGCAAGTTGTGGTTCCACAATCATAGTTTACCGTTGATTTTCTTCGAGTGTATTCATGACTGTTGGATCACATTTTAGTGGAAGGACAGGATAAGCTGAAAGGGTTGAGAATTTTATCATCCGAATACCCGTCGACCGTCGGATCAAACCCAATTCCTGTCAGTCATCAGATCGCGTTAAAGTGGAAGGACATGATAAGCTAGAAGAGCTGCATCACATAAAGATCGAGTCGTCGATCTAAGATGGTGATCAATGAACATAATTTGTTTTGGGTATAAAGATGTGAGGAGGTTACACTCCAGAAAGTTTGAGATTTTAAATTCCCGAAATGCGAATTTTCGTCTTCCATTCGATCATTCTAAGTGGAAGGATAAGATAAGCTAGAAGAGCTGCATCACAGAAAGATCGAGCCGTCGATCTAATATCTTAATCAATGAACAACATTCGTTTCGGGTATAAATATGTGAGGAGGTTACGCTCCATAAGTTTGATACTTGAAAAACCCGAAGCCCGAAAATACGAAATGAACAAGGACCATCAGATCTGGAGGATATACGATGACTGTTGGATCAGGGTTGTTGTTCAATAGACCACATCAGCAAGAACACATGGCAGACCATGAAAACAAAGGACATGTTAGCAGACCACGTTAGCAAATACACATGGCATAATTAGATTATGACAAGTGTCAAGAGGAAATTGGCTCATTCCATGTCAAAAAGTGACGTAAGAAAGTTATGTCACTCCAGGATAATTGCTTCGGGAGTTTCACCACCAAGAAATGTCAAAAGTCCTAAAGTCCCGAAGGACGAAGACTCGAAGCCACTCTCAGTCGCCGATCTGAGATACCCTTCGGATACTATCCTGACTGTTAGATCAAGGAGATGAATGTGTGCCACATGAGGAGATCCACGTCAGCAAGGACACATGGCACAATCAGATAATGACAAGTGTCAAGTTGAATCGGCATTTCAAGTACATGCAAATCATGAATCTGAGTGACACGTGGCAACTACTTGGATCGTGACACGTCATAAAGTGATGTAAGTAAGTTACGTCACTCCGAGAGTTTTTCTTCAGGATTTTTACCACCAACACTTGCCCAAAGTCCTGAAGTCCCAAATGTTGGAGTCCCAAAGTGGACACGAGACATTCGATCTGAAAGATCACTTCGGGAGCATTCTTGATCGTCGATCTACTATAGTGGAAGGATAGTGTAAGTGGAAATGTTAACCAACAACAAGCGGTCTCCACCATATTATGACTTAACACAACAGGTGATCACTACGGAGGAAAATGGAGCTGTGTCTATTTGAAACCTCCGAAGTCTCGAATGCCAAAGTCCCGAAGCGGACATAAGTCATCCGATCTGAAAGATTGCTTCAAGAGTATTCTCAACCGTTGATCATACTATAGTGAAAGTTGAGACTTGAGAATTCCAAAGCCTGGAGACGCAAAAGGATCACAGCCGTTGATCCAAAAGGGACACGAGTCAGTGGATTGTCAGCTCTGGAAGATTGATGTACGAAGGAGAGAAGGGTTTTGAGATTTGAAATCTCTGAATTTCGGAGACCCGAAGGATATCTCAACCATCGATCCAATGTCAGGTGAACTCTCAACCATTGATCAAAATATAGTGGAAGGATAGCGTAAGCATAATAGCCAAAGTCCCGGAGTAAATGGTGGCCAACCATCTCATTGCTTGATTAAGTCTTGGTCTTTGGATTAAGCAATGAAGTATATGTCCAAGGATTGTACATGACCATTGATCTGGTTCCATGATATAAATGTGAACCGTCTGATCTGTTCGGCGATATCGTATTCAAGAGTTTTGAAAGGTTGGAAGTCACGAAGACCCGAAGGGAAAATTGCCAAAGTTATGAAAACCGTCCATCTTGTCAAGAAGATTGAATCATGATAGTTGATTGATAAGCGCTCAAGTGCTCGTCTCACCTAGCATCTGGTCAACACCATTGGTCATATGGTAAAGAGATTTGAAAGGGAAGAATGTAATGCATCGCTTAAATTGTTAAGCTTGTGGTTCTACACCATTGATCATATGAACATGGTTTGAAGGAGCTCTGATCTCTGTTATCAAAGAGATGAAGGAAATCAATCCATGCCTATGATCGATTTACGAAAGTAAAGGGGATGCCAAGTGTAAATTTGAAGACCCGGAATGATGATCTCTGGTGGTCCTAAAATTCGTTGTAAATAAACAAGTTAGTTATAACTTGTTTCTCAAGTCGGATCAATAACTTAAACAAGTTTTGAGCATAAGCAACTATAAATAGAACCATGATTGGTTCACTAGGCAGGGTGCTTTGTGCTTGTTGAAGAAAATACATGCTTGTGGAAAATAGAGGCTCACTGATAAAGAGCGGTCTGCAGAGAAAATGAAGGAGATACGAACCTGAGGTCCATGCGAATATTAGAAGGAAGAAGGGAAGAAGGCCCGGATATTATAGGAAAGATAAAGCGAAGAAGGCACAAATTTTAGACAGAGGATGAAATGCAGTGATGAGCGTTTATGGTATAACTCTGATCATGAGATAGAGTTGATTCTATAATGGATCACTGCTACTAGAATTGAATGAACTCTAGTTGGATAGATTGTGTTCTATCAGCAAGTTGGGTCTTGCTTGAGAGTTGGTGCTGGGAAAATCCTTATTATTATATTCACATATATTCATATAAATCATATACAAACATCTGGTATCTTCTGACATGTCCATTGTGATTATGATTTGATTGTTCTTAATCTATTAAAATATGTTTTAATTGCTAACTTGTAAGAAGAAGAAAATTTAGAAAAGTACACACTAATTCACCCCCCCCTCCTCTTAGTGTGGGTGGTGTGTTCAACAGTCTCTACACTGGTTTAGCCCCTCACTAAGTCCCGAGACTTGGATTCCGTTAAAAAATTGTTATGGTGATAACATGGGCTCCAATTGGGGATGCTATCCTCCCTACGAGGTAGCAAAGAATGGTAGACCGAGTGCCTACCCATTGGGCCATGATTTATTCCTGCGATCTGAATCTACCAAACTTTATTCAAAAACTCAAAATCGACCCAACATAGCTCAGGGCCTTCGCCTCAGGCTTCAGCTATGCTCCTTTTATTTCCACTTCTTCATGCAAAAAGAAAAAAATGAAAATGATTATGTACAATGAATGGAAGGGGTGATGATTGTTTAAACGATATAATGTTTGAGGAACCTGCCATTCACAGGCCCTCCTCCAACGATGTCTCCATTACTCTCCCGCAACAGGTAGGAATTATTTCCATGGTATGCTACAATCTTGAATGGTCCCAACCATAGATGGTCAAATTCCCATGATTTCCCTTATCTTCATTTCTGGCGTCCCATCTTAATACCTAGTCTCCCGGTTTGAAGTCATCCTCCTTAGTATGCCTGGCAAAATTCTTCTTGATCTTTTCTTGGCACAACTGAGCATTGTTGAAAGCCTTTTCCCTGGTTTGCTGGACACTGATTAGTTCATCCTTTCTTCTTCGAGTGGCATCTGTTTCTGCCTCCTGTTCCTGTAACAACCTCATCACTGGCAATCCCAATGCAGTAGGAAAAATAGCCTCTGTGCCATAAACAATCTAAAAAGGTGAGGTGGTGATAGATCTCTTTGGGGTGATTCTATCAGCCCATAGTGCATGGATGAGCTTTTTGTGCGAAACCTTTTTGTTATATTGCAACAATTTCTTGATAATTTTGACTAAGCTTTTATTTCAAGACTCAGCCAACCCATTTCCTTGAGGGTAATAAGATGTAGAATGACCAAGGGTGATATTGTAATCACTGCAAAATTTCTCTATTTTCTTGGACTTCAAAGCTGCTGCATTATCTGTTATTATCTTGATTGGGCATCCGAACCTGGACAAAATACTGTCTTCTAAAAACTGGATGATAACAACATTTGTTTTCTGCCTGTGGGAACTACCTCAATCCACTTAGTGAAGTAATCTGTTGCTGTTAGAATCCACTTGTGCTGAGTTGAGGATTGTGGATGTATTTCTCCTATGAAATAAAGGCCCAACTATATGAAAGGTGCCTCAACAGAGATGGGTTTCAAAGGAAAAGGCTGCAATTTTCTTTTCCCATAAAAAATGTGACATTCATGACATCTTGAAACCTCTTTATAGGCATCAGAAAAAATGCTAGGCCAATAGAACCCAGCCCTCAAAATCTTGTGCACAGTGGTTTTACAATAATGGTGCCCTCCAAAGTCACCCTTATGAAATTCTTTGATGGTCTACTCAGCTTCTTCTTCCAACAAACATCTCAAAAAAATCCCCCCTGGATCCTTCCAATATAGAGACTGATTTACTATACAAAACTTTGATGCTTTCAACTTTAAGAATATGGCCTTTGTTTTACTCAATCTAGGAGGAGACTGCAAATTTCTCAATACAAAAATGATATTTGCATACCATGAGGATTCAAGGAATTTTTGTTGAAATAATGTAACTGCAAAGTGTATTCTTATTATTATTTGATATATTATTCATTGGATCAATCCCCATTGTGGATTGATCATGTCGGTTATTGTAATAGGACCAAATCCCCTTTTGCGGATTGGTCAAAAGACAATTGTAATAGGTAGAATAAGAAGTCAGCCCCAACATATATTAAAGAGGCCCATAAATATAATAAAGGTGGTTATAACCACCCAGTTTGAGAAGTCGGCCCTGCCAGTGAAGAGACACTTCACACATGCCAATCTTGTTATAAATAAAGAGGCTAGCGCCTCACTTAGACACACAACTCACTTGCTCATTGAGAGACAAGTTTCAGATTTCCAGTTTGAGAAGAGAGAGAGAGAGTGGCGCATCTTTTGGAGAGGACTTTCTGTTTCATCTTGAGTTATCTCTTGGCATTGTATTGACAATCTATAATAAGGAAGTTTTGTTGGGTTTTCTTCCCCTAGAGGGTTTCCTAGGATAAATGTTGTGTCTCTTGTGATTGTGTATTTCTTAGTGATATTGTCTTATGTTTTTGTTATCTATTGAAATGCAAATAACTATAATAATGGCATGAACATTAACATGGTGTCAGAGCCAAGCTGAAGGAAGCATCTTTTGCAAGAGAAAAACGTCACTGTTGTCGTACATGAAAATTAGGGCCTTTTGATGGTGAAGCTTTTCAACCCTAAAACCATCTAGAAAAGTGCACCCTCCCCCAAGGATTACTTTGGCACTCTCAGTGCACCTTTTCAGTGGCTGGATCTCCCGGAAAGTGAAACCTTAGTTTCACAAAAGTACTAGAAGTACCAGAAAACCAGAGAACCAGAAGTACCAGAGTACCAGAGGTACCAAAAAACCAGAAGCACCAGTCCATAAATCCGCAGATCAAGTTTGGAAGGCTAAAAGTTGGATTTTCTTAGATCCAAGCACACCAGGCTACTCGCCTCAGCCAAGCACATCTCTTGGTAAGTTCAAAATTTGATTTTGAACATTTTCATTTTTCGATTGTTTTTCCTAGCTCCAGGTAAAAGATGTCTGCAAGCACAAAGCTTGCTGACAAACTGGAAGGCATGGAAAACTTCTGTGCCTGGAAGTATAGGATCGGCCTGATCCTTGCAGAGAATGACCTAGGAAGATTCATCCAAGAACAAGTGTTGGAACCCGAAGATGACGCAGAGAAAGAAAAACATCAAAAGGACACAATCAGGGCCCAAAGAATCATTGCAGATTCAATCAAAGACCACATGATTCCTTATGTGTCATCAATGAACACTCTGAAAGAGATGTTTGATTTTCTAAGCAGACTGTACAAAGGAAAGAACATAAACTAGAAGATGAATCTAAGAACTCAACTGAAGAATACAAGGATGCAGAAAGGAGAAATGATCCAAGAATATTTCTTGAGAATCTCAGAATTTAAAGAACAGTTAAAAGCGAATGGAGACACCATAGATGAAGATGAACTCATAATGAAGGCCCTAAATGGTCTCACAAGACCTTGGGATGCATTCATCCAAACGATATGTGCCAGAACGAAGAAGTTGAAGTTTGATAGTTTATGGGAAGAATGCATCCAAGAAGAAACAAGAGTAGCTAACCATGAAGCGCTACTA
>JZKD02S1672708.1:999933-1030268 GCA_000966675.3 Picea glauca
CCAAAAGGAGACTCATAAAGAGCCTCAACCGCCAAACAAATTCAATAATAAAGAATCTCATCCAAGGAGATTTCAGAAGAGAGGACAACGAAGGGAAAGAGACTACTCATCTGTATAATGCTATCATTGTGATAAGATGGGACACATTGCGAAATTCTATCCAGCCAGATGAGAAGAATACAAGAGAAAACAAAAGAGGCACCATGCCCATGCAGTTGAATATGAAGAGTCACCTACAAAGATGATAAGAGGACAGATCAAAGACTATGTCTTGATCTCGGCCCTCTCAGGATCTGTAACACACGAAGAGGACATGTGGCTCATTGATAGTGGTGCCTCCAAGCACATGACAGGTCAGAGAAACATTCTCTCTTGTATTTCAGAAAATAAGTTTTCTCAGAAAGTGACACTTGGAGATAATTTCCAATATCCCATCAAGGGAATGGGAGAATCAAGCTACAAATTGAATTCAGGGAATTCATTGAATATGAAGGACGTACTCTATGTACCAGGTTTCAAAAATAACCTACTCTCCATTTCATCTTTATAAAATAAAGGCTATAGAGTTGCTTTTATAGATGGAGAAGTCCTCACGTGGACTAGAGAAGAAACCATAAATGAAGCAATCATCATTGGAAGTGAAGAAAATGGCTTGTATAGACTAAAGCGTCACTCAGAAATTGCCATGGCCCACTCCATTTAAAACTCATGTGAACTTTGGCATAGAAGACTAGCTCACATCAACTACAAGGCGCTACCCTACATATGTAAAGCGGTCACAGGTTTACCAAAACTCAAGGTTGACCATGAAGGTGTATGCAATGGATGTGCACAAGGGAAGAACATCAAGAACCCATTTCCGAAGAGAGAGGACAAAGCAGAAGGAATCCTAGAACTCATCCATTCATATGTATGTGGCCCAATGCCATCATCCTCCATTAGTGGGTATGTATACTATGTATCATTCATTGATGATTATTCTCGTAAAACCTGGGTGTACTTTTTGAAATCTAAAGATGAAGTGTTTGGCAAGTTCAAGGAATTCAAAGCCTTGATTGAGAATCTTTCTGAAAGAAATATTAAGATACTCAGGTCAGATAATGGAAGAGAATACACCTCAAATGAGTTTGTGAACTTCTGCAAAGATGTTGGGATCAAGAGGGAACTCACTACTCCCTATAATCCGCAACAGAATGGTGTAGATGAAAGGAAGAACAAAACAATAATGGAAGCTGTGAAGACTATGATCCATGATCAAGATCTTCCTATGTGCTTATGGGCAGAAGCAACAATGATAGTTGTTTATGTGCAAAACCAATTATCCCATAGTGCACTTGGGTTCAAAACCCCTGAAGAGATGTTCACCGGAAAGAAGCCAGAGGTAAGCCATCTCAAAATATTTGGCTGCCCAGTTTTTATTCATATATCGAAAGAGAAGAGAAACAAGATGGAACCCTCAGGAAAGAATGGAATATTTGTGGGATACTATGAGGTCTCCAAGGCCTTCAGAATCTATATACTAGGTCACCGCCACATTGAGATCAACAGGGATGTGACCTTTGATGAAGATGCAACGCTCAAGAAATCAAGAAGATGCCATCTTGAAGAAGTATATGAAGAGGAACCCGTAATCCCCAGAACTTCCATGAGGGAGGTTCCCAGAGCCATTGGACCAGAGAGGGAAGTCGTAACTTCCCCTGAGGAGGAAATTCTAGAAGATCATGATGTAATAGAATCTCAAGAACCTCCTCAGATGACAATCCTCCATAAAAGAAAGCCAGCTTGGGCTAGAGAGCTTATTCAAGATGGAGAGAAGTATGGTCTTCCTGAAGGAACCTCGAGACAAGTGAAAAGACCAAAGCCGTTCTCCAGTTATACGGCTTTGATGTGTGATCTCCTAGAGGAGGAGCCTACCTGCAGTGAAGAAGCCATTCAGAGGAAAGAATGGGATGATGCCATGACAGAGGAATACCAATCCATAATAAAGAATGATGCATGGGAAATAGTTCCCAGACCGAAGAGTAAAGACGTGGTATCCTCCAAATGTCTCTTTAAAATAAAACATCCTGCTAATGGAAGTATTGAGAAGTATAAAGCAATATTTTTCGCTCGTGGCTTTTCTCAGAAAGAAGGCATTGACTATGAAGAGACATTCACTCCTGTAGCCAGATACACTTCGATCAGAACCATCATAGCCCTTGCAGCTAAGATGAAGTGGAAGTTACACCAGATGGACATAAAGACAGGCTTCCTAAATGGTGTCATCGAAGAGGAAGTGCATATAGAGCAACCTCAAGGATTTGAAGTTGAAGACATGAAGTCTCATGTCTGCAAATTGAAGAAAGCCTTATACGGATTGAAGCAAGCTCCCAGAGCTTGGTATGGCTGTATAGACAGTTTCCTGATGATCTTGGGCTTTACCAAGAGTAAATCTGATTCTAACCTCTACTTCAAGGTTATGAACGATGAGCCTGTGATATTATTGTTGTATGTGGATGACTTATTCTTAATTGGAGAAGAAAATCTCATCACCGAATGTAAGAAGAGACTTGCTTCAGAATTTGAGATGAAAGACCTCAGCCTAATGCACTATTTCTTAGGTCTTGAGGTATGGAAGGGTCCAGAGAGGGTCTTCCTTAACCAAGGGAAGTATGCAGTTGAAATCCTAAAGAGATTCGACATGTTGGAATGCAAGCCCATGAATACACCCATGGAAGCGAAGCTGAAGCTGTTGGTCGATACTTCGTCAGAATTGATTGATGCCACACTGTACATACAGATTATTGGATTGCTGATGTACCTGACGAACACCAGACCAATTTTTTTTTTTTTCCGTGAACACCTTGAGTTAGTTTCATGTATAACCTAGTCATGTTCACTTAGTGGCTGCAAAACATGTGATGAGGTACCTTAAGGGTACATTAGATTGTGGTCTCAGTTATGACAGCGATCATGATTTCACATTGAGTGGATACACTGATTCAGATTGGGCAGGAAGTGTTACTGACAAGAAAAACACTTCCATATGTTGTTTCAATTTGGGATCAGCCATGATATTGTGGCAGAGTAGAAAGCAATCTAGCAATGCTCTCAGCACAGTGGAAGCAGAATACATTGCTGCATGTTTTGCTAGCTGCGAAGCTATATGGCTTCGAAAGTTGCTGATTGGTCTATTTGACCTATAGATGGAAGCAACCTCGATCCTATGTGACAACCAGAGCTGCATAAAGATGACAAAGAATCCTGTATTCCATGATAATTCGAAGCACATAGAGATCCGATATCATTACATCCGTGACATGGTGCAGAGAGGAGCCATAAAGCTATAGTACATTAGCATGGATGAACAGGTTGTTGATGTGTTGACCAAGCCCCTATCTCGTGTAAAGTTTGAGTACTTCTTATATAAGCTTGGCATAGTCTGAAAGGACCTTCCTCAAAAGGGGGAGTAGTTGTTGTGATGATATATACCCTGCTTCCGACCTTGTGGTTGTGACGTAAAGCAGGACGTGTACCTTGCTTCTGACCTTGTTGTTGTAACGTAAAGCAAGATGATGTGATGTGAGTAGTACTATGCTTCCGACTGTACAGCTGCAACGTAAAGAAATTCTAGTACCCTGGTTCCGACCTGATGGTTGTGACGTAAAGCAAGATGTGTACCTTGCTTCTGACCTTATGGTTGTGATGTAAAGCAAGATGTTGTGATGAGACTAGCACCGTGCTTACGGCTAGATAGCTATGACGTAAAGTAAGTCTAGTATCCTGCTTCCGATCTGATGGTTGTGACATAAAGAAGGATGTATACCTTGCTTCCAACCTTATGGTTGTGACGTAAAGCAAGATGATGAGATGAGGATAGCACTATGCTTCTGGCTAGATAGTTGTGACGTAAAGCTGGTCTAGCATCCTACTTCTGACCTGATGGTTGTGACGTAAAGCAGGACGAGTATCTTGCTTCCATCTTTATTTTCTATGACGTAAAGCAAGACTATGAGACAAGACTAGAACTGTGCTTCCGTCTTGATAGCTATGACGTAAAACCAGTCTAGTATTATGATGATGAGCCAACCTCGTGCTGTGATGATGATGATGTATTAGTTTTTTATACTAATGCATATTGATGCAGATGATGATTGCATTCCTTTAAGAATGACGATGCTTTCCGATGAAGAAAACTCCCGATGATTTATAGATATGCCAAACAATGCTCCAAGATGATATTAATGATGCTGCCCTCCTGATGCCGTGGATGATGCAGACCTCTCTCTCACCTAATGCTATTGAAGAATACCCTTCTTGTTAAGGGGGAGTGTTGAAATAATGTAACTACAAAGTGTATTCTTATTATTATTTGATATATCATTCATTGGATCAATCTCCATTGCGGATTGATCATGTCGGTTATTGTAATAGGACCAAATCCCCTTTTGCAGATTGGTCAAAAGACAATTGTAATAGGCAGAATAAGAAGTTGGCCCCAACAAATATTAAAGAGGCCCAGAGATATAATAAAGGTGGTTATAACCACCCAGTTTGAGAAGTCGGCCCTGCCAGTGAAGAGACACTTCACACGTTCCAGTCTTGTATAAATAAAGAGGCTAATGCCTCACTTAGACACACAATTCACTTGCTCATTGAGAGACAAGTTTCGGATTTCCAGTTGGATAAGAGAGAGAGAGAGTGGTGCATCTTTTCGAGAGGACTTTCTATTTCAGCTTGAGTTATCTCTTGGCATTGTATTGGCAATCTGTAATAAGGAAGTTTTGCTGGGTTTTCTTCCCCTAGAAGGTTTCCCAGGATAAATGTTGTGTCTCTTGTGATTGTTTAATTCTTAGTGATCTTGTCTTATGTTGCTATTATCTATTGAAATGAAAAGAACTATAATAATGGCATAAACATTGACAATTTTTGGGATATCTGAGGAGCTCGCTCTTCCTCTGCACCTATTGACAAGTCAGCCATGAAATTTATTCCTAAGAGTTCACAATTGGTTTGTGCCATAAGCTTCACAAGCCCCTATCCCTTGATCAACTTGGTGGGTTTGATCTCAAGGTCATATTCTAACAACACTGCTATCCATTTACCCCTCTTTCCTTTAGGATCAGGTTGGGTTAAGATGTCTTTCATAGAACTACTGGGCACATAAGCAGTAGTATGGGAATGCAATATGTAAAATCTGAATTCTTTCAAGGCCTTGACTAGTGCATATGCTTGCTTCTCCATGATATCATACTTCAAAGGGACATCCCTCAACATCTTGCTGTAATAATCTATGGGCTTCTCAAAATTTTGCTCATCTTTCTGTAGTAAAACACCAGAAATTGTGTGCTCTAAGGCAAAACAAAACAATATGAAGTCCTTTTCAAAATTAGGGTTGGCCAGTACTGGAGCCTTGGTTAATGCCACTTTGATGTCTTCAAAGGATTTTCTGGATTCAGGGGTCCACTTTATTTCATTTCCTTTCTTGAGAATGTTGGTAATATACTTTATGATTTCAACCAAGTTAGGGATAAACCTTCTCAAAAAATTCACTTTTCCCAGGAAAGATTGTACCTCTTTTTTACTTCTGGGTATGCCAATTTTTAAGATTCCCTCAAATCTGCTGGGATCTACCTTTATTCCCTCTTTTAAAATAATGTGACCCAACAACTTTCCTTCTTCCATAGAGAAATTTGATTTTTTAGGGTTCAACGAGATTCCAAACTTTGTACACTTCTGAAATGCTCTTCTTAGATGCTTCAGGTGTTCTTCATCCGAAACAGAATACATAGTGATAGCATCTAGGTAGATAACAATGAATTTGTCTTTTTCATCAGCAAAATATATGTCTATATCTCTTTGAAATGTTTCCCTTGCATTCATGAGCCCAAACGACATCTTGGCATACATGAATGTTCCCCATGGAGTTGTGAATGTTGTATTTTCCTGATCATCAGGGTGCACCATAATATGATTGTATCCAGAGAAGCCATCCAACATTGACACTTTTTGAGCACCCACCACTTTCTGTAAAATGTGGTCCATCTTAGGCAGTGGGTAGTTGTCCTTTAGAGACACTCTGTTCAGATTTCTGAAATCCACACACAACCTGATTTCTCCACTCTTTTTTTTGACTGGCACCAGATTTGCTACCCATTTAGAAAACCTCAGGGATACTATGATCTTGGCTTCAAATATCTTCTTTACCTCTTTCTCAATCAAGGGAAGCAACAAAGGGTTTATCCTTCTTAATTTCTGTTTGAAAGGTTTGTGATCTTCTTTGATTGGGATCACATGTTGGATTATACCGGTGTCATAAAATTTCAGATCATCATAGCTCCAGGTAAAAACATCAGGGAACTCTTTCATTAATTTGATATATTTCTCCTTGACTTCAGGGCCAAGTGTTCTGGATAGATTGATGATCTTGGGATCCTCTTGAGTTCCAATATTGCAATAATCTACATCCCTTTCATTTACTGTGATTTTTGGACTTCTGGCCACATCATTATTATCAAAGAGTTTCTCCAATAGGACCAGACTGTTATAACCCTAATTTACACCAGATATGCTTACCTGGCATCAGGCCATCTCATGTTACATCTTTTTCTAAACCACTACTGAAACAGCTTCTTAAAAACACCCTTTGTGAAGGCATACATGCCCTACTCCACTACTGCATGCGTGAATACGCTGGCTAATCCACTACAGCTCGCGTATACCTACAAAATCACGAAAATAGAAAGTTGGTGATGGAACACACAGTTTTGGGAAAGTTACCTAAACCGTTTGACTTCCCATAACCAGTCACTCGACCAAATACCTAGCTCTTTCTAGCCTATAAAAGAAGGGGTAGGGTCCCATCCAAAGGGAGAAAAATAAGAGTAAAGAAACTCTACCTGATTTTACATTCCCCGTGCCTCAACCTTTTGTAACTATTGTATGAAGAGAGGCATATAAGAAAGTAGTTGGGTCACATGTGAAGAGGATACCAGGACCAGATTTGAGGAGCAGTGGTCGATCTCACTCTTGTAAGGTATTCTTGTGAGATTAATAAAAGAAGTACTTTTACTGTCCCGCCATATGAGATTGTTAATGTTTTATATTGATTATATTTTGATAGAATCTCTAACCCATTAGTTCTTAGATCAAATACATGTTTGGGAGTTTTTTTGTTTGTTTTTTAGTGAACGCATGTCAGCATTGGGAGGAGATTTGCGGTTAAAGAACGAACGAACGTTAAAGGATCTACATCAAACATGAAAACTAAGGTATAGTAACTTGATCTCTTAACTCTGTATTTACATATGAATAGTGGGGTTATGATGGGGATGATGGTAAGAAGTAGGATAATTTAGGTCATTTTTGCATGCATGATAAAACCCTTAATGCTATTCCATAGGGGGATTTCCCACCCACAACAAAATTGGCGACCATACTGGGGATCTCTACGGTATTCTTGGAATACTTTTGGGTATTTTAAATTGGTTTCATTATCCTTTTTGAGTTTTTGCAAGAGTCTGAGTTTGTATGGATTCTGGTCTTCCATACTAGAACTCTCTGCATGATTGCTTGACTGTTTAATTTTCTTTCTGAGAATTTACAGAGGTATACGTGGCTTGCAGAATCCCTGCCCACATATACACACGCCCTACCTTTGGACAACCCGCGTATATCTGTTGGGTTGCTGAAGTGTCAATTGTGTGCTTAAGTCCAGAAATCTTTTTTATAAAAAGGAGAGGCAGTTATCCTCTTACCTCTTAGGAGAGATCCTTCTCAGGGGTTTCCTGGATTTGGTCTTGGTCTCTATGCTACAGTCTATAGCATAGGAATAACCTCAGTTTAGATTTTCTTTAACAAATTTCCCTTGCATTTTCTTTAGCAAAATATTTTTCTCTGTCTCTGGGGATTCTGGTTTTCAATACCAGAACTCCTTGCCTGTGCTGGACTGTAGTTTTCTCACCTTTTTTGAGTATTTACAGAGCCATATGTGCCCTGCAGTAGCCCTGCACGGGTGCTTATGTGCTCTGACTTTAGACAACACGCGTATATACACGTTATACTGAAGTGACAGTAGCGTGTTTGTATTTGGGATATTTTTTTTTACAAAGAGAGGCAGTCATCCTCTTACTTGTCAGAAGCCAGTCTTCTCAGGAGTCTTTGCAGTCTCTTCCCTAGTCTTTGTGATCACAGTCTGTAGCCTAGGTTTGACTTTAGCATATTTTTCTTTTCATCAAAGGATTTCTTGAATATTTTTTAGAGTTCTAGACAAATCTGTGAGTCTTTTCTAATAAGCTTTTTGAGTTTGGTCAGTGACTCCCTGTGATCCGCAGAAGGACCATAAGTTATTTTTGGTTTCTTTTGTCTTCACTTTCTCATCTTGCTTGCTTCAGAAAAGAAAAAAGAATGCATGTTTAGATTTCTTGTTTGCAAGCATAAAAAAAAAAAACTTGTTATCTCTTTGTTTGATTTAGTAGTTGGTAGTTTACATTGAATAATCAGGAAAAAGTTTTCTTTCATAAGTTCTTGGATGTTTTCTTAGGACAATAAGTAGCTCGTAGTCAGGAGAAATCCTGTTTTGAGTTTGTTGTTCAAAGATCTTACAAAAAATATAGTTTGAAAAGTTGGTTAAAAGTGAAAATCTAAATTTGTCAAGAGGAAGTTATTTTGTTTCTAGCTTTTGTTTATCTTCTCTTTCGTCTCTCAAAACATCACTAGTTTCACTTTCATAACCTTTGACTTAAGACAAGACACAAAAAATTAATGATTAATTAAAATCAAGTAGACTTTATGTTTGTAGGGTCCATTAACTAGTCTAGGCTAGAGCCTTGATTTAGTTTGGAAAGGAAACTCTTTAAGGCTACAAAACATACATAAGAGTCTGTGCTAGGGAGTGTTAAAAGTCATGTATCATGAAATTTATCTGGGACCCCCATCTAACATAGGGGCTAAACACAAGGTCACATGCGGAAAGGTAGTAGAGATAACCCCTCCAAATTCAGACCAAGCATAGTGGGGAACGCATATAGAGGGCTTGTTTTGGGATTTTGTCGATTGCATTTGCCATGGAGCTTCGTGGGTTTCGAATCCATTCGAGGTCCTCAATTGTCTTCTGGACCACTTTCTTTCAATAGACTTGATAGGTTTCGGGCTTGATACCCTTCTCATTGCGGTCCACCCGACTGTCGACTGTACCCGCCTGGTGACTGTTCACGCACTGGCAACCTAGTTGCCTTTATTTTAGGGACTTACACAGGTGACTGTGGGGGTAGACCGCAGTACCTAGGATAGACATCATACCACACTTTGCAAAGTATACCTAGAGGGTTCTTCCGTATTCGAGTTGCACTTGCACCGGTAAGTTGCTCTATTGTTGGTTGTTGTAATTGTTCTTCCAACTAGTTAGTGATTGCTTGTCTTATCTCGTAGGGAATTGTTCTAGTGTGTGTTGTTCTTGAACTAATAGAAAGCCTTAGTATGTCTTTGATCTTCCCACATAGTGGAGGATCAGGAGCTCCTCCGGTCACAAAGGATTCTTGGCCTGCCACTGGTTACACTGGAGCCACCCCCACCGCCGCTAAGGAGAAAACTAGACCAACAAGGGTATTACAAGACGACCAGGCCGCAGGAGATTGTGCTTGACTCCACTCTGAGAAGAGAACACTTGATTCCGGAGGAACCCACCAGTTTAGGCCTTGGAGCGCAAGCTCTTAGTCCATCAGTAACTCCAACCACTGATTTTTCAATGCCCACCATCATACAGATTTATCCTCACAAGTGCCAGATAGTTTCACAAGAAGTAATGGAAACAAATGCTGCCACTTCTTCTGGGAATTCTCATATCCCCGCTACGTTTGTCACCACAGGGGGTGTTCCACCTCCTAACCCACCATCGCCGGTCCGGGCCACCATGGTCTCGACTGCCTCTACCTTAAGGAGTGGTCTGATTCCGTCTATGGCAATGACCACTACTCCTTCCACCTGGAGTGTGACAGGCCCTCCCTTTTCATACAGGATGACTAGCTTAGGCATGAGCCCTGTACTTACCTACTCCACTTTATAGACTTTAGGTTTGGGGGCAGGGAGCTCTAATGCTCCTCTGCCAGGATCCATGGGGGGCACTTTAGCTTCCTATAATGCTTTCTCTTACGGAGGAGGTCATATCCCTCCTTCATCCCCTTCACTCGGTGGTGCTCGCCAGCATTCAACCAGGCTGAACACACACCATAGTTTGTTTGGAGCAGGGAGTCAAGGACTACCTCCTCATAACATGACGGTGGGTTCAACACCATTCTCTTTGTTCTACGTGTTTGGTAATAACGCTTTCTCGTCAGTTTCTTTCCCGACTGGGGGCAACCTCGATTATGGACAACCAAATCCTATGCAGGGTACTATTCCTACACAGGGGGAAAACCCAGGAATTCCTTCCACACAAGGACCTTGGAACTCATGGCAGGGATCAGTTCCCTCATCAGGGATGCCGATCGGGGGCAACTCCTTCTACAACCAATGGAACCCCGAGCAAGGTGCATGACCTATGCCCATGGGATCAACATGTGGTAACCCTTCCCAAAGTCGTTCGAATACAATGTCCGTCCAACCGTCTATGTCCTATTTTGGGAATCAACCAATGATGTCTCCACAAATGCATAATCCATATGCTAGTCATGGCCATGGTTTTTACTAGAACCCTGGCCAACAACCCAAATTTTCCTGGCAACCTGGTGTCAGTCAAACTCCATACCCCTTTTTCCATTGTTATAACCAACAACCTAAACTACCGTTTCTGGAAAATTTGCATTTGTCGGACTTGACAAGGTTGTTGAATGACCCTATCTATCATGATCCATGTTGGCCTCCTATGCCGACCAAGTTTCCTTCGGACATACCAAATTTTGAAGCCAAGCCTAGCGAAGATCCATGCGATCATGTGACCACATTTCACCTTTGGTGTTAATCTAATTCATTGAAAGACGACTTCGTATAGTTGCGTTTGTTTTAACACACTCTCATTGGGAGTGCTGCAAAACAGTACATTGAGCTCGAGTGCTCAAGATACTCTTCCTTCAGATAATTGGCAATGGCTTTCCTAAACCATTTTCAATTACCTGTGAGATACGACGACGACACATAATTGCTGGCAAATTTCGAACAGACTAAAGCTAACCATATCTATGATCACATCCGAGAGTGGAGACACTGGAAGAGTTTAATTAAAGTGCCAGTCCCACCAACATTCCTGCTTGAGTGGTTCCTTAAGTCTTTGGTCCCACAGTTTTCCAAATACATCGTAACGTCGATATTTTTCTCCGAAGAAGATGCAATCATGAGAGCTCAACAACTAGAGCTAATTTACTCTCAGTCTGGTTTACTGTATGAAATTTTGCCAGATGTGCCACAGTTAATAATTGATAAAACCAGACAACGAGTTGGACCACATGTAGATGGTATTGTTGGTTCAACACAAACAAAGTCCGCTAATCAAATGACAAAACAATTGCAGCAATTGTCTATACAACACAACGTGGCCAACCTGATCACTGGTCCGACTGTTCCCCATACCCAAACGTCGGATGCACACAATGTGAAATTGACAAATCCAAAGGCCACCCAACAGCCTGATGGAAATAAGAAACAAAGAAATAAGGGTAAGGGGGATAAGAAAGCCACTAATAATGTTGGCGGGGGAAATACAGAAAAGAGGAAGGCAAAGTATCTATGTAACCTGTGTGCGGAAGACCACCTGACTCACCAATGCCCTCGGCTTGCGGAGGCCCAAAAGTTATTGTCACAACAACAACCTGTTGTGTTAACGAACCCATTTCAACATAGGAAAAATTTAACTCAAGTCTCTCCAAGCAAGGAAGGGGGCAGTCAAGGACCCCCTCCGTCTTCGAGTAATCCTTCGTCCGTGAATGTGTATATGATGAAAAGTGATGCCTATATCTCAACTAGAGCACAAGACTACAGAAAGCCAAGCACCTATGAGAAAGGAAAAGAAGTCGAAATCCCATCTCTTCCTCTTCAGATTGAGAAGACGTTGGGTGAAACAATGACATGCATCACAAAAGGTGCGTTCAAAAAAGCTTCTCACAATCCAAACGCAAGGGCTGCCCAGAACTACTCTGTGGTGGAGGATTTGTCTCAAACCCCTTGTGTAATGTCGGCTTTAGAAGTCCTCCAGAGATGCCCTTCCTAGAGAAAGGCTCTGTTAGCCACCTTAGGATCCGTCGAGACTTGTAATCCAGGTACAATCATGCTTGATACTACTGACTTGAAACCTTGTCTCCCTTACCATGTAGTGTTCCAAATAGTAGTGGCTTACACCATGAAAACTTTTGCTCGGAACATTTTCCGCACGGTGGTTGATGAGGGTGCCTCGACATGCGTAATGTCTTTGGCATGTTTGAAGGATATAGGCTAGCCCGCTTTGTCTCCATCACCTACTCTTCTTACCGCTTTCGATGGTCATTCATTCCAACCACATGGCATCATCCCCTCTTTCCCCGTGCAGTTAGGAGGGAAGACCATGTGTGTTGAGGTTGAAGTGGTCGATGCGTCTCTCGAATACAATATATTGTTAGGAAGGAGTTGGACCTATGCCATGCAAGTAGTGGTCGCTATGGTTTTTCGGGTCTTGTTGTTTCCACACGAGGGCCGGATCGTGACCGTTGATCAGTTGGCCTTCTCCTATTCTGAACCTTCATTGGGGGCATCCACGGTCCCAATGATTGATAACCCTCAACCCGACATAGTCAACATAGGGGTTGGTTTGTGCCCACCTTTGATGGGTACTTTCGATTACCCACCTCCTCAAGGTGATGTTGGGTTCATATCATACCAGCTTGAGGTTGATATTTTTCAAGTCTCGTCATTTTGTATGACTTACTTCAACGATCCATGGATTCTTCCTTCCCCATCAGCCATGATGGAAGGGACAGGGCACCATGGTATGGACATGACCTTGTCCACGACAGAAGTTGCGTACTCTATAGTTCAGCAAGCTTTCGCTGACCCCGATCCAACTCGAGCACAAGAGTTAGATACGATTCTAGAGCCTACTTGGGCTCAAGGTTCCCTTGTCAATACTGATTCTTTAGACTTAGTCTTTCCCTCAGACGAAGCAATTATTGAAGAAATGACGAGTCTGGACAAACCCTGGGATGATCTCCATCACAGATCTTATTTCCTCCCAGAGTTAAGAAGAATTGAAGCAGGGGAATTCACTATGACTATGACTCGAGATAGCTCTTGTCCTATCAATCCCTTGGCTACGCATGTCGTTTATGCCAAGGGTAATATGGAAACCATTGCTGAAACTATTCCTATTAATATCTCCAGAACCCCTGGCATCATGGAGAATGTTTTCTTCGGAGCCGACTATTCCCCCAAAGAGATTCAAATCTACATAGATTTATTTAAATAATTTCACGACGTTTTTTCCTGGTCTTACGAGGAAATGCCAGGCATTGATCCAAAAATCGTTGAACATGAAATCACAACTTATCCTGATGCTAAGACAGTCCAACAGAAGCTTCATCCGGTTAATCCTAGGAAAGCAACAACTATTAAGGTTGAAGTAGAGAAACTGCTCAAAGCAGGTTTTATATACCCCGTCCATTTGACCCAATGGGTGTCAAATCCCGTTCTGGTCGATAAAAAATAGGGTATGATGCATGTATGTATAGACTTCCATGATTTGAGAAAATCCTGTCCAAAAGATAATTTCCCCACACCATTTATTGACCAGATCATCAATGAATGCGCAGGTTTCAAGGCCTTTTCTTTCATGGATGGTTTCTCGGGATACAATCAAATACAAATAAAACCCGAAGACCAACACAAAACAACTTTCATTTGTCCATGGGGTACATTCGCTTATCGTAAGATGCCTTTTGGTCTGAAAAATGCTGGAGCTACCTTTCAATGGGCCATGTATTTTTCTTTCTATGACCTCAAACATATAGTCGAGGCCTACCTAGATGATTTAACATCACGATCTCATAAGAGAACTGATCATCCCACAAACCTTCGAATTATCTTTGAGCGATGTCACTACTTCCAGATTCGATTGAATCCAAACAAATGCAGTTTTTGCATGGCGTCAGGTTGTCTGCTAGGTTTCATCATTTCGACAACAGGGATCATGGTTGATCATCTCAAGGTTGAGGCAATAGTTCAGTTGCCTCCCCCACATACAATCCTTCAGCTTCAGAGTTTACAGGGCAAAGCAAATTTTTTATGTCGTTTCATCGCAAATTATGTTGAGATCACAAAGGGCTTTATGCGTTTACTAAAGAAGGACATTCCTTTTCATTGGGATGAAGCCTCTCAACGCACTTTCGACATGTTGAAACGTGCCCTCATGACTGCCCCTCTACTTCGGCCACCCAATTATAATAAAGATTTCTTATTGTAATTGGTCATTGCAGAGTCGACCATCGGTATGGTCTTAGTTCAGGAGGATGATTTTCTCACAGAATATGTGATTTATTTCCTAAGCTGAGGCCTGGTTGGACTGGAACTCAATTATTCCCACATTGAAAAACTTTCATTGGTAGTTGTTCATGTTGTCCAATGGTTCTGTCATTATATCTTGTTTCGCAAGACCACTATCATTGCCATTGTGAATCCATTTCAGTACGTGTTGACACGATGAGTAATAGGTGGAAATATCAGTAGACGGATAGTTGTCCTCCAGGAATTTGAATTATATTTTGTTTCAGCAAAATCCAAAAAGTCGTTGGTCTTTGCGGAACTCATTTTGGAACTTCCGGTCGAGTCAGGAGATGTTATGCCTGAAGAGTCGCCTATTAAAGGAGACATGTTTTTTGATTGGGTCTTCGGACCCCTAGTATGGAGATATACTTGTCTATCTCCAGACTTTGAAGTGCCCCGCCTTTTCTTCTTGTGATGAGCGTTGCCGTATACGCCATTAGGCTAAGAACTTTCTCATACTCGAGGACACTTTGTATCGTCGAGGTGTAGATTGCATCCTTCATCGATGTCTCACTCATGCAGAAGCAGAAATCATGCTTAACGATTGCCACACTAGAGCTTGTGGCGGTCACTTGTTTGGGTTGGCAACAACCCAAAATATTTTATGAGTTGGTTGCTTCTGGCTGACATTAATCAAAGATTGTATTGAATCAGTCAACAAGTGCCACTCGTGTCAGATCTTCTCTCAAAAGATGAGGGCACACCCCGCTCCCATGTTTCTCGTCATCATAGTTGGTCCCTTCACCAAGTGGGGGATTGATTACACTACTTGCAACCCTCCTTAGCAAGGGGGCATCGTTATATCATCACACCTGTAGACTACTTCACAAAGTGGGTCGAAGCTATGCCCACGCACAAGGATGATGGAGAGACTGCAACTCTCTTTTTGTTTAACCAGATAATAACAAGGTTCGATGTCCCAAGAGAGATTGTCACTGACCATGGCAGTCACTTTGAAAACCAAATGATGACTGAGTTGACATCAAATCTTGGGTTACGGCAAAAACATTTGTCATTGTACTACCCATAAGCGAATGGTCAGGGGGAAGCTGTCAATAAATCTCTTAAGACCATTCTACAACGTACAATCAATTTGGCCAAGTCAAATTGGCATTTGATGTTATACTCCACATTATGGGCCTACCGAACGTCTATTAAGACTGCAACCGATTTCTCACCTTTTCAACTCATTTACGGGCTGGAAGCAGTCTTTCCTATCGAGTGCCAGATCCTGTCTCTAAAGTTGGTAGTATAGTTATTGCCAGACACTT
Organism: Picea glauca; assembly: GCA_000966675.3. NCBI lineage: Eukaryota > Viridiplantae > Streptophyta > Pinopsida > Pinales > Pinaceae > Picea > Picea glauca. The sequence goes on from JZKD02S1672708.1 coordinate 1,015,683, forward strand.
CACCACTTGAAGAGAATTTATTATATCTTGAACTACTCAATGAGTAACGTCGTGATGTAGCCTTGGCTAACGAGGCTCAAAAAAAAAAGGTCAAGTGCCAGTATGATCGGTTCGTTCGTCCTTGGATTTTCTCTGAAGGTAACCTTGTCCTGGTCTATGACCAAGATAAGGACCCCCTGGGGGTAGGCAAATTCAAACCCATGTGGTTCGAACCTTTCATTATGAAGGAGGTTCTAAAGAAGGGCGCTTATCGTCTAGTTGAATTTGATGGAAATGCCTTAGTGGAGCCTAGAAATGGGCTCTACCTGAAGAAGTATTATTCGTAGGTGGGTCGCCTTGGGTGACTTCTTGTAACATATGTATATTTCTTGTACATTGTTTTTCTTGTAGTTTTTGTCCTTTTGGTTTTATGGGTGTGTCGTTTATGATTTCATATTTTTCACTATGGTAGATGTCAAGTGAATCAGAGGTGTTCATTGGATTCACGGACGATGCTAGCTGGCACACTCGGAGGCTTGCTTCCGCAGCTTGGGTAATTTACACACCTCAAGGTCAGTTGCTATCTTTAGGAGGTATCTGTCTAGGTAACACCACAAACAATGTCACCGAATACATCGTATTTCTAGAGTTTCTTCGTGACACCTTGTCACATGGTATCTCTCACCTCCGGGTCTATTTATATGCTCATCTGGTTGTGTCTCAGTTAAACGGGGTTTACCGCATTTATGATCCTACTCTACACCGACGGTTCCTTAGGGTATGTCTCTTAGAACGAAGTTTTGATTACATTACGTATATCCATGTTCCTAGGTGATTGAATCAAGTTACAGATTCTCTAGCTAATCATATATTAGATTGGCATATTGCACACATGTAAGGAAAAGCACACACACACACACATGTAAATACATTTGTAGAATAGATGTAATCCATAAAGACTGAAAAAGACATAAAAACACACATATATATAAAAAAATGTATCAGAGTACATGAGTGGGCACAAGCGACTCAAAAATATGTCCAGTGAGAGTCACAGGGCTTATGCCCTCAAAAATATACAAGTAGTTCCCTCGGCACTTAAGCAGTCCAGCCTAACTAAGGACAGGGCCTGTTGGCCCTGTTATACTGAAAAATGATGTTTTCCGAACGCCAAAAAAGCTGGATCCAAGTCCGTGGTACCCCAACTACATGAGGCTACATAGCCGATGGGAGATCCTCGATCTCGGCCATAGGAACTGCGTGAGTAAGAGCGGTGAGGTTCCGCTCCACCCATCTCAAAACTCTCTCAGCCTCGCCGGATGGAGGTCCCCCTACTGCTGCTGGTCCACCGACTACGGTTGGTCCTACCTCTGGTCGAGGAAGTCGCCTAGTCCTCACAAAATTTGATGGACGCACAGGCCCCACATCTTCACATAACAGATACTTAAGTGTCAAATACTCTGGTATACAAAAAAAAAATGATATATACAAAAAAAACATAAAAATTAAATAACTTTGAAAAAAAAAAGCTTACCTAACTCTCCTCGTACCACTCCAGGAGACACGAGCATGTCTGGGTCTCTAGAGAAGTCAATCTTGGCATAGGGGTAGTCCTCTATGGCTGGAATCTATCACACCCACCGAGAAAAAAAATTGTCGTCGAAGGCCTCAATAGTCCTCCTTCCCCCCTGTCGTGGCAACAACGTCGCCCATCGGTTTAGTGCTGGAGAGGAGGCTACGTGCCCTTGTACTATCTCTCTCGGACTCAGACTAGGCACCTTCTCGAAGAAGAAAGCATAAAGAATAGTCCCAAATCCAAAGTTTTTGTGCCTCAGCATACGACACTCTGTCAACTGCCTTTTCATGAAGTCTAGTAAAGTCGTACTCCAATCAAAGAGTTGTGCAATTAAGCATTGAACTGTACAATTCATGTGCGCACAAGAAGCCTGATGTAAAGCTGTAGATCTAGTAATCCACCCAATGAGTAACACTATTTCTTGCAGCGATAGGTTGCTGATCTTATGAACCGGTACCTGAGTGCCCACCATTTCAGTACTTGCCTTGCAATGGAGGTTAATCAAATCCTCTTTGTTGTGAGGTCTGGAGGGAAACATGCGAAGGTTGATTGGTTCCCCTCTCCATGAGAGGCCAGTCAGAAAGTATATATATTCAGTTGTTGGAGTCAACGAATGTCCCTCAAGCATGAATGCTTCAGCATCCGGGTGCCAGTAATCAATCAAGGCATTTAGAAGCCTGGGTTGTGCCCACATAAAAGGAGACTAGAAGAACTTGAACAACCCGCATTGAGTTAATGCAACAACAACATCAGGGTCATATGAGACCGCAGAGTAAAAGTCCTCATGCTCTCTCTTCCTCCAGTGAACATACATCCTGCATTTGACAAAGTTCAGGAGGGATTAGATCTTGCTTTTTTTTAATTTTTTCCTATGTTAGAGGGTATACGCGGGTTGCAATGTGGACAGTCGTGTATGCCCATGTGTAGTATTTTCTCTGCATGAGGGCATATGTTGGTTGTCCTAGGACAACCCGAGTATACGTAGGGTCGACCTTTGTAAAGGTCAGCGCCCCGCCAAAAAATAAAAATAAATGCATAAATAAAGAATTGAAATGCAAGAAGGGGGAGTATGTACTTACTTGGTCCAATCAGAAGCTCGTTCCATCCACTATAGCTCTCGGAATCAATTCTTTTGGCAAAGGGGTGTTTTTGGCTCCACAGTTAATTTCTCATTCACAATGGTGATAATGAGTTACCAACTTCTATTTATAGACTTTTTGGCCCCTTTTTGTCATTTTTTTGACCCTTTTGTCATTTTTTCTAAACTGAAAATCATTTAGCATGGTTCATGAGTTTTATATGGATTGTTATGATAGGTGTTACTTTGGGTATTGGGACACTTTTTGGAGATTTGGGTCATTTTTAAGGTCTTGTGGTAAAAAGTCATTTTTCCAACTTGTTGCATTTAAGATAGGATTCCACTTCCACTTTCTGCATCTTGTTGTCTTTTTCTCTTTGCCATAGGATCGATCCCACCGAATTGCAACACAGAACCATCATTGATGCTTTAGAAGTGTCTTAATTTAGTGGTAGAGCCTACCCCTTCATGAATTCCCTAGGTAGATCTTGGTTGCATTTTGGTGTCCATGCTGTCATTAATGACTATAGGCTCGGGAGTCCTTCTTAGTTTTGTCTTGATTACGAGTTATAGGCCTCATTTGCATGATTTATCATCACTTTTGACCTTACCCTCAGGACTCCCAAACAATAGCGGGTCTTCTTTTAAGCCCTTTTCAGACCTTCTAAACATGAAAAGATTGTCGAGCGGTCCTGTTTCCCTTCACGCTCGCTAAACTGAAATTTGAAGGCACATCTGTTCGACGTTAGTTTACCCCTTTTTCGGTCGAGATGGCCAACTGTACGAACAAAGGTATACTCTAGGAGCCTCGGTTCCCTAGAAGAGTATTCTCAGGTATAATTTTAATCCTTTTTCGGGCCTGCGGGACTAAATATACGAAAAAGATACCCCCATGGAGTCCATAGTTAAGCTCTTTTCAGACTCCCTAAAATTGAAAAGATTACCGAGTGACCTTGTTCCTTCACACTCATTAAATTGGTCCAGAAGAACATCCCCTATAGAGTCCATAGTTAAGCTCTTTTCAGACTCCTTAAAAGTGAGAAGATTGCCGAGTGATCTTGTCTTTGTCACACTCATTAAAATGATTTTGAATAGATGTCTTTTCAGTGCTAGTTTACCCCTTTTTCGAGCCGACTAGACTATCTTTGAAAAAGGTACCCCAGTGGAGTCTTCTTTTACGTTTTTTCAGACTCTCTAAAAATGAAAAACCGTCGAGCTTACCTTCTCTTGGCTCGTTAAAATTACATCGAAGGACGTTATCATTGTGTCTTGTTAATTGCACTTGCATTCCTACGTCTTTGGCATAATGTTGGCTCCATGTTGCTCTCAACTGAACCATCTGAAGCATGCCTTATAAAGAAAGCCTTGTAGCACTTTGCCTTTGCGTCTTAACACCTTGACCCCTAGAGGGATTTTTCTGAGTATGTCTTCTTGCTCTGAACATCAGTCTAGTCCTTGCACCTAGAACTAGTATGTTTGTGACACTCGTTCCTCCTTTGTAACGTAGCATTCTTTATTATTTTTCAAGATTTCCAAAATTATTTGAAAAAGACAAAAAAATCAAATATAACCCAAAAAGAGGAAGGGAAAAGTATTTTCTTTTTATTGGCAGCACAATGAGTCGCCCTTGGACAAAGCACATGCTTCCATTTGTTTGTCAAGCTCTAGGATTTAATATGACCTTAGGAAGTTGTTCTCGCTACATAGAGCTGTGTCCTCCTCCGTTTGGTTATTCTTCCAAACATTTGGAGAGTTTGCATTGCCTTCTGCATCGTAAACTTATGTCAATGCCATGTTGCCCAAGTCTCATCATTTGTCATGCTATTGTCCAAGGGAAGTTTTACCAAGGCTGAGTCGGACCTTTTGCAGTTTGTCTCTTGTCCTCATGCCCGACCATCCCAAAAGACCAATCAAGTCTTTGTTCAAAATCAATGAAGCCCTCAATATGATCATCAAGATCCTCTAGTCCATGTCCGACGAGCCGTCGAAGACCTCTGGGTAGTGAAGTCATACACTCATATTACACTCCTAACCGAGTTGTGAAGATTTTGAAGTTGTTGCTTGGGCTCTGAAGACCTCATCTCTAGCCATTAGGCCCTATCATCTTCTAGAAGATGGATATTATGCATGTATATATTTTTGATTTTGAGATTTAGATCCACTGTGTATTGCTCACAGCTACACTTTATATAGTTATATGACATGGATATGCAGTGTATTTGGTTGGCAACCATGATTTCATTTCATCCCGAGCATGGGTATGCCTGCCTCGGTGAGACAATTTTTATTTTGCAGATGGCACCTCCCGAACTCTAGTCCTTGGACTCACTTGTTTCGTATGATTGGTGAAGATTGATAATGTATTTCAGCCATCAGATGCTCTTCTGACCTCACACATTAGGGGGCATCTTTTATAACCCTAATTTACACCAGATATGCTTACCTGGAATTAGGCCATCTCATGTTACATCTTTTGCTAAACCACTACTGAAACAACTTCTTAAAAACACCCTTTGTGAAGGCATACACGCCCTGCTCCACTACTACACACGTGTATACGCTAGCTAATCCACTACAGCTCGCATATACCTACAAAATCACGAAAATAGAAAGTTGGTGATTGCCCATAACCAGTCACTCGACCATATACCTAAACCGTTTGATTGCCCATAACCAGTCACTCGACCAAATACCTAGCCCTTTCTAGCCTATAAAAGAAGGGGTAGGGATCCCATCCAAAGGGAGAAAAAAAAGAGTAAAGAAACTCTACCTGATTTTACATTCCCCGTGCCTCAACCTTTTGTAACTATTGTATGAAGAGAAGCATATAAGAAAGTAGTTGGGGCACAGTTGAAGAGGAGCCCATGACTAGATTTGAGGAGCAGTGACCGATGTCACTCTTGTAAGGTATTCTTGTGAGATTAATAAAAGAAGTACTTTTCCCGTCCCACCATATGAGATTGTTAATGTTTTATATTGATTATATTTTGATATAATCTCTAACCCATTAGTTCTTAGATCAAATACATGTTTGGGAGTTTTTTTGTTTGTTTGTTTGTGAACGCGGGTTAGCATTGGGAGGAGATTCGCGGTCAAAGAACGACCGAACGTTAAAGGATCTACATCAAACATAGAAACTAAGGTATAGTAACTTGATCTCTTAACTCTATATTTACATATGAATAGTGGGGTTATGATGGGGATGATGGTAAGAAGTAGGATACTTTAGGTCATTTTTGCATGCATGATAAAACCCTTAATGCTAGTTCGTAGGGGGCTTTCCCACCCACAACACAGACCCTTGGGAATGATGTTTCTCTTTAGCTAAATTATGTCTATGACTGCAATCTGATTGTCGAAGTACCCATCCTTTGTGAAGGAAGATTCAGCTACCTCTTCATCATAGTATTCTTCATCAATGTTCATATTCTCAAATTCATTCTCCATCTTGAGGAAGATTTCTATTTGTTTGTCATCTTCAAAAATCTGCCAGTACTTAATATTATCTAGTACTGCTGGATTGTATTTGACCTCAACCTGATATTTTATGTTAGGGAATATTGGAACTTTGAAAACCACTGTAGAAGTGGCCAAGGCATCATCAATTTGATTCTGCCCTCTTGGAATTACTGAAAGATTATACTCTGGAAAGTTTTCAAGGAGGTCTAGCACTAGGTTCCTATATGCCCTCAGTCTGGGATGCTTTGTTTGGTATATGCCTTTGATTTGATTGATAATTAGCTCAGAGTCTCCATGTACAAATATTCTTTTGGCACTCAATTCTTTCAAAACCTTCAACCTCAATATTAATGCTTCATATTCGGCCATGTTATTCGTGCACTCAAAAACAAGTTTGTAAGAACACAATTTTGAATTTCCTTTGGGGTGATTGATCCATACGCCAACCCCTGCTCCCTCTCTGCAAGAAGCTCCATCAAAACTCATATTCCATATTTGATCTTTTGCATTATTCCGCTGCTCTGAAAACTTCTCAATCTGTTGATCATATCTCTCTTTGTTAGCCATATCAATTTCTGGCTCTTTCTCTTCAAAACACAGGTCATTGAAGAAAATGAGAGACCCCAACTCAGTTTCCACAGAGTATATGGGATGATTACTCGGTTGTGACTTGTTACTAACCATGCATTTGAGCAAAACCTATCTGTGCAACCTTCTGTCTTGACCAAAGACATGGATGGTGGCGTATGACATGTCCATCTAGAGAGTTCCCTTTAATTTTGTAGCCCATGACCTGGATAACAACATGCCAAACTTGGGAGGAATATCAACAACCACTACATCCATAATCATGTTCTTTGTTTGGATTTGTGCTAAAGATACCACCAGATCTTTGATAAGACCTAGACACTTCACCTTCCTAGAATCAAAAGAGAACAGGTCTTTGTAAGGCCTTATGATGTCGAGGCCTAGTTGGTCCATGACCACCTTGGGCATCAGGTTATGAGATACACCTAAATCCAGCATGGAATTGTGCAGAGTCATATCATGGATTTTCAAACTGACATAAAAAGGGGGAACTTCTTCAAAATCACTATTTTCCTCTACGCGCGGGCCAAACAAGATGGTTGTGTGATCATCTTGTATGTTCAAGGTATCAGAAGTTTGTTCCGTCTTAAGCATATTGATGATCTGATTTCTATATTTGTTGTTCTTGATCAATTCATTGAATGGTACAAAAATTTTAATCTTGGCCATCTCACTTTCAAAATTAAAAGAGGATGAGGTTTTCTCTACCTCTTTGGTGATTGTTTCTTTCCTTGCTTCTAGTATTTCCTTTTGGTGCTCTTCTTTCTGCTTTCCTTTGTCCACAACATCCTTTGCATCAGAATCCTTTGAAGTAGAATCCTTTTTGGGCTGACTTGAAGAGGGTATGTTACTCTGAGATTCTTTGGTGGGGTTTCCTTTTGGAGGATTTCCCTTTGGGGGTTTTGAAGGTGATTTCTGATTTCGAAGATTATATTGTCTTTGGAATTCCATGATGGCATTTTGCAATCCTGTTTGGTAATATTCCCTTTCTACTGATAACCTTTCCTCCTCATCTTGCATGAAGATCTCATTTGCATCCACAAACTGGTCATGTTCTTCTTTAGTTAGAAACAACTCTGTTTCTTTATCGTCACAATATTTCATGTTGTCTTCAAAATATCCATCATAATTCTCGTTCACATAGTTATTTTGAAAAGGAGGCCTTATTTGTTGGTCCCCCTGATTTCCTTGATTTCTTTGCCTGATTTGTGGGATTGTTGGTCTTCTCTGATTTCCATGTGGGCCATTAGTCTGTTCTCTTGCATTAGGATTATTATCTAAGGCCATTATTTCCATCATTTTCTCCATGGTTTTCATCATCATTTCAAATATTTCTTCTGATGTTTGTGAGGTTGAAGGTTGTGCCTTATCTCGAGCTTTTTTCATGTCCCTTTCAGAGTCATCTTTGATCTTTCCTGAGGCCATTAGATTCACTTCGACCTCTATGGCACCAGTCATCATATCATAATGAATTAGATCTTCATTCTCTCAATAAAAAATCAAAATCACTTTCAAAGGAATCAACATATCTAAGTTGAGCAACTTTAGGGGGGGCTTTACCTCAGTAGGGATCAAATTATAGACCTTTACAAATCTGGATGAAAACTCCTGCACTGTTTCGGGAGGTGATCTCCTCATGTTGTTGTACTGAGTTAACAACTGAAGGGGATTTTTCTTGTCACCCCATTTTGTAAGAAAGCTGGTTTCGAAGGCCTCAAAATTTATGATACTAGTTGCTGGAAGAGCTCTAAACCACTTCCTCACTTCTCCTACAAGGCTTTGTGCAAACAATGTCATTTTTGCATCTTCAAAATCTACTTCTTCCAAGTCTATAAATTCATTGAACCAGTATAGATGTTTCTGAGCTCACACACTACCTTCAGCATCATACAGTTTAATCCTTAAATTATACTCTCGAGGTAAATCATGTAGCTGAGCAGGCAGTACGAGAGGAGCAAATCTAGCTGCCATGGCTGCTGTGAGGGGTCGAAGTGGTTGTTGGTTCTGAGTGCGAATCACTATAGGCTTCGCAGATGCAACTAAAATCAAATCTTGGAATCTCTTTTCATCAAAGGTGACCTCGCTCAAACAATATTTAGATTTAGTTCTGAACAGAGTTTGTTCAAATTTTACATCAAACTCAAGGTCTTCAATGCTTGTCACTCCATCCTTGGGTAAGGACAGATATCAGTCTAAATGCAACATTGGGGTTACTTTATTTTATTTTATTTTATGTATAATATTTTCAGGATCAGACACAGGGATTACAACTTCTTGGTCTGGGTTTCTCCTAGTGTGAATTCTCTTGGGAGCTAGGATTTCTAGCTCACGCTCCTTGGTGCAAATGGTCTCTTGGTAACGGAGACACCAAGGTAAAAATAATCTCAGCCAATAAGGTATTTGATCCACTGTCACCCTCATGGATCAAAACTAAAGCTTTAAGTTGTTCTTCTCCCAGGGAAGATTTCTCTTTCGTTCCCTGACAACGACGCCAGAATGTTAGCACTCTGTAAATTTTGTCTGGTTGATAGAAAAATTGCAGAGGTAATTGTTTCAACCAGATTTAGAGCCGCGCACTAGCCTACTCAGCTTAGAGACGACTCTCTCGTTTCACTTGATATTTCTTTGGCAATCAATGGCTAGATTTAGTTTGTGTTGGGGGTTTTTTATAAAGTTGTCAGCGAGGAAGGGGAGGGACACTTAGGGCTATGGAGTCGAAATTTTGAAAGTGAATGAAAACAATGAATGGTCGGTAGAAATCTCTAGAGGATAAAGGCTAAATGAGGCAATGAATATAAGTTGTAAAATGGTATTTAAGAAGAGTGTAAGAGGAAGGAGAAAACAAATAACTGCATCAGAGCATTACTAAAATGAATTATGAATTAGTCAAGAAGAAATACACACACTTTAAATTGCTTAAGCTAAGAGCATCATAAGATGAATTCTAGGATTTTAACTATCCAATTTAAACATAAGAAAGTGCAAATGGAATTAAAGAAAACATGAAATACATACAATGAGAGGAGACAAAACTCATATCACCACCATTAGAATCTTTTCATAGAGACTTCAAAATATTTTGCATATGTATTCAATTCAGCTCCAGAAAATTTACAATTGAGTTCAGAAACAACTAAAAGGTTCCCTTGCACTTCTGCCAACATTAATTCATTCAAAACTTCTAGTATTTATGCAATTCGAGTTTCTTTCAACTAGAAACCGATTACAATAGCTGAGCTAAAACGTTTCAACTTCTAAAATTGACTATAATAATTACATTCAACAGTTTTGGTATGGGAACCGATTACAATGATTGATCAAACAAAAACATTTCATGTATCTGCAGGCAATTTCTCTGACTCTTCGGCTTCTGTCTTTGCCATTTGTCTCACCTGGTCCTCTGTCGAACACACTATCTTGGTGACACTTGGAGGATATTTGTTGGTTCCTGGAAAATTGCATTTTTTCTTGCCTAGCTGCACTATCTCTTTCCACGGCAAGTCAGAAGGGATATCGTAATCCATCATTTCCTTTATCAGGATCTCTAGGTCAATGCAAGTGGCATAATTCATGGTTGGCAGCCTGATCTTCACTGTCTTGAACTGATTTAAGATCTCAAAATCTGTGGTCAAATATTCCACCAGATTTGTCCCTTTCAAGTTTTCCTCCAGGATTTCGATCTTGGAGTGATCCATTCTGCATTGGGTGAGGTGAGAGTTGTACTCCTCTTGATCATACAATTTCCCTTTTTCATCCCAAAATGATGGGATGCCTTTGACGAACAACTCTTCAAACATATCTTTGAATTCTTATATGCTCTGCTCCATCTGCATGGCCTTGGTTTGGACTGATTTAAGCAAGTTATGCTTGGAAATAACTCTTCTAGCCCAAATGATCAATGTGGTCCTATATTTGACCCCAATTGTATGAAGTTCGGCAGTGAGAATCGAATTCAATAGATTTATAACATTTTAGGCCCACTCTGAGGGTTTCTTTGCAAGCGTTTCACTCACAACGATGCATCTGCTTCTGGATGTGATGGCCATGCTATCTTTGTCATCGATGAAATTTAAGTATACCCTAAACTTAGCAACTTTGATAGTAATAGAGTCCCAGATGACATGTTTGGTCCCCTGCAATAGTCCTTTGCCTTTCAACCTTGTCTTCAACTTGTCTACTCTTTCCTGTAAAGCTTGATTCTCTTTCTCGAACTGGGCCATCTTCTCATCCTTTATTCTTATTTCTTGATGCAATTTTCCTATGTCTCCCTTAAGCTTCTTGATTTCTTCTGCTTTCAGGCTAACTTGGGACATTGCCTGAACCAATCCATCAGTGCTTTGCTCAGTTTTTGCAGTAGAGGGTGCAACAACAACCATGTCTATTGCTCATGTTTATCCTTGTGACTGATTCATCTTTTCTTTCTCCAGTTGCAACACTTTGGCCTTGTCATTCAATGCTTCTTTTCTAAATGTCTCTTTCTCTTGTTCTAGAGCAACTAGATCTGATGTTTGTGGATGCTCCGTGGCATACATATTTATCCTTTTCTTCATGCTTTGAATCATCTTGTCTTTCTCTTCTAAGGAAGATTTTACCCCCTGAGGGCCTTCAGATTCTAATCTCTTTACTTGAGTCTGTCAAGCTCTGTTGGATGCTTTCTCTTGTCTCAACTGTCCCTCCAGCTTAAGTTCATCAGTTTTCGACCTTGACACTTTTAAGCTTAGACCCAGGTAGTACGAATACAACATGTCACTGGTGTTTCTATGGAATTTCACCTTATCTGGGGCATTGATCTTTTCATAGTGCATCTTGACCTCAAACACTTTATCCTCATTTGCAATTGCTATGTTGAGTGTGTTTTTCTCTATATCTCTGACTGAGAACATAGAAGACCTATGTTGAGAAATATTTTCCACCTTAGGTATCAATTGCCTTATTTCACCCATGGCCAAACTTCCTTTCACAACATATTGCTTTGCTAAATCTTCTTTAGATTGGTAGACTGCTCCAGGTGCTTTATCAAAAATGTTCTTTTTGCTGCTAAAATCTCTTGAGCTACAGAGTGACTGACTGGATTCTGACTGAAAAAAAGGTTAACCGAAAACCTAACATGACCTCAATTACATATTTTTCATTATCTAAACCTAAAATCTGACTGAGTATGGAACAGGCCCACTAGAACTCGATAACCATGGCATTTACATTCATGGGCATGGACAGACTCTCAGAATACTGCTTAGGTTTGAAAATTGTCTGCAAAAATAGGTTTTTAACCTTGGGGGGACATTCCCTATAAACTGTAACTAGATTTTCTTCTTTGAAGGGTTCAAATGCTATGAAGGGAGACTCTGGTATGCCTAGGCCGTGGAAAATTGATGGGCTATCTACTCTACACAGGACCTCTAACCCTAATTTATTTAAAACGACCTTCTCTTCTTGTGAGTATTTTTTCGCACACCAGCGTATGAATTATGGGAAAGGAAATGTGACTTTGATGGAGTATGGGACTATGGAGGCTTGGACCAATTTAAGAAAGGGTATTTGTCTCCCTACATGATTTGACAAATTGGTTCTAGACACAGAGATGGGTGAGACGGTTATTTCGGTGTCAAACACACTAGAGTCTCTGTCGATTAGGGATTCTTCTCTTGGCGGGGGATCTTGCTCTGTTACGAACAAAACGATAGGATCCATGGTGATGATGAAAAATACATGTGAATGTGTGGAAGACGTGTGGAAGACGTGTGAATTTGGTGCACTGTTGAGCTTAGGTTCGACTGGAGTGGTCATGCCACTTTTAGCATTCAAATGATTTGAAAAAACATAAAATAACGACAAGGGTCCCCCCCTTATATACGCTTCCCGATATCGGGGACGAGGCAAAGCGGTTTGGGGTAGACTGCTTTTCTCCCTGATATGCATCTGGTGGCGCCACATGGTCTTGAGGCGAAACCACAATATTTTCATCGACCCACTTTCAAATAATTAAACTTCACGCTAGTTCTCTAGCTGATATGGTCGCTAACCGTTGATCTATGGTGTCTGAGATCTGTGGCCCGTCGAGTCCCGTCAACTCCGCGCCTTTGCTAGATTTAACCCTTTTCTACTAGGTATGGCCCCGTCCTCCAATTTATTGCGTCTCTATACTGGTTTATCCCCTCACTAAGTCCCAAGACTTGGATTCCATCAAAAACTTGTTGTGGTGATAACAACATCCACCCAACAATTCTGTTGTCCCATCCAATGCTATTGTCCACATCCTACCGATTGATTGAAATTTGAAATTTTAATTTTGAATTTAGATGGGTGCGCTTCATTTGAATCTGTCTGGAAGGAGAAAATCATAAATCTCCAAGATCCAAGCACCATGGCCATAGATACCATGCAGATGATGAGAGTGGGAGTGAAGATGGAGGTTGCGAGAAGGAAAAACCGTGGTGGTGGTGGCAGTAGTGACAGTTTGTTGTATTTGCTATAGAAGAAAGAAAACGAACCGGTGCCACCTGGGGTAGTTGAGCTCTGAGCCGAGGAAACCAGAACTCCATGTGAAAAAATCCATGACTATGGCATTGGTCAACAACCTAGCTGTCAGAATTCAAGAAATGGGAAAGACGTTGGTTGATATCTTTCTTATAACAAATTCTACTAAGAGAAATTGTCCATGACTGTTATTTGTTTTTTGCATATTGCATCTTCCACAACCTGTTGCATATATCTTAACCCCATAGACCATATGTAACCCTTTTATTCTTTAAGACTTTAAATACATGCTAACTTACTTTTTTAATATCTTTTTTTCCTTAATCTATGGTTTTCAGTACAAATAGCTTCATTCAATGGAATAAACAAATAATAACCATGCCATCTCTGCAGCCATGATGAGAAATGGATAGAAGTTCCTTCATGTAACGCTTCTCCCACTATCTAAACACATAACCGAATCACCTCAATTTTCTTTTAATTCCTCCTAACCTTGAACAAATCAACAATTATCTTGGATTTATGATGAAAAATTGTGATCCTAAGAAAATAACACAAACGTCACTCATATCTCAATTTCATGAGGAGTTGCCCTTCCTGCCATTGTTTTATAACATCATAAATTTTTAGTTATATGCTTATGGTCTCGTATAGGTTAATAAAACTTCCAGCAAGAGTTTTATATTGTTTATTTATGTTCATACAGTCTCATGTAGGTGGATTGTGCTTGAATTGTCTTCATCAAAAGATACATGAACGTTGTGACAAGCAAAGGGAGGTTTTACATTTATAGTGACATTAACCTTCGCATAAAGATCCCTCATATATTTCATTTTTGTTTCATCTTCTGACTGTAAGTTCTTCTTGTAAAACCCATCTAGGATGTTAGGCAATTAATCACTCATTAAATACATATGCATTAACAACTTTGATTTAACATAATTTCATTGATTTTCATTTCCAAAACTCTTTTACATTTTCTCAATGATAACTGTAAATAACATGATGAATTAAGTAATATGTTAACTCTAAGATTTAAAACTTAAAACTGAAGTACAACAAAATAACAATGAAAATACCTCCTCCATTGTATGTTGAAGCTCATCAATTGCAATTTAGCTTTGCTAGTAGTAGGAAGATGCTTCCAACCATTCTTTTCCCGCTTGCCCAGAGTGAAACAACAAAATCCTCCCAGCCAACTAGGAGCCTAGCCGACTTCCTAGCTCCAAGAAACCTTTCAGTTTCTTGGCCCTCCGTGCCCATGACTCCAAGAACAACAAAGCACAAATGATCAAATAAAACCATCTTCCAAATATTTCACATCCTCTCATCATGCTCAAACCTCCCTTCCTCCTCCTTCCTCACCACTTCTTCTCCCTATTTATCAAGTTTCCATACACCCTTCTCCAAGTCTCCTCAACCACCCTCA
>JZKD02S1672708.1:1067493-1086513 GCA_000966675.3 Picea glauca
TGTGTATTTTATGTGTGACTGATGATCTTTACTCTTACTGTCCATATGCTATATAATTGGTTGATGACACATGAAGAAATCTTAATAATTGTTTAAAAGGCATAAAATTGTTTAATCTTATAAACAACTGATTCACCCCCCCTCTCATTTGTTCTAGTATTTCCATCATAGTCAACGTATAAGAAACCCTATACAAAACTTTGTACACTACATCTCACGTATATGTCTGTGAAAAATGTTTTTTTGAGGTTGCTAACTCAAAAAAGGGTTTCTTTCTTGCAGGATGGTGCTAAAGTGGAGAGAAAGAGAACATAAGGAGGTAGATGTTGCAGTGGAGAGAGATCCAGGGGCCCAAATGGATTTGAAAAGATGTGGGATATACAATTTTTGGGCTCTCAAAGGTATGACGGCCCAAGTGAGATTTCTATAGTTTCTCATGGATTACTGGGTTCCAGATAGTGAGAGCTTCAAGCTTGATGGAAAACCATTAAGGATTGAAGTCGAGGTCATTTATTTATTGACGGGAATGTCACATCGAGGTGAGGTGGTCAACCTCAAATCCAGTGGAGCTAGGAGTGGCATGAAAATCGAGAAATACATAGCGACTCATTACATTGCAGGGATCGAGAAGGTCAAGAATCAACTCCCCATTAGAGAGATAAACAATCTTAGTCTCAACATTGTTGTCCTCGTTTTGACACAAATCACAGGATCGACCTATTTGCACCAGGCATCGAGGCCACTTATGTTCTACTCAGTGGAGTGCTTGAGATCCACGATGTACGAATGGTGCACCTCACTATTGTCCAACATGAAGAGCCAGTTGACAGAATGCAAATAGGGTAGTAAAAGGAACTTCAGGTTTGCTTCTATCATTTGTATCTTTTTCTTCAAGCCGGTTCCAGGCTTGGGACCTAGAGTTGAGATTATTTCGCGTGGACCTAGTGATCCAGCCATGGCACAGAGGACCGAGGTGATGAGGTGGAAAGGGGGAGGTAGGGTTCCAACACCCTACAATGATGACTTTGTATTCTGGTGGAGACGGAAGGTGATAGCTCTGGATAGATAACCTTATGTAGGAATTGACTTCAAAGGAGATCCTGACATGCCATTACCACCAGGGTCTACCTACGGAGACATAGGTATGTCAAAGTTTTTTAAATATTTCATTTTTTTGTATTTTTGTATAGGAAAACAAAAATATTTTTGGATGATGCTAAGTACTAATTAGACATGTATGTGACATAGAGGTAGGTCCACGACAGTCAGACAGACATCCAATACATCGTTGTAGGCAATGGGGAGATGAGGCAGAAGGAGGGTATGCAGAGAGAGTCCTTCAAAACATTCAGGGAAACCTGTATCATTTGACATAGAGGATTCCTATGGTTTAGGTGGAGGATTTGCTGGAGGCTATTCAACAATAGGTGGTGGGTGTGCCCCGTGCTTGGGTGCTATTCTTTCGACGTCTCACAAACGCCATAATTTTCTATCATGAAACTCATCTGGCGCCACATGCATAGATGTCATGACTATTGTATGATCGGATGTATATGTATATTGAGGGTGTTGGCCCTAATTTTGTACTATAAACATCATATTTTTTGAAATATATATAAAAACATGGTTCTTCGGCTTAACTTATGTTACAATGTGTGCATTGATGAGAATGTTTTATTTGATTTAGTTATGTGACAAATGCCAATCTAAAAAAAAATTACCATATGCATCAAATAAATAATTAGAACTCCTAGGTATGTGATGATAAGTAATAAAATAAAAGTATCGTTCCAAAAGTTGTACTTGTAGGAATCATTAGAGTAAAGAAGGGTCACGCACATGGTAACTTCCCTTCAACTGACATACTACTAACTGGGAGTCCAGGCGAACCTCTAAAGAGTGAATACCATGTGAAATGGCATTGTACAAAAGTTCTATAATGATATAGGGACCGTGCCACAATATAGGGACCGTGCCATGATATAGGGACCGTGCCACATGGGCTTGAACTTCCTTGTCCCTAGTGGTTCTTTAGATTGATCATATAGAAGGACCAAGTCACCCTCTGTGTACAACCGAGGATAGATAGACTTATCATATTGGACCTTGACATGTCTTTTATTCGCTTCGATAGTCGTAGAGGCGTCTCGACGCTGCTCATCTAGACTCTCTAGGTGCACGAGGCATTGTTCGAGATCGAAAGTGTTAGGTTGGAGTGCAACTTCCAATCTAAGAGAAGGGATTTCACATTCAATAGGTAAGATCGTCTCCACACCGTGTACTAACTGGAAAGGAGAAAAATCGGTGGAAGTCTTGAACGAGGTTCGGTATGCCCAACATGCGAGATATAACATGATATGTCAGTGAAATTTTCTTCGGGTGACAGTTTTATGCAAAATGGTATTGAGAGACTTGTTCATGACCTCTACTAGTCCATTTTCCTGGGGGTAGTAAGGGAAAGAATGACCATGCTTAAACCCCAGTTTAGTTGCTATTTATTCCATCATTTCATTCTGAAAGTGATTGCCATGATTAGTGACACTCTCACTCGGGATTTAGAACCTGACTATAATTTGATTGAATATGAAGAAGGCAGTAGTATTCACATGGTATTTAATTGTAGGCATGGCCTCGACCCACTTATTAAAGTAGTCTATGACCACGATAATGTGTTGATGCCCCCCAGGCGAAGTTGGGTTGCAATCCAAAAATTCCACCCCCCACTTGGTGAAGGGACCGATAGTAGTGACTGGATGGAGAGGGGATGGATGTGAGCGCATTTTTCGAGTGAACACTTGGCAGGGGTGACACTTCTTAACTGCTTCGATGCAATCTTTAAAGATAGATGGCCAAAAATAACTGGCTCGCAAAATTTTCTAGGTTGTCGCAAGCCCAGATAGATGACCACCACAAGCCCCACTGTGGCAGTCGTTTAGAACAGACTCGGCTTCTTCATGAGTTAAACAACGATGAAATATATTGTCTACTCCTCAACGATAGAAAGTGTCACCAACTATAAGGCAATTCTTAGCTTGCTATCATATACAACATCAATCATCTCGCGAGAGATGCTGAGGGAAATTTAAAGTTTGAAGATAGAGAACGATGTCTCCATACCAGGGGTCTGACGACGAGACAAGGAAAATGTGTTCATCCACAAATAAATCAACATGAATAACATCCTCGTCCAAGCGAGGGAAGTCACATATTAACTCTGCAAAAACTAGTGATTTTTTGGATTTCGCAAAAGAAAAATTGAGATCGAACTCTTGTAGAATGACAATCCATTTATTGTACTTTCCCCCTATGATACGCCTAGTAAGGACGTATTGAAATGGATTAACATCGGCAACCACAATAGTTTTTCAAAGCAATATATAATGTTGTAATCGTTGGACTGCGTGAATGACAACCAAAGCTGCATTTTCAACATGAGAATATTTGAGTTTAGGGTCGACTAAGTGTCGACTAAGATAGAAAATGGCGTGCTCACAGAGCTCATCATCCTACTGAACCAACACCATACCAATCGTCTCTTCATATGTGGAGACATAAAGCAATTAATATCTACTATAGTCTCGAGACTTCAATAGAGGCGTCGATACCAAGGTTTTCTTCAAAGAATCGAAGGATTCCCATGCTCGCTCATCCTAGACAAAAGGAGTGTCCTTCTTCAAGAGACGCATGAAACCCTTAGTAATATTGGCATAGTTCACTATAAACCATCATAAAAATTTAGATTTCCCCTATAAACCTTGAAGTTGGTGAATAGTGCATGGGGGAGGCAATTGACATATTGCCTCAACCTTTAATGGATCTACCATGATCCCAGTTTCAGAGACTAAAAATCCTAGAAGACGACTTGACCTAACGCAAAAGATGCATTTATGAGGGTTCAATCGGATGCGATAATGGAGACATCTTTCAAATACTAGACAAAGGTGCTTAGGGTGATCCACTCTCTTATGAGAGTGAGCAGCAAGATCGCCAAGATAGGCTTTGACTATATTCTTGAGATCGTGAAATGTGAAGGTCATAGCTCATTGGAAGGTTGCTCTAGTGTTTTTAAGTCCGAAAGGCATCTTCCGGTATGCAGAAGTTACCCAAGGGAAAATAAATATCATCTTATGTTGGTCCTCGAGTTTAATCTGAATTTGGTTATACCCTGAAAATTCATCCATGAAAGAAAAAAATTTGCTTCTCGCACACTCGTCGAGAATCTGATCGATGAAGGGTGTCGGGAAGTTGTCTTTAGGACAGGCTTTGTTCAGGTCATGAAAAAACATCCATACACGGATGGTTCCTTGCTTTTTATTCACATGAACGGGATTGGATACCCATTCAGTCAAGGGAACCGGGTAGATAAAGACAAAATTAAGTAGTTTTTCTACCTCTACCTTAATAGCAGGGGTCTTTCGGGGATTGACAGCTCTAAGACGTTGTCGAACAAGCTTAGCATCTAGGTAATTTTTAATCTCATGTTTGACAATTTGAGGGTCGATTCCTGACATCTCTTCATATGAACAAGTGAATACATCTCAGAATTCCTTGAGGAGTTCATTGTAGATCAAATTTCTTCTGGTGAACAATCTGCACCGATGTATACATTTTCAATATTTTTAGGGATACAAGAGATATCGATCATGACAGTAGGGGATATACTCACCATGTTTCCTTCAGAATAAATGTCGTGCATATCAAGTGGAACTACGGTGTGACAGACTATCTCGCTCAAAGTAGATCTAAAATTATCTTGCTCGATTCTAGCAAGATCTGGGAGAAAATAAGAGTGATGATGCATATCATCCCAGGGTCTGTCAAAACCATTGATGGCCTTGATGATAGCTTCATCCGAAGGAAAAGTCTCATCAAGGCAGTCACATGAACAAGACGATGAAGTGGCCCACAGAGGCTCTAGAACATGATCCTCCTCGTTCGTTTGTGATGTAACAGGATCCGAATTGACAGAAGATTCAAGAACAACTTGATACGCAATATCTAATGACGATAGTGGAATGGCCATTCCATAAGGTAACTCACCTTCAGAAGATGTTGTTGAGGAAGGTAGGGTCCAAGGATATTTAAAATAGGAAGTGCGAGAAGGAATGAACCTCTCTCACAAAACGTTCCTATTGGACATGGCGTAAATATGGTGAACCAGTGCCATGAAGTCGAAGGTACCCATAAGGGATGAATACATTCTGACACCGATGTTCTCAATTTCCCGCTAAGAATTGTCGATCATGGGGATCGATGGTCCAACAGATGCATTGGGACAACTGGTTGATCGTCACGATATTATCATCGTGAGGAAAACAAAGAGTACAAAAGATGGACGATACGATTGCAGTCATAGCGTAAGTCTAATTGCATCTTAGTAACAAGTTATAGTTGAGGGACACATCAACCACCTTGACATCCACCTCTACCATCTTCCCACCTAGCTAGACTGGAAAGGTGGGAAGAATACCGTGAGGGCAGAAGGAATGACTGTCAAAAGTAGTCAACATGGTCGAAGACTGAGAAATGGTCGGAGAGCCAAGGGCTTTCCAATAGACCAGGGACATCACACATGTTGCAGTGCTTTCATCAACAACAATACACTTGATGGTATACTTTGAGTAACCCATGTGGATTTGGAAGGACACATGGTAAGGCAAGCGAGGCTTCACATCTGTGACATTAAACTTGATAAATTTTGAGCCACAAGGATCTAGAGATACTAACATAGATAACAAGGCATTCCTCTATGAAGGACACGTCTGGAGTACCTCTAGAGCCGACATCACACAACGGGTTTGACCCAAGTCCTCAATAATAGAGTAATTCTTGGTGGCTCTAGCATTAGGATTGTGCGTAGAGCGCTTGAGTACTCCTTTCAGAATACGAGCTAGGGGCTCTAGTTTTTCGATCTGTAAGGGCATCTCTGGAGGAGGGGGAGACTCTAGATCAGGTACAATTTGTGGAGAACTATAATCACGAAATCGAGTGGCTACATTAACCTTAGATTTAACCATATTGATGCATAAATGGTCACTATCTTGCGTCGATGGGTTTTGACTCCCACTCGCCAAATTTCCAGCATTCGAGGAGCTCAAGGCCATGTGTTGGTTATGTGGAAAAGGATTAGTCAGCACAATGTGTGGTATAGATAAAAGCCTCGTAGCTTCTGCAAGTTTGGGGCATAAATGGGTAAGGTGATCATCTGTACAAAGCTTACAGGGAAATTTCACCTTCTTCCTTTCTTTCTTGCCCTCACCAACATTATTATTCATCTTCTCATTATTACCATTATCCTTGGGTTTATTATTATTCTTCCCACCCTTACGATTATTATTACGTCCTTTATTCTTATTCCCTCCTGGTTGTTGGTTACCATTCAGGCTGGTCAACGATTGCACAAAGTGTACATCCATCGACCAAGTGGGATTGGAGGACACAGACAAAGCTGGCCCTCCTACAGACTAGTTTAGAGACAAGTCTTTCAAGTGGCTTGTCACCAAGTCTACGGATTTCACATTGACGGGGCCTACAATGCCATCGACATGAGTCCTGAGATTTTGTCTAGGGTCATAGTTTGACCTCGGTGCATTTGGAAGAATCTCGTATAGCATCCCATACTGAGCATATATAAGATCCAAATGTTGGGATTTAAAAATCACTTCTTCCTCTCATGTAACCTTGGACGTAGAAACATCCTTTGAAATATAAGGCAGGAGATATTTAAGGAACCACTCTAGTAAGAATTCTGGGGGTATGTAGGCCTTGATCAACCTCTTTTGTCTACGCCACTCCTGGATGTGATCCGAGATATGAGTGGCCCTGTCCTGACGAAAGGTCGACAGAAGTTTGATGCCAACATCATAACGAACCGACAATTGGAAGTGGTTGAGGAAAACTAAAACCAACTAATTAAAAGTTTTGTATGCCCCCCTAGGTAGCTTGATATACCATTTCACGGCAACCCCCATGAGGATGTGTTGAAACAATATTAACTAAATAGAATTGTCATTAAGGGAATTCGAAGAGCACCAAAGGTGAAAAATGGTATATCCAAGATCCTCACCAATTCTTCCCTCGAATTTTGGTATATCCAAAGGAAGCTTAGTGGGGATAGGGGGCCATGACGAATCATGATGCACAGGGTCATTTATTAACTTAGACAAGTCTGGCAGATTGAGCGTGGCTAGAAAAGGGAGACGAGGTTGCAAAATTTGGCCCCAAGATCCCTGGAAATATTGTGTTTGGGGAATCACAACCCATCCAGGGTTCTAGTAAGCACCATGGCCTTGTTCGGGATTATAAGACCCTCCTCTGGACTGATTCATAAGGGGTTGGTTGGGCACCATTCCAGTGGGAATGTTCTGATGAGGGTTGTAGAAACTGCCCCCAGCTGGAGTGGCTCCAGGTTGGGGGTTGCCCAAGGTGTGAAACTGACCTCCTCCAAGTGTGAATCTGGAGGATAAAGGTGGATTCTCCATGCCAAACATGGTGTTCAGAATCGATGCAGAGGAGGTGGGAGTAAAGGAAGGAACATGAGCAATAGCTTGTCCGCCAGGTTGCTTACTCCATCTAGAAGTAATAGGATTAGACCCAGGGTTAAAAGGAGGAATGCCTCCAATGGTAGGAGTCATTTGAAGGACATGAGTACCAACAAACGAGAATGGAGTATGTGGAGGAGTTGTGCCCCAAGTCCAATGATAATATTCGTACCAGCCGTTGGGATGGAGGTTGAGAACTGTGATGTGAAATTCGACATACCATAAGAAAAAGGACTAGAGGCCATAGGGATGGACTGAACATTATAGCCCGGTGAGTGACAAAGAGACCAAAAAGGGTTCATGGTTGTAGGTTGAGTACTCACTATAGGATAGGAAGAGGTGATGATAGGCACCTCCAACACTACAACCATTGTGGTTGAAGGTGTCGAAGGGGCATCGTTAACTATAGTAGGTATGGGAGTATAAGGGCTCCCAGTATCTTGTTGACTTGATTCAGTAATCATCCTTGTACAATCACAAGTCTGATAAGTGGAGGTGTGTGTACCATGTTTGATAACTTTACACATTTTAGAAGGAAAAGACTCAAAATGCGGTGGTAACTATAATAAGCGGAGAGACTTGCGGGGAAGCTGGTTTGGCTCCATGATGACTCAAGACTCAAGATATAAAAAACAAATCCTAAGGCCGACTAGTAATCAAAGAGCACACCAAAAATAATCAAAAGGCCAATATGCACACAAACAAGATAAAATGGTTGAAAGGGGCCTCCCTCTCTAAAGTAGGTATGCCTCGCCCAAGAGGGGCTTGGAACTCCTCTGATAAAGATCGGAGGTATCAGAATCAATTATAAGGGCCCTCGTGGGATTAACAACCAGTCGGTCAGATCCCCCCGGAGAGGTAATCCTACATAAAGGTTGTGCGTTGTCCGACCCTTATCTGACCCAGGGTACTTGCAAAATAACCCTTGCAAGTAACCTATGCGGTACCTATGTCAAACAACTAAGCAACCATGATATAACCGATGCATAGGTGAACAGTCATAAGTCAGGTCCATTGTATTTCAGGGTAACAAAGCCCAAAACCTTGAAAGCACCACCTCTCACAGAGGTAAAGGTGATAGAAAGATCCCCATATACGAATAGATCCCCAGAAATATATATGACGCTAAGAAGGTATCAGGGGGGTATCCCTTCAACCAACCTCACGTGACTTCGTGCTTAAATCTGGTGTAAGTGGAGCCTCCTGATATTACTGATTATACAATGGATTTCTACACTTCCTTAGTTAGACACATATGTTGATTTAATAGCCTTGGAGAAGTTTACTCACAAAATCCTATTCCAAGGCTCTAAATCCTAAGCTAGTTTGTGCACCCTAGAGTTGAATTCTTCTCCTCTTTTCCATAGCTCGGATTTGGCCCATTTGTAGCCTTCAAGTGGAACTAAAGGGTTGAGTTGGAACGTGTCTAGTATATGGAAGGCCAAGGGTCATAGATCTCGTGACGTGACATGGAAACCTGACACCATTTTTTAATTTTGGGGAGTCGGAACGTGTCTAGTATATGGAAGGCCAAGGATCATAGATCTCATGACGTGACATGGAAACCTGACACCATTTTTTAATTTTGGGCACAAATCCCCATGTACGCGAGATGTAGTGGTGTAACCTGCATATGCGTGTGTTGTACTATAGGTAGGGAGCGTATATGTGGAAAAATGATGTTTTTAGCTTTGGGATTTGAAAAAAGGGACTTCAATTTTGCATAGGGAAATAGAAAAAGGCCTTCTATGCAAGTTTGCATAGGGTGAAGAAAATCTTTCTATAACAATGAGTAAAGACTCTATTAGTCCAGACACTTTCATCCAACTTTTGTTTTTACATTTTTTATATTTCTAATGAAAGAAAATAAAAAGGGAAAAATTAGTGTTAAGCATGAAAAGATAATGGGATCTCATCTTGATAGGGTTTGCTGTCCACTTTTTCTTCCATTTTGAATATATATTGTGAATGAGTGATGGCACTGGAACTTGTTTGTTCTTTTTCAGGATATTTTCTCAACTCCTTTTATTGGTATTCACTATCTCTTCCTTTCTCATCAAATCTATTTTCTGAGTTAGATCCACCAACCTCCCTAAAAGGTCCAAACTTAATTGCTAGATCTACCAGAAGGAGGGCCATGTTGTGAGAGATATCAACAACTTGCTCTTCCATCCTCGAAAACATCTCTTATGCTGCATCTTGAGGATTTTCATGAACAGATTCATCAGCCATGGCTAGGGTTATGCGACCTCCTTCTTAAGCCAATTCTTGGATATTACAACTTCCCACAAATACCCCAAAGAAACCTAGCTCTGATACCAATATGATCTGTAAACTACCATGGATATTCCACTAGAATAGTTCATCACGACAGATCGTGTATTATACTAAAATATTCTATTGTGTAGGGTTATTTCCTTCAATCTCAGATTTAATTATTACTAGCTTAATGATTAAATTTATGAAATAACTAAAATTTAAATGAAAGAATAAGAAAATTATCAAACCATCCACACCATTGAACACAAGATTTATTTTGGGAAACCAAATATGGGAGAAAACCTAGCTAGAAGGTGAGGCCTATGCTTTGCTCTCTTTTCTTCAGTTTTGAAAATGAAAATACAAAGAAGGGGCTACTCACTATGGAGTTTCCTATGACATTGTGGCCTAACCGAATTCTACGAAATATCCTACCTCCTTTGTTATGCTCTCAAAATACCACTCGTGTATTCTTTACTCAACTACGGAACAAGTACAATGCTAAATCATGGAACCCTTTCTCCTCCTAGTGGCCTAGAATTTAACATAGCCCGATAGTCGTCTAGGGTTAGGGTTTTTGGATCCTCAACCCTAAATTAGTGATAAGGTTTTGGACCATATAGAATCTTAATGAAATTATATATGTGTCTATCCTCACATGTGTGAGTAATGGTGGCTAATGTGGCATCCACACATAGCATGATGGTCAATAAGGTAGGTCAACTTGCATGAGGTATAACTTCCACACATAAGGTCCAATTGAAGTGATTTTCACATCATTGGAAATATATCATTGTACAAAAGAGTGTCAAGGGGACATGAGCTATTCTCATAAATTTTTGACCCCCAAAAATGTTCTCTGATGCCTCAAAATGGATCGAGAATGTTTTGCACCCCAAATTTCCAAACTGGGACCTACCACTAAAATGGGCCCTACAAGCCAATTCCTCCAATTTTTCTACTAAACAATTACTAAGATAGACAAAAAATTATGTGATGATCCATTTGTCATCATACCTCCCCATTTAGGGGGGATTTTGGTCCCCAAAATATTTTACTGAATGATGTGAGGAAAATTTTCCTCTACCTTCTCTATGGAGTACCATTTTACCTTTCCTAGAAGTTGTCCTTTCAACTAAATCTGCCAAACTTCATGCTGCAAAACTGTATTTTCTTCCAACTCTCGTTGATCTTATATCACCAAGTCCTTTATGGTAGGTAGGACCTTCTCCTCAGTTCCCTGATTGAACATGGAAAGATCATAGAGTTTTATATTCTCCACATTCACTACTAATTAAATGCATATATACGTGGGTAGACTGAGTTTGTAGGCATTATCACCCACCTTCTCCAATACTTTGAAAGGACCATACTATAGAGCCTTGATATTTTTACAAGGGCTTTGTATTCTTTCCTTATTCAGCTGTAACCAAACTCCGTCTCCCACTTTGAATGATTTCTATATTTTGCGCTGACCATGATTTGTTGAGTTTATTACTCCTTTGGTTGGTTAAAATTCCAATCGTTATGGGGGATATGTCAAGGCCTCCTACATTGCAATATTATATCTTTGGTCCATTTACCCATCAATTACTGTCAAGGTCACCATTGTTTTGGTTTTGTTTGTAGGTACCTTTTTAATCCCGAGTTCATTGGACTCCACCTAGTTCCACTTAGTTGATAAAAAATGTACCAATATAACAACAACTATATTTATTGCCAACAAAAAACCTTTACACTCCGAGGCAACTTCTCTAGCAATAATCTACAGATTCTTGTATGGACCAGCCCCACTTCTAAAATCTCTTATTCAGAAGAGATGCCACCCTTCGACTTCAGATAAGGGTCGTATCATCTTGCAATACTCATTTTCTTCCATTATTTCAACAACAACTTTATTGCGACTGGAGATCAAAACTTTGCTATGGTTATGATCCCCAAATTTTATACCTACTTCATCCAGATCAATTGGAGTCCAAAAATTACCCAATATTAGGAAAAATCATTTTTGTTCAAGAGATGCAGACAATTTCATCTTCATCATATCGACATTAGAATTTTCCTTTATATCTAAACTCAATGTCTTAGCAATAGAAGTATGCAAGTCTTCAATATTATACTTCTGTGACACTGTATACCAAATAACCAAATCAAAGATACCACTCACCTTATTTTAATTATTATAAATGAGTTTGAGTAATGTCATCTTGCCGACCCCCGCCATCCCATACACAATGATCACAAGAGCCAAGGGATGAGGTTCATTAAGCCATGTGAGAAGTTTCTCTTGAGCAACTTTAATTCTAATCCCCATGAAGTTGACATATGGTAGAGGTTGGTTAAGCACCTGTGGTTGATGCTATGAGAACCACACAATCTGTGCAGTATTGGCAGTGGTTGAAAGAACATAATCAAGTTGTTGGAAGAGATCAATAAATCTGGTCTACCATTCTCTGATTTCTACGGGGATCTTGGGGTTTCAGAAGAGAAAGCAACTGATACACCATACTCGCTGTCTATTAGCACGATGGATGAGGTCATTAGTTTCTACAAGGGAATCCTTGATCCTTCCCAAATGTCTTTCCACTAAGTCCGACATTTTCCTTTGTTGAACTTCGAATTGGTTTTGAATATGGTGTAAGGACTCGTCCATACATGTTTATTCCGTGTTGAGAAGTTGAAGGTTCTCCCCCAACTCCATAACATCCTTCAACTGTTGGAAGTGGGTGACAATAATGGTGTTGGTGACATTTTTCGCCACTCCGGATGGCAGTCCAGTCCAAACATCCGTGGCCATATTAGAAAATGGCAGAGAGAAAATGGAAATTATGTGAATATTGAAATGAAAACAAGTGGCGAAAAACAAAAGGGATGAAAGAAAGTATATCACAAGGGAATAGGGGCTTGAGAGATGCAGTGGGTTAGATGAGTGTGATACACAATCCAAGAATTATTGAATATATATATGAGAAGCGTAGGATGTTTGTGAAGGATATCATGACTTATAGGAAAGGAATAACTTGCATCAGTTAAAAAGAAGAAGAATGGTGTGTGCCCATCCCTCCTTTAGAAAAAGTTTGTGCAATAAACCCCACCTGGTGAGGTGAGGGAATAATTATCGTACAAAACTCACCTTGTAAAAATTGTATTCCATTAAACCATGCTATCATTGTATTCCCATGACCTTTTATCGCAAGTTATTCAATCGAAATATGTAGGAACACAAATAAAACAAGTGTCACTGCAGTGGCTATGTCCCTGTCAATAAGCTTTTTGCATGTTGCTATTGCAAAGAGGTTTATGTGCAACATCCAATAGGTTTATGTGTGATGCTCAACCCTTATCTATGTTTCCAAAAACTGGTGTTGCAGGTGAAGAAATGAGTCAGCTGAAATGGTAGGAAGAAACCATTAGCTATAGAAAAAGAGTTGAATTGTAGCAGTAATTTGATTTGATGCAACAAATTGAAAGTGAGACTAAGACCGTGAACCAAAAGAAAAACCAACAACATCATTTTGCTTGGTCACTTACTTGAAGTCTTCCAATGCAAAGTTATCTTCCCAAACATGGTTGGAATCTTCTCGATTCATGGACTTTGAGGGTTCCATCTCGATCCTGCTAATTGTATTACTGTTTGGAATTAGAACAAAATTGAAATCTGCCATATTTGGAAGGCGTTAGGGAGGTATTGCAAAGGTATTCGAAAAAAATTGAAATATTTCATATTTGGATGGCCTTAGGAAGGTATTGCAGAGGCATTTGTTTTTCTATTGCAACTAGACGACCATCCATTACCATCAATTATTGAGTTCAAATTTATTTTAAAAAGTTCTAAAGAGTAGCAATCTTATTTTATGGAAGGATATGGATGTTGCAGGGTCGATATTTGTTGTGTCATATAGTACTGCAAATACCACCTTGAAAGAAAATATATTAATTTTGAAAAATGAATAAATAGTTCAACTATAACAATACATAAAATAGTCAAGAGGAATTATCTCATGAGCATCTTATAAAATAAAATAATGTTTTGATCTTTCATTTATTTTTGTAGGGAAGTTATCAACGAGCAAACATCTAACGAGTTGAGATTGTTAGTATAATTTTTTTATCAGCGTAGAGTTAGGAGTGGGACTTTGGGTGCACACCTCATTTCAATGAGTGAAAGTCCATATTGCAACCTATATTATGTTGAAGCCCTACCATGAGATTAGTTATAAATGCATCAACCACATTGGGAGGTGTGTTAGTGTAAAAAGCAACTTGGTAGGGTGAAAATGATTTAATTGTGACAATGTGAAAGTGGTTTTGTGATAAGAGAAGGGCACTGAAATATGGTTTCGATTTAATTGTGAGAGTGTGAAAGTGGTTTTGTGATACTAGAAGGGACACTGAAATATGGTTCTAATTATTTTAAATATAATCATTGACTATACTAAAGTAACATAATAAAACATTAAATAGAGAAATTCTAAAACAATTAATTGAAACACATTAAATTAACATAAACAATTAAATAAAACAATAACATAAACAATTAAATAAAACATAAGTAACATAAAGAATTAAATAAAACATTAAATAGAGAAATTCTAAAACAATTAATTGAAACACATTAAAGTAACATAAACAGTTAAATAAAATAATAACATAAACAATTAAATAAAACATTAAATAGAGAAATTCTAAAGCAATTAATTGAAACAAATTAGAAGATGAACAAGAATTAAAAATTAAATTAAACAGAAAACTCTAGCTAGCTAACAATTGAGGCTCAAGGTATTGATTTATATATCAGAACTAGGCTAATGCTATTTGTTTAGATCCCCATCATACAATCAATTCTAAAGGTTCCCCACCGTGTAGTCCAACTTTCAATTCTATTTGAATTAACAAGATCCCTATGGATTTGATGATGTATTCGAGACATCACCTGATTTATTTTAAAATAATAGATACCCTCGGAAATAATCAAATTAATTAGAGACTTGGATGATGAGTATTATAGAAGAGTGGAAGCAAGATGGAGACATCTCTATGGAATGCATATGTAAAAGTGGTCACATATGGTGCACTTTTTTCATATGATTTGTATAAAACTAGTAAACATTGTGCAATTAAAACTACTAAACCATTTAATATATATTTAAAAAAAACTCAAAATTATGAAACTAAAACTAGTGAAATATGGATTTAATATGTATTTATACAATGAAAAAGTTGTAACAACTTAAAATTATGGAACTAAAACTAGTAAACCATAAATTAATATGTATTTATACAGTAAAGAAATTGTAAAAACTCAAAATTATGCAACTAAAACTAGTAAATCATGGATTTAATATATATTTATACAATCAATAAGATGTATAAAGAAGATAGTGATAATGACATGATTCTCAAAAAATTAATTAATCCTTTTTAGAGTTAACATTCATTAAATCAATTTTGGTCATTGAAAACTAATCGTTTCTAAAGATATAAAGAAGATGGTAAGTTTTTCATATTTGGAATTTGAACAAACAAATGTGGATTGCTTTAACTAACAAGTCACAGTCCAAAATGACATGCCTTGCCATAACTACAAACTGTAAACATGAGCCAAATTTGCATAAAAGCATATGGAATGTATTGTTTTAGAGCGTTGAGTACAAAAACATACACGTCAAATGAAGGTGTTCACCACAAAATTATTTATTGTAAAAGCATAAACAAACTATTAATGTTTCATCAGACATGATGATACCTCTTAAATGTTGGTTGGTAATATTGCAAATTAGAACTAATAATCCCAATTATTTTTTTAAAGCCATAGAAATGACGGAAATGAAGGGACCGAACATGGTGCTAAGACTGAGAGCATAATTAGAAATGTTAATGCATAAAGGGTAGCGGCCCATTAGCTGTTGACTGTTTATTTGTCTTGCATAAATTTCTAGCTTAAGCTCAATTGAGGGATTATGTTTCATTCTTCACTCGAGAAATCCACATGGGGAACATTGGTTGGAATTCTTCTTGTTCTTGTTGGAGACATATATTTGATACATTACAATGTAATCCATCCCTAGTAACATTTCCTACTCTAATTTATTAGTTTTTAACACACCCTGCCTGTGGTGCAACATTCCATGCAACATGTATAGCCCAAGATTTAAGGACACATGTCAATCCTAACTCAGGAACCAAGAGCACATAAAGTTCACTTAAATGACTCATATCACTACCAATTCACTTATGTCAAAACTAGGTAGACGCCTGACACCTCACTGCATCAAATGTTGGACGTGTTACTTTACATACACTATGAGACGTGTCAGTGAATCCTTGACTATAACTACTTTCTACATTTGACCTCCTCTGAGATAAACTTATTATTTAAAAAATGAAAAAAATAGAATGTCCGGGAGCTACCTTTAATCAAGCTAAATCGTATCTTTATTTTATATTGGGCTACTATGGCTACTATACAATAGCATACTAATTGTTTTTTTTTCAGATTAGCTTTACTATTTATTCGTGTTTTTTAAATTTCTTGTTTAAGCTGAATTTAGGGCTTTTGAAATTCTTTCTATGTAGTTTTCATTCTACAGTTTTCATCCTCTTCAATGATAGCTTCTCCATCCATGGATAGGCAAGATCCATGACCAAAACCCGTGGAGACAAACGAGGCTCCCCAATTTTGAGGCAGCATATTGAAATCAACAAATCCAAGTTTTCCCTTAAGTGCCATGGAACCTATTAATCATAGTCCCACACACAAGAGCATAAAAGTTCCCTATCAAAATCTGGTGGCGAGTCAAAGCTTCAACTCAATACCACAATTTGCAGACCATAGAAACTTCATTTCTGTCATGGAACATTGGTAAAGTGCACAAGCACAAAAATTATGATGGATGCATAGACTTTAAAAACTAAATAATCTCATATCCCAAGTTAGAACCTCAGACCTTTGTAGCTCCTCAATTTTAATATAACTTCATTTAAACAACCATAATATTTTGAAGTTCATTATTCTTTTCATAATGTAGTTTGTATGGTGTGCACTTAATAGTATGATGGAAAATTGGGTCTAACTGATTGAATATATTCATGTAATATAACACATAAATATTATGCCTAGATAAAATGAAGATGAATGGATTGGAGTACTTGGAGAGTGGGAGAAAAGATTATCATAATATGTTAATTAATTACTAATTTCTTTGCAATCCTACTTGCTATTATGGCACATAATAGTCACAATAGAGAGCTGGATAATAGAGAGCTGGACCATCCACACTCTCTATGCTTGCTATACATTGGCACACACCCTCATCATCCCCCTCATGCCTCTTCCCTACATTCATTTATTCCTATCGAACATCAAACATTCATGAAATAAATCCTTTCATTATCCTATCACGCATAGAGTCGACCGAGTCCAGTGTTTTCCTATGTAGTGTGGTCCTGTTCCACTCGACGTTTCATCAATATTTGGAAAATGTGGGACGATTTTCCAGCACACTAAGGGATGGTGGTGATGCACTTGAATCATTCCATGGTCATCGTGTGGGTTTCTCATTTTCAACTATTTTACCTATATCTCAACCTTTTTGTTCTCCTTTTATATAGTTGGTTTAGTTCGTTTGGATGCAAAGAGGGATAAAAAATAGAAAGTTGGCATAATAGAAAGTTGTCAATGATTGAAATGTGTTGTGTTGTCGTCTTGGTCATTTACGTATTTACAGTCTTGCAAACTAGAAACTTATTATTGAGATGCATTCTACTCAAGTCTAATGGTGTTCCAAACACAAGATCAAATATACTAAACATAGATATTTTCCTTTACGGTTCCATTATGTTAGTAATTGAACCTATGTCGTACCACCCTTTATCCTTTCTTGAGTATGGGGCACATATATGAAATTTCTTTGTTCACAACTTAATCACAACAATGGAATAAAACCCTTAAACAACAAATAATATTAAACAGAGATTTTTCTCAAGTTTAGTAACCAAATCTGTAATAGATCATCTTTACTCTAAAGTTCTTTGTTCACAACTTAATCACAAGAACATAATAAAACTCTTAATCAGATCTTGCTCCAAGGGAGATTATAGCATCATATATGTGTGTGTGTGTGTACACACACACACACACATGGCATTATAAAGCCCTTCAAAAGGCTCCAAGCGAGCCTTTGGCTTCAATTTGGATAGGAAAAATTGTGTAAGTACAAAAGATACACAATATACTGTTACCAAGAGTAATATTTTTTTTTTACTTCGTTTAAACATAAATCATTTTGGTTCACTCCATAAAAACCATCACTCAACATTGAGTTCCGCTACTTCATGTTTGCATCATAAATATTATTATATAGATATTTGTTCTACCATAATGGATTGTTTTAGTGTATGATATTGTCTTAATATAAAACGTTGGAGATAATTGAATTCTTCCATACTGCAACATTCTTCACTAATAGTTTTCAGTGATTGAAATGTGTTCTGTTGTTGTCTTGAAATATCAAGTGTTTCGTACCCAAAAACTAAAAATCTATCTAAATCCATAAAGATTGAGGATCATTAAATGGAATTTAATATGTAATAGTGTCCTTAACTTGTTCATGTTGAACTTGTATTGATTTTATTATTTTCAAAGGAAGCTATAAGAATTTAAGTACAACTTTCTATTTGCGAATAATAAAGAATAAACATGAATGAACAATTTTCTACTTGCCTATATTTTTACTTATAGACAATAAACTTGTAGATAATAAAAATAATAAACATAATAAACATGAATGAAAATGAGCTAGCTTACTGATGAATTGTGATGAAACTTAATTTCAGGTTCATGGTTCAAACAAACAACTTTAGCCAAATAGTGATCCAGTGATGAATATATATGTAATTGCATATATATAAGGCCTAAAGTATAATGAGGGGGTAAAGAATGTTGGCGATGTAGAAAGGCCCTGCAGGGTGGTATGTGTCTATTGAGGCCTTCTTGTGAAGGGCGGTGTTGTTTAGGTGGTGGAGACAGTCGCTGCAATTGTCAGTCAGAATAGTTAAAGCCATGACATTGAAATTTGCATAACCAATGCAACATTGAATGCATCGCCGTCTTCCTCACAAAGAACTTCAATAAACTTAGGTTATAAAATGTATTGTGCTAGAGACTATTTAAAGCTCTCCAACAAAAGCTTTGATGAAGATATAATATACTCAAGACTTA
>JZKD02S1672708.1:1095953-1112615 GCA_000966675.3 Picea glauca
AATCCTTCAACTTCCCCACTTCCATTCCAGGGATTCAACAACAGGCTAGGAAGGAAGTATCAAATCCTTGTATATAATGCCCAATGCATGAGGGAACAGTTCCCAGCAAACTCTCCCCTGGCGAGAATGCTCATGGGTCTAGCAACCCGCCTCTTAGACAACAAATCTCTTCCATGGATAGAATTATCATGAGCCTGACAACCTGCCTCTTTAAAAGTAAACAAGCCTACCCAAGCATAGAGTTAAGAAAAAATGACAATAAGTCACAACAAAAATACATACTTCTTCAAAGAGGAGAGTCTGTCTGAATGATTTCACAATGAGTGATTCCCCCTTGATTTACACTAAGGCCATCAATATATATTGCATTCCTTCAAATCAACACTTGTCACCTTCAGTAACTTTATCCACTTGGTGACTCATTCCCTACCCTTGGGAACTTAGGATAAATACATATCCATAAATTAAACTTTTGAAAATATTAATAAAATATTCTCTTGACTTATGCTTCCCCTTTTTCCTTTTCCATGGAGTTTATCCCCCATCTCTTTTTCGTATGAGTTGATTCTGTGTGTAGTGATGTGATTATATTAACAATCTTGAGGGTGATTACATTTACAATACAGGTGCACTGACCTTCTACATCTAGGCTCACCAGCCTTAGAACATAAACATATATACAAAGGCTCTTTGGCCTCAAAATTGTGTGCTTAATATGATGTGAACAAGACTCTAGGATGTGCGAACTCTTCTTTTTGATGGGCCATCCTCACATAATTTCACAAGTTCCCTCTACACTATAAAATTTGTGCTTTCTTTCTTTGATGCACATCCCTCACGCAATCACCAAACTATGAAATGAGCACACAAAACTGAATTGAAGACTTGATACTAACAACTTATAGTTGGGATTCGACCTAGGGGTATTACATTCCCCTCTCCCTTATTTATACACTATCCTCAGTGCATTACAAACACATGTATACTCAAAACTTTCAAAAGTCTTCAAAGTGATGTAGATACGATGCTCGCATAGCATCCTCATGTTCTCAGGTTACATCCTTAGGACCGTAACAGGTCCACTGGATCTTTACCAATGATACTGTGTGATTCCAAAGCATCTTGACTTTTCGATCCAATATGCACACTGGTTGAACTCGGAAGTCGCCCTCTTGCTCCACCTAAATCACATTATGCAAAGAAAAATTGAATACATTATGAATACTCAAGGATGCAGGTAATGCAAGCATATATGTGACAGGACCGATCCTCTCCAAGATTTCAAATGACCCACAATATCGTGTTGCCAACTTAGAATAATTCCCCAACTTTAGGTAACTTCGTCTTGCTTTTACTTTTAGGAACACATGGTCACCCACTTTAAATTCTCTAAAATTTTGGCCTTTATCTATGCAAGCTTTATGTTTGTCTTGGGATGCTTTTAAATTTTTCTTTATTTTTACCATATGCTCTTCCATTTCTCGGAGTAGATATGGCCCAACTACTGCGTGGTATGTTGGGTTATCCCAACTCAGTGGTGTGTTGCACATTCTACCATATAGTGCTTCAAATGGAATCATCTTTAAAGATGCTTGATAACCATCGTTGTAATAAAACTCTACCAAATGCAAGTAGTCTTCCCATTTTGATGGCTTATCCATCATATACATCCTTATCATATCTTTTATTACCTGATTTACCCTCTGTTTTTCTATCTGATTCTGGGTGATAGGTTGTGATAAAGTTCAGACTTTTTCCAATTCCTTCTAATAATCCCTTCCAAAATTTTGAAGTGAAATTGGGATCTCTTTCATAGACAATTACCTTAGGCATACCATGAAATTTAAAAATTCCTCGCATGTATATCTCAGCAATGTTGGATTCCTTTCATTGGAACAAAATGGGAAGCTTTAGTAAGGTTTTCCACCACCACCATGATAGAATTATTTTTCTTGGCAGTCCTAGGAAACTTAGTTATAAAATCCATCGTTATAACTTCCCACTTCCACTCAGGGATGGGAAATGGTTGAAGTACACCAGTTGGATGTATGTGTTGAACCTTGACCTTCTGACATTCGAGACATCTAGCAATAAAATAAACAACTTCCCTTTTCATACTTGGACAATAGTATTGCTTCTTGACTGTAACAATTGTCTTTTGGTAACTTGGATGTCCAACATAATGAACCTTATGCATCTCTGACAATATTAGGCTTTTGAACTCCTGATCATTTGGCACATAGAACCTGCATCTATACATGAGGATCCCATCCTCTCTTAGCTCATAACCTTCCCAATTCTATTGCAACATACCTTGTTGTAAGTTCGCCTTTATGTCCACATAGCGCAGATATGATTCAAAAACTTCTAAAATTTTGTCGCACAAATCTGTCTGGTACATGCTAATGGTTGTAGCATGCACCGCATGCACCCTCCTATTGAGTGCATCAACCACCTTGTTCTCTTTTCCTCTGATATGCTTTATGTTGAAGTTGTACTCACTGAGGAACTCTAGCCACCTGCATTGTCTAGAATTTAAACTTGGTTGTCTAAACAAATATTTCAAACCACAATGGTCTATTCTCAGTTCAAATATTTTACCCATGAGATAATGTTTCCACATCTTGAAGGCATGCACTATAGCTGCCAATTCTAAATCGAGAGTGACATAGAGCCTTTCATGCTCTTTCGACTTCCTTGATTCATAGCATACCACATGTCCATTCTGACTCAGGACTACACTGAATCCTTCCTTGTATGCATCTGTGCACACAACAAAGTATGCATCGGGATCAACAATTCTCAAAATTGGCGCACTTGTCAACAAAATCTTCAAGTGTTGAAGACTCCTTTCATAATCTGAAGTCCACTCAAATCACACACCTTTATTCTATAGGGATGTGATTGGATGCATAATCTCTGAGAATCCTTCAATAAACCTTTTGTAGTACCCTGCTAGTCCCATAAAGGATATCACTTCTATGACATTTCTTGGTGTTGTCCATTCCTCAATGGATTTTATCTTAGTTGGGTCCACATCTATTCCTTCCTCTAAAATGATATGACCCAAGTAATGAATTTTCCTCTGCTAAAATGAACACTTGCTCAACTTTACATAAATATGCTTCTCCCTCAATACCTGCAACACCATCCTCGAGTGTTGTTTGTGCTCTTCTTCAGATTTTGAGTAAATAATTATGTCATCCATAAATACAATGAAAAACTTATCTAAATAACTTCTGAAAATTCCATTCATTAAACACTTGAAGACAAATGGTGCATTTGACAACCCAAATGGCACCATTGTAAACTCATAATGGGCATACCTTGTTCTGAAGGAAATATTGCTAATGTCTTGTTCCTTAATTCTTACCTAGTGATATCCAAATCTAAGATCAATGTTTGAAAATATCTGTGCGCCCCGTAGCTAATCGAAGAAGTCATCTATCCTTGGAAAAGGATACTTGTTCTTTATTGTCACTTTGTTCAACTGATTGAACTCGATACAAAGTCTCAGCATACCATCTTTCTTCTTCACAGACAATATCAGGGCACCCTAAGGCGACAAACTTGGGTGTATATACCTCTTATTCAAAATCTCTTCAAGTTGCATCCGCAACTCCTTCAATTATGGCATACTCATCCTATAAGGAGTCTTGGATACTAGAGCTGCTCTCGACATCAGATTTGTAGAGAAGTCGATATCTCTTTTCAGTGGAAACCCCAGTATTTCCTTAAAGACATCCTCAAATTCCTTTAGTATTTCACAGTCTTCAACACTTGGCACTTTATCAATGGTTGCCTCCTCCATGTGCACTACAATTACTTGAAATCCTTTCCTGTAACTTTTCTTCAATTGTAAGGCTGAAATTTCTCTGATAGTCACAACTCTTGGAATGCCTTCAAATGTTCTCAATTTTCCTTTCTCATCCAAGAAAGTAATTCCTTATTATTATAACAGTCTAGAAAAGTATGATGTTGGTCCAACCATACCAATGAGGCAATCATACGAACCCAAAGGTATGATATTCAAATCAACTTTTGTGCACAGTCCATTCATTTCCATTGGACATGCCTTGACCATATCATTAATTTTCCTTTTTTCCCTTGTAACTAACTGCACCAACCAAGGTTTTCTAAGCTTACTTCTTGACAATTGAGATCTTTCCACCATTTTAGGATCTAGATAACTATGACTAGCTCCTGAGTCAATTAAAATAGCAATGGGTTGGTCATTAATCTTACCTTCCACCTCTATCATGTGTGACTGAAACTTAGTTTTCTTGTTGTCCAGGGCTACATAAATTCTAGGTACACTTCTACCATTGTCTTCGACTGTCACATATTGTCATGCACTATGCACATTCCTCTCTTTTTCACCTCTTTGAGGGAAATCTCTAAACATATGATTTTTGTCGCAACCCCAACACTTCATTGGTTGTTGCCTTGGCCTGGTTTCCATTGTCTCAGTCATTCTGGGCTCCTTGGAAATTGGTTTTCCTTGTACAATATTTATGAAAAATGGTGGCTTAGTCCCCTTATTCTTATGTTCCACCTTACTTTTCATTTCGTCTTTCCAAGACTTTTAGAAGGTTGATCTTCCTTTCTACTGATCATAGAAACATTTTTCTCTCCTTATAGTTTCTTCCAATGTCTCAGGATAATGATATTTATCTTATCGCTAATAAATGATGACATCTCACTTAGGTACCTTTGAATCTTCACCTGTTCATCCTTGATAAAAGGCACATATTTCAGTAGCTCTAAAAATCTCCTTTCGTGGTCATCTATGGTCATGCTCCCAAGCTTGAGTTCGAATAATTCCTTCATTTTCCTATCATAGTAGCGCTTGGTTAAATAATTCTTTTCAAAACATCGCTTGAATTACCTCCAAGTAACCTTGTTCTCATCAATGTGTTGCACTTGCACATACTGATCCCACCACATTGATGCTTTTCCCTTGAGTTGATAAATGGGAATTCACCCTTCTTCTTGTGAGGAGTAATCATGGAGATAGAAGTATTTCCTCATACCCAACAACCAATCTTCTACATCCTCATCCTTCTTATGATCTTATTCATTCCCCCCTGTATCTCGTCCACCCCAATCCTTCTCATGCTTTATGATAGGAGATGGACTCGAAATATTGCACACTCTCCTGGTTGAATTTCTTGGAAAGTGATGGAGGTGTCTATCAACACTTCTTGAATTTCTACCCTCATCATGAGACCTATTTCTTTCTGATTTAGTTGATTCAGTCTTCTTATCCATATTTTTCTCAATTCTATCCAAGTTTTGTAGAAACTTGGTGTTGAAACCATCTTGCTCCTCCTTGGATTTCATAATCCTATCATTATCCACTTTATAGCTTTGGACATCCGTTTGCAAACTTGTTGTGGTCTCTACCAAGTTCATGCTCTCCTCTAATCCTTCCCTATGCCCATTGGATTATGTAGCTTCAACACCCATACTAGTGTACAACCTTTCCATTTCCTCATTCTGACTATAGGTTCTCTCCACACCTGTCATGATTTTAATCTCTACGTTGATCCCACCCTGAACTAATTTCTGTTAATTCTGCAAAAAGTATAGTCAGCAAGATTTGTTAGACTAATTGATGCGACAATTTTATGAAAGATATGCATAATTTGTCATAATCCTTTCCTTTATTTTTCCCTTGGATGATTTTTAATGTCCAAACTCTACTGTGGACACTTGCACATTATTATTTTTGCACGAATCACAGTCCTGCATTGTGCACAATAGCTTTACGTGCACAATAAACTTTGTATTGTGTGGAACCAATACTTAGCGCGCACGACTATTTCATGCTAATCTCTGGCCCATACAAGTGCGGTGTTGAACCAATTTCTCTGATACCAAAATGTAATGTCCCTGGCCTCCCAAGTTGATCCACGTCACAAAAACTTGACTTATGCCTCTAGGAT
Source organism: Picea glauca (assembly GCA_000966675.3). NCBI lineage: Eukaryota > Viridiplantae > Streptophyta > Pinopsida > Pinales > Pinaceae > Picea > Picea glauca. The sequence continues at coordinate 1,101,902 of JZKD02S1672708.1, forward strand.
ATTCTTTGTAGTGGCCCAAACTCACTACTGGACAATGCTACTTCAAAATTCCTAGAGAACAGAACCTACTTATAATGCTCTGTGTTACAAGTAGACTGGATTAATTGTGTATAACCCTAAGGTATTGTGCCTGGACTCACGTTGAGCTTCACTCTACGAGTACATTTTTTTATACGATTATATAAGCGAAATAAATGCCATGAATCCTCTGCGCGCTTTAGCCCTTCAATACACACACACACACACACACACATCATTGTGTGCGCAACTCTTCTATGCACGAATTATTACTGCACGCACAATCAATCCAATACTACATGCATATTCTATCACTTTTATGCACATGGATTGCTTCATTGCACACTCGACGAATCATACCATGCCTTGGTATCTTCTAATCATACCACATAGTTTAACTTATAGGAATACTTAGGAACTGTCATACTTCTCATGAGAAACAATACATATATATTCATCATACATGTAGCTAACAAGTGTAACATCCCCATTGTAATCCCCAGTTTAATTAATGCTTATGTAGATATAACATGTGGCTATGGCCAAGTGATGTAATATGCAAATTATGTTTCCTCGTTTCATTAATAAAAATGTGATTCCAGCTGCTAAGGGGACATGGACAAGAGATGGGGGTTGAATTAATCCACAAGAGGGGAGAGTGTCTAGGATAATGGCCAAGAGGGATCCAAGAGGTAAATACCCATGTATATTAATTTAACCCATTTTCCTAAATCTTCTATTTGTATATGAATCTTCCCATTTTTTATTGAGTGTTCCCAAATCCAATCATTGAATACATGTAAGAGGGTGGTTGTGAGTGGTCACGTCCCAAAGTTATTGGGCACATGGGAGTTGAGTACAATCAGCTTGGGGAAGAGTGTGAGTCAATAAAGGCAAGACAAAGAGAGGAAATTTGTATGGGTTGGGACAACAAAGTGGGGAGTGAGTCAATTTTGTGCATGGGAGGTAAGTAGAGAACAAGAAATAGAGCTTGAAGTGGATGCAACCATGGAGGGCAAATTCTAGAGCAAGATGGAGCATAATTAGAGAGAATTGGAGCTGGAAAACTTAAGATCTAGGTTGTCAGGACTGAAGAGTGAACTCCTGGGTGAGTTGCATTGAAACAACAAGTGGTTGTTGTTGGTTTGTTGATAGTTTTCCTAGCAGCAATTTTCCCTTGATTTCTCAACTGAGAGGTTCCTATTTGTCTGTGTCAGAGAAACTATGATAAATGAATGGGATGACTGAGGGATTGATATTAGTGAAGGGGTACATTTCTTGGGTTGGACAGGTCAAGAGGAAGAGAGATAGTGGAAAATCGGGGTAGCTATATGAAAATATCAGTTGGTTTGAGAGTTTTATGAGTTGTGAGTGGAATGTGAGAGACCACCCTATTTTGTGGATTAATAGCCTCAGCTCGGGGGTGAAAGGATGTTGAGATTTGGAACAATCAGACTATGGTTGGGTGGAACGTATGTCCCAAGCAGTTGGTTGCATAATTGTCATGAAAAGATAAGTGTTTTATCTTGTTGTTATGTTAAATTAAGTGTTTAATTGTTGTGCATGAAATCTGTATATTTGGAAGTGATTTATATGTTGTTGTACTGAGTTATTTAGTTGCATTTCATGTTGATTATTAACATGTGGTAGATGCATCTATTTTGTGGTGGTAGATAGTAGATAAATATGTTTTAATTCGTAGTTGTAAGCTACAGAAAATCGACTAATTGTAAATGAATTAATTTAGTTAGAAGAAATTTCATTTTTAAGAGTATCCTGCATCATAATGTCACTCAGATGGGTTGGGGGATGTTACATTATGGTATAATAGCTTCTGGTTGAAACATCGGGCTTGTATGGGCCGAGTTTGTTGTGAATTCACGAAATTTGTTATTGCATATTTTGTCTGTGACCGATTTGGGGAAAATGGAGATTTTAGAGAGAAATCCCTAATTCCGTGAGTGAAATCTGAGTTTTAATGACTTCATATGGTTTGAGAGGGTTAATGGAGCAGAGTGGTGAAGTTGCAGATCAAAACTCAACTTGGAATGGTCACAATTCGAGTTTAATAGCCTCTTGTAGAGTTATAGGAAGTTTGGAGAATCGATGACTGAGATCATGTTTGATCTCATGATTGACGACCAAGATTCATCATGATAAATTTAAAAAAAAAAATCCTAAGGATTCAACCATTTGAAAGGTTGATGGGATCAACGACTAGGATTAAATCAGGGGTTATGAAAGGGATTTCTCAAGAATAGATTTTGCAAATATAGATTCGGGACAGACTCTATGGGACTGTCCAGGTCTTATCTATCCCTCGAAATTACCTTTTCCCTATTATAGATTTTGTGCTTTGTAGACGAAAGTTGCTTCCTTCAAACCATTGTTTTGTCCAAGTGACCTCAGGCTTGAGTCCATAGACTTAACCCAAATCTTGGATAATATTTAAGAGTGTAGCCCTATGGGGATTTTCAAAGTTCCATATGACCAGGGTCCTAGAACCCTACACTACGCTTAAAGGGAGCTAATCCTTCTAAGCTCTGAGACTTTGGAGGTCCAGAGCTCTGGGATGTTAGAACTTCACAACACTCTAATCCTGTCAAAGGAAACCTGCTGACACGGTTACCAAAGAGTTTGACCGGAAACTGGCAGTTTCTTATCCACTTTCATGGGATCCACCTTATTGTTAAACCTTAACCAATTTTTGGGTCGTGAAGTAATGTGAGTCATTGATCTAAGAAATTTCAGGATATTTCCTGACTACTGGATATACGCTATGGTCAAATTCGGCATTGACCCACTTCTGGAGTAAAAAGGTGTTAAACAACCAAAATCCTTGAATGTCAAAGCCACGAAGTAATGCGAGTTGTAGATATAAGGATCTTCAGAATCCGTCCTGACCGTTGGATATATGCTATGATCAAATTCGACATTGACCCACTTCGAGAGTAAAAAGGTGTTAAACGACTAGAATCCCGAAATGTCGAAGTCGCAAAGGAACGTGGGCCATAGATCTAAGGATCTTCAGGACCCTTCTCAATCGTTAGATCGAGTATACTAGAAGGATAGAGTAAGTCATACCATCAACCAACAAGAAGCAGTCATCCCTACTTTATGACCTTTCTGGTAGGTAAACCTTCGGGACTTAAATGGGTTAAAGAATGTAAGGGACGTGAAGTCCTTAAATCTCGGAGCGGAGAAATCTCGTTGATCGTTAGATTGTGGGGAAGAACTCGGGACCTATGTGGACCGTAGATCGAGGATCCATTGGGATCTTTTCTCAATTGTTCAATCAACTAGTGGGAGGACAACATAAGTACTCCGACAAAGTCTTACTTCGGGAGATGTACGATTCAAGTTGTGAAACCATCTTGAAGCATCGAAGGACGAAGGCCAAAGTACATGGCAAGGAATTATGGAACTTTGAAACTCCAGTACTCTGGGAGATTTAAAGATATAAGAAGAATCATTAAACAACAAAGCACCGAAGGCCAGAGTACGTGGAAAGGAATTACAAAACTTTGAAATTTTGGAACTTCGGGACTCTGCGAGATTCAAAGATATAGGAAGATGCATTAAACGTTGAAGTATCGAAGGCCAGAGTACGTGCCGAGGAATTATGGAAATTTAAAACCACGAAACTCTGGGACTCTGAGAGATTCAAAGATATAGGAAGATGCATTAAATTCTAAAGCATCAAAGGCCAGAGTGCATGGAAAGGAATTTCGAAACTTTGGAACTTCGAGACTCCAGGATATTCGAAGATATAGGAGGATGTGTTAAACATCGAAGCGTTGAAACATCGAAATGTCCCTCGTTGAAGTGTCCAACTTCGATATATTGTGAAGTAAAGAACAACCTCAACCATCCATCACAACTAATGATTAAGCCAGAGTTGTCGATCATCAAGAATTGGAGGTGACCAGGAATCGCTGGAGTTGTGGGAAGTGGAGATCAAACCGTCCATCAAGTACTTAGATCAACGGAGGAGAGAGAAAGCATAATTTGATGTTGTAAGAGAGTTAATTATCAGGAGGTCATGGGCTTTAATCAATACCATCAGATAGCTTAGCTACGTGTCGACATAGGATCTATGCACATAATGAGAAAGGATTTAACAAGTGGTCATGTTGGAACATGCAGGCTGTAGATCTCAAAGATTGATTAAGTCGTGACCGTTGATGTAACCTTCTGTTAGGTGTGGAAAAATATCAACCATTTGATATAAGGGTGGATCGATCCCCACCATATATTTTGGATCCAAAGGAGACTTCGGGACTTCGGGTCTCCAGAAATGTTGTAGACCTATACAAGAACGATGGAGGGCTGAAGGCCTGATATTCGCGAAGACTAGGAGATATTCCATGAAAACAACAACCACGTCATCATTAGGGGATGAAAACCTAGGTCGCGACCATGCCATGTCAGATGGAGTGAGAGAGGTGAAGCTACGTGGCAAAGGGGATGGCCATTGGCCAAAGACGCCCCAAAAAACTTCGGAAGGATATAACTTTCAAACTAGAGCTTGATTTTGGGAAAGGTTTCAGTCATTGGAAAGATATTTCATAGAGGAATTCATCCAGGGAATCATAGTGTGAAATGATGAAATGTATCCTTCATAAATTGATGAAAAATAAAGGATCTTACATCCTTGGGGAATAATTCAAAGGTCTGCATATCAACATGGGGAATGCTGAGACAAAGTCAAAGGGAAGAAGAGATAGGAAATATATTGTCACTATGAGAAGTCTGCATAGGGAAGTGCAGAGCTATAGGGATGATAATGAAATGATTATGAAGGCTCAAGAAGAGATAATTCAGAGCTTAAATATGTTGCATAAGCAAGTCCACAAGGATTATGGCACCAAGCAAGCAGCTAGTGCTAGACAAGTATCGACATCAAGGTCCCATAACAAAAGGGATGATCATGGAAATGATAGGCATTCAAGAAGAATGAGCAGGCGCCATCATTTTCCAAGGCAGTCCACTAGAAGAACTCATGCAAGCTTAGGGATAGGGATCAGCCCAAGTGTGACTCCTATTCAGAGGAAAAGAAGAAGGCCTGAGGCAGACTTATTGCAAGGTGAACTCAGGAAAATCAAGCCACCTACTTTCAATGGTGAGCATAGGAAAGGAGAAGAGGTAGAGGCCTGACTGTTGGATATGAAGAAATATTTCTAGCTGCATGATTACCCATCCCGGGTAGAAGCTAGAATTGCCACCTACTATCTACAAGGAAAGGAAGCCATGTGGTGGGATAAAATTAAGTAAGCCAAGAACCTAGATGAGAAAAGGATCTTATGGAGGCAGTTCAAAGGATATTTCCAAGAGAAATATTTTTCCAAGCATTACTATGAGAGAAAGATGAAAGAGTTCTTTGAAATCAAGTTGGGAACCATGACAATGGAGGAATATGAGAAGAGGTTCTTTGAAGTATTGAAGTATGTTGACTTCATCAAGGATGATAAGGTTAAAATACAAAGGTTTCTAAGTGTGTTACCCTCCTTCTATAGTGACAATATACAATATGATAATCCCAAGACCTTGGAGGAAACCATAAGGAGAGCAAGGCACCTTTATGAGTAAAGCAAAGGAAGGCCAGTTTTTCAAAAGGCTTGGACTGAAAATATGAAAGGGAAAAAGGATCGAAAGAAGAAAGGTTTTAAGACACCCTTTTTCAGAAATAACTCCCAAGAAAATCAGCAAGGCCAGGGAGCCCAAAATGAGCAAAAGAATGCAGATTCATTTGGGAAAAGGCCAAGGAAAAAACATGTTCAATGTTGGGGATGTGAGGGAAATCACTTATATAGGGACTTCCCTCATAAAAGATAAAGAATGAATATTTTCCACAATATTCAGGAGGCTAAAATAGTGGGATACATGGGAGGAAGCATGCCAAGGATTTATGCAGCCTTGGACAACAAGCAGGCAGAATATCAAGGCCCCATGATCGAATCATAAGGTAAGATTGATAACCATCCCATAGCAGTTTTAATTGATTATGGAGCTAGCCATAGTTACATAAATGATAACATTGTTGAAACATTTCACTTGCAAATAAGTAAGCATAAGAAATCTTGGTTAGTTCAGGTAGCCACAGGGGCTAAGAGGAAAATCAATGAGTTGGTTAAAGATTTCTCGACAGACATGAATGGGCTTAGCACAAAGGTAGATGTAAACATCATACTGTTGGGTTCATATGGCTGTATAATTCGCATGGATTGGTTGGGGAAACATCATGTTATTCTAGACTATTACCACAAGACAATCACATGTCTTGATGAGGAAGGGTATCAAGGAAAGATCAAGGCATTCTGAGAGATGTAGCTTTTAGAGAGATTTCAACTATGCAGTTGAAGAAAAGCTTCAGGAAAGGATGTCAAATGTTTGTAGCCCATATAGAGGAGGCGAACAAAGATAAAGTGGAAAGCATTGAATACCATCCGGTCTTGAGGGATTTTGAAGATGTTTTTAGAGAAATTCTAGGATTGCCACCAAAGAGAGACATTGACTTCTCTATCGATTTGGTACCAGGAGTTGCCCCAGTGTCTAAGACACCATACAGAATGGGTACACCAGAATTGAAGGAGTTACAGATGCAGATTGAAGAGTTGTTAAAAAAGGGGTATATATGCCCAAGTGTGTCACCTTAAGGCTATGTATTGATTTGTAAAGAAGAAGGATGGAACCTTAAGGTTGTGTATTGATTTCAAGCAACTTAATAAGGTTACCATAAAGAATAAGTATCCTTTTCCTAGAATTGATGATTTGTTTGATCAACTGAAAGGTGGAAGAATCTTTTCAAAGATTGACTTGATATCAGGATATCATCAAGTAAGGATAAAGGAAGAAGGCATTAGCAAGACAACATTCAGAACAAGATATGGACATTATGAATTCACGGTAGTTCCATTTGGGCTATCAAATGCCCCAACAATTTTTATGTGTCTGATGAATGGAGTGTTTAGGGAATACCTGGAAAATTTTGTGATTGTTTTCTTAGATGGTATATTCGTCTATTCTAAATCATAAGAGGATCATGAGAAAAATTTAAGAATGGTGTTGCAAGTTTTAAGAGAGCACATATTGTATGCCAAGATAAGTAAGTGGATCTTTTACTAAAAGAAGATTCATTGCTTGGGGCATATAATATCAGCAACAGGGATAGAATTTGATCCCGAGAAGATAGAGGCCATTAGAGGATGGCCAACACCAAAGAATGTGATAGAGGTCAGATCATTCATGGGTCTTTCTGGTTATTACTGAAGTTTCATAAAGGGATTTTCAAAGATTGCAAGTCGAATAACTTCTTTGAAAAAGAAGGGAGTGAAATTTGAATGGACTTCCAAGTGTGAAAAGAGTTTTCAAATGATGATTTTTTGTGTGCACTGATGCATGCAAGGAAGGTCTTGGTAGTCAAAAGGATCATGTGGTATGTTTTAATACCCATGTTTCCCCCATCTTGTAAATATAACTATATTTTTCTAAAAGGGTAGTGTAAATAATTATGCTACTAATGTAAAAAGGAAAATGTTGGACAACCGTTGAGGGGGGGTTTCCTATATAGGTCATGATGCCATGAGAGGGAATCAATGAGGAAATTTCCCTTGCCAATTTAGTAATCAATAAAAATCTAGATCGCCCATTTTTCTAGAATTGTAGTTAATGGAGGAAGTTGGTAGATGAACTATCAGCTTCCCACATTTATGAAAATGAATGGGTGTTGTACCAAAAATTCCTTGTCTTAGAAGCATGGGAAGAAAAGTACCCATCTAGGGGATTTTGGACTGACCCACGAATTGGGGGATTTGACCCACAAAATTTGACTAAAGAAGGAAAGAGACAAGGAAAAATCGGGAGAAAAAAAAGAGGGGGGACAATTAGTTGAGTCTAGGAGCCATTTTATGAGTAGAGGGAAGGAAAGAGGAATGGTTCTGGTGACCGTTTATGAAGAGGAGGACATATTGATCTGAAAATAGGGGGCTGACTTGTTATTCTATGCAAGCACCCTCTACTTCATTAAAATAAACTTTTCAGGACCTTGCTCAATGCCTTAGTTATGAAAGAGGTTTTATGTGTCAAGTTTATGCTTCTTTTATATGTTCATGTGTGAGGTCTTTGTAAGGTTAAATATGTTGTTTTCATAAATACAACAGCAAAAATAACTTGCAGCAAATAATAACCAGCAAACACTCACAACAAGGACAACATGATAAAGGAGTTCACCCCCAACTGGGCTACATCTCCTTGAGCCTCCTTCAATGGACTAGGCTCTATGGGATTAGTTTGTCAAATATTCTTTTACAAGATACTGCTCAACTTCAATGGATATACTGACTGTACCATTGGATTTAGAATACATAAAAACCCAAAAAATGACTAATAGAACTCTGAAACCGGATCATGGCTCATCCGAGCATGACCTCTTCTACATGTGGCCTTGAGCTTCCCTGAGCTTCCTTGTGGAAAAAACACCTGTAAAAGTCCTCAAATGGATCTGAAACCTATCCCAATGTGTTCAAAGCATAACAATTAGTCAAAAATGACTATTCAGTCACAGAAAACAGACTTGGGCTCATCTGAGCATGGCCTCCATCAATGGGGGCCCTAAGCTCCCTGGAGCTCTCTGAAACTTCAATGGTGAAAAACCTGCAAAAGAAGTCTTCAAATGCCTTTGAAAATAGTGCCAATGGATTCAAAACATCCAAAAACCCCTAGCTGGGCTTTTTCAGCACCTCATTTGGCCAAAAAATGAACAAGATAGGCTTCTTGGAAGTTTCCCCTTCAAACTTGTTGTCTCTGGTTCACCAAAATGCACCTTTGTGCATCCAACCTAGCTCACGCGCTCAATCTCGTGCTAAAACCTAGCACCAGGTGCATCACCGAAAAACAGGTGCAACTGTAGAACGGTTAACGGAATTAAGGCCCCTAACTGCCAAGCCATTGGGCGTATGGTCCATGTGACCACATCCCCGCACACCAAAAAGGGCCAAGTTCCAAGCCAATGGGTAATGGACAAGTGTCCAAGTGTGGATGCACCAAGTGTCGGGAAAATGGGGTCGGGCTAACTGTTTGAAAATGTGCGCATGCGAACCTACATATGGCCAGGTCATATGGCACACATAGAAACCGGGGGTTGGACTCCATTTGAATTGCACGCGCACGGTGGTTATATGGGGAGCCACATGTGACTGGGGGTCGGGGCTTAGCCCCAGCCCAGATTACGTCGAAACCTTAATACAAACCAAATTCAAATATAAATGAAACTGTTTGTTTAACAAGGACCACCATGTGGGCTAGTGGTAGCCCACACATTTCCAAAGCGTTGAACCTTGGGGGAGGTCTGGGGTTCGATCCCCACAGACTCCATAAACTTTTAAACCAACAACCATTACCAAAAAAATGGGGTGCCACGTGGCAGCGCACGCCTAGGCCACGTGGCACCAAACCATTGGACAAAAAGACACCACGTGTCTCATCATGATTCGTCCAACTTCCAACTCAGCATTGACACATCATCAAATCCCACCTCAGTGTACAAGCATGCCACATCAGTTGTATGGCCTCTGCCACGTCAGCTGTACGAACTGTATGGACTGTACAGTCAGCAAATTTTTTTTTGCTTGTTTGGTGAATCGAACAGATCGCGATATCTCACTCATATGACGTTCGTTTGAACCTGTTCGAGTTGTGTTGGGTTCATGACGATGAGGGCTATGCACCCGTTCATTTTGAGGCAATTCCGAGAACTTTGAGTTTTGAGCAAAATTTTGACCCCTAGTCTAGATTCTGATCACATGTGCATCTCTCTAGTTCTGAAGAGAACTGAAAAACAAATTTTTTTCTGAGTACAAGAATTGTTGGGCAATGCGTTTCTAGCCAAGATGGTAAATGGGGTTGCAGAGAAGATGAGTAACTAAGGAAGCACTCATTGCAAACCCCATTTCTTGGTGGAGAGCAAATCGATTTTCCAAGTTCCTATGGGAGGAGGAGAGTAACCTTTGTCCCGGGTTGTTGTTGAACAAAAGGAAGAGTCTCTCTCAGAGCATCATGATCTAGCTAGGGGGCGGCCAATGGTAAATTCATCCAGGGGTTGATGTGCCTACGGTTGGGAGGAAAAGGGCACCCCTTTCAACAGTTGCATCATTATCTAGTTTATAGATAAGTATATTTTGTTAAATATTTGTAGTGTTTAGATCATAGAAAATGATATAATATGTTTTAGAACCATGTAAGTTTAATTTCTGACAAAAGGGACTCGAGAAATTTAGGTAAAAAGGAAGAAAATGTTTTATCTGAAGCTCATTTGATTTACTTCCTTATCTCTTGAATTTTTGTGTGTTAAACTAATATTTATGGGAGTGGATGTTGTGCTTGATTGTGTTGTAGAGTTCAATGCATGCTTGGGAAATGATGACTGAACAATTACAAATGTCTATAAAACATCTGAAAGAAGAGAGAGCGATTTTTCTGCATAACCGTGTTATATTTTAGTATGTCCTAAAATCCTATGCTAGAAAGCTTAGAGGATATCGGATCTGTGCAGATTTTAGGAAATAATCCCAAATATGGAAAAACATTATAAGTCCTTATAAATAATTATTGAGGAAAAATAATTAGGAAATAAACATGAAATTTTCCTAATTGAATTAAAATACAAAATTTCTCAAAATTCTATTTGGGGCATAAATAG
>JZKD02S1672708.1:1129801-1145315 GCA_000966675.3 Picea glauca
GTATTTCCATGGACTTTGTAGGGGGTTTTTGCCAACGTCCAGGACAGGTCATGATTATCTATATGTCATAGTGGATAGATTCAACAAGATGTGTATTCTAATGCCATGTAAGAAACATGTCAAAACTGAACAGACAACGTTAGATGTTCTTTGCTAATGTATGGGTTCATTTTGGACTTCCTACATCTATTATATCAGATCAAGACTCTCGCTTTTTGAAAAAAAATTGGTCTCATTTATGGGAGCTAATGGACACTAAGTTAAATAAGAGCACGACTTTTCATCTGCAGACAGATGGACAGACATAGGTAGTAAACAGAACAATTGTTCATCTACTTCAAGGATACTGCAGTAAGCATCCTAAATTATGGGATGAACAGTTTCCTTACATTCAACATGCTTATAATCATGCCATGTATTCGTCTACTTAGAAAACTCATTTTGAAGTATGTTTGGGGTACTTGCCTAAATCACCTATTGTCACACACCCACTACAGGGCATAAAATAAAATGTAATTTATATTTTCTCAGTTAGTCGAATCCTTCATCCATGGTCTCTAATCCTAGTCAATGGACCTTTAAAATTCCTGAGCTGAATCAGCTCTTTGATTCCCTGCTGGAATCTCACGAACAAATCCACAGGTCTTTTTTTTTTAAACTCGCAGGTGCAATTCAAGCACCAAGCGTGAGCTTCACCTCAACGTGGTCGTCAGCTGTGACCAAGGGCCTTACACAAAAGGCACTCCCAGAAATCATGTTTCGGGATTTCAAATGTCAAGGCACCTCGTTCCTCCAAGTTCTGAAAACCCGAAAAGGGCTTAGCGACTGCTAGCTCCTCCTTAGGCCTCCATCCATGCGACCATTTGCCACGTCCATGCGCTAACACAAAAAGGTGCTACCGGACTTCACTTTTTGGGATTCCTGTTGCAAGGAACTCTGGTTCCTTGATCCCCGAAATCCGAAAACCCGAAAGACCAAGGCTAAGGTTTTCTCGGCTCTTTTATCCACATGACCCTTCGCTCAAAATCTGGGATCAAATCCTAGACATGCATCAGGATCCCGCATTTCAGTGAATCCACGGACAACGCTCCACCATTCCCCCAAACTTTTGATTCACGAGGGTCCGACAACCTGGATCCTACGGTCCAGATCTCTCTATCAATCAATGGTCCTGATCGAATCCCGGCTTTCCCCTTTTTTGGATTTTGGCGGAGTCTTTACCTCCCAACTTCCGAACTCGAAATGTCCAAATCTTCCCCTGGATGATCGACGGTCCAAATCACTCTTGGATCAACGACCACGATTACGTCGCGATTTCGCATATCGTGAGTTTGTGTGGCTCTGCCCTTTGACCACTCTCAATGGTGAGTCAGTGAAATACTACTTGACTTCCATGTGCCCTCGGGCAACGGACGATTCTGATCTTTAGTCATGATCAACGGTCATGATCTTATCGTGAGTTTGCACTTCGCGATTTTGCTCTGGTCTTCTCTGTTGTTCTCTCGGTACCCAAATCCCCGATGGATCTAGATTTTCGCCACGTGTCCTCTACAATGGACGGTCCTGATGCTTTCGGGACTCCTCCTTTCGCGAATTTGGGGGAGTCTTCACTCTCATTCTCTCGATGCCCAAATCCCCGATGGATGTAGATCGCCCTTCACGTGTCCCTTCCTATGGACGGTTCCGATTACTTTGGGCTTTCGGGACTTTGACGAGTCCACTCTCCCGACTACACAAGGGTTAGGAAAAACAGATCAACAGCTCTGAGCCTCTCCACAGATCAATGACCCATATTTTGCCGGGATTTCACGTTTCGTGAATCCTTAAAACTCCCCTCGTTGACTCTTCTGATGTGTGAGTCAGCGAAATTCCTATCGCCCTCCATGTGCCCCTTCCGATGGACGGTCAAGGTAGATACCCATAGATCCTGGGATCTACACTCCCTATTCCTTCGCTACTTGCGAAGGCTGAAGGGGTCGAGGCGTTAATGCCTGTGCTCCTCCTCTAGATCCATTGGTCCTGACAGACCTGGAATACTCCCAAAAGGATCTCATTCGTTCGTCTATCAAACGGAAGGATTCTCTCTTTCGATAATTGGAATCGCTATCCTTTTTTAGCTTAGGTAACGAAATTCAATTTCTCGGAGCTTCAACTTCCCACGACTCTGAAACCTTCAAGAGTTACTCCTTCTTGCATAGGGATTCCAGACCCGGATCACCTGATCCTTCAGAGGGTCCTTGGGTAATTATCCCTAGTCTTGGAGGATTTCGACGCTACGAAGGTCTTGGCCTTCGATCTCCTTCTTGTGAAACCCATCCCCTTGGGTTTCACTTACGCTTCTGAAAGAAATATCTCTTCTGAGCTTAACATACTTCATCCTCCAAGGGACTCTAAACAATTAGGAAGGTTGGCATGCATACATGAAATTGTGTCCCCGGTCGACGAACACACAGTTCGTGACTCTGGCTTATGCCACCACGGGACACAAGTAATTACGAGTATAAAACATATCCTAACCATATAATTTCTTACTGGCCTAATTATACAGCCAAGCAATGAAGAAAGGGATACAGTATATCCATTCAACGATCATCTACGTTCCTAGAAATATTCACAGTATATCCAATTTTAATACACAGTTACAATTCAATTACACGGAGTAGGAAAATACTTATCTATTACAGGTTGTTTCCAACCAACTAACTGTGGGTCTTCATCCTTCCACCCGACCATAGGATCAAAGGCATTCAATCTTAGCACTTTGGCCACCCCCGTGCCAAGCCACGATATCACCAGGGAGCTCTCACAGTTCTCAAGAGTTCTTTCTATTTTTCAGCTTATGCTCGGGTTCTGTTCTCTGCACACTTCCAAAGGTTTCCCTCTCTGTTATGGCCTCAACGAGTTTATCAGATGCCCATCCAGCATCAAGCTCGTGGCCTTCTAGTCATGCTCCTCTGGAGAGCTTCGTGTATCCCCCTTATGAGCTTGCGCTCTCGTATCATGTCTCTCCTTGATGTCTATTGTCTCCTCCCCTTACCTTCCTTCTTTTGGAAGGTTTTGCCTACCTACTTTGTTCCTTCTGTCAGAAGGGAGCTCAGGTCTACAGGTCTCTGTGGTACTTTGGGATGACAGCCCATGTTTCCATTCATGGGGGTGGTTGATTGTTCAACCACCAGTCCTTTCTTTATTAATTGATTTCTCTCCTCTAGTGATATCATGGCCAGTACTTTCAAGGCTTCACCCCCACAATCAATTATTGACAACTCAAACAATAATACATTTACATTGTCCTCATGCCTTAGAATGGTAATTCCTATTTTATGATTAATTACAAATTGGGGGAAATAGGGTGTTACAATTCCCTCCCCCTTAAAGGAACACCGTCCTCGGTGTTCTTTCTCAAAAACACATGTCATGCCTTTCTCATTTGGTTGTTTCAAAAATCTCGATCCTTCTTTCTCGGTCAGGTTCTTTCTTAGACCCTTAGTCTTGGTCACCTACTTTCAATAATTCTTGGAAAACAAGCACGTTAATCATAGTCTTATGCAAAAACATTGCATAAAAATTTCTAGGAAATTTTCATAATCTTAGCATAATACTTATCTATGCAGTTTGTGGATCTGTATCCACATGGTTGTTTTGTTATCCAGGCTCATCACTTTCCTTGAATTACCCATTGGGTGCATGATTCTAATTCAATAGTTCACAAGAACTATCATGGTTTCATCTTCCTTGCAGTCACTCACCCTCCAGGCCCAGGCTCAGGCATCCCCTTCTCTGCTATATAGTCCTTCGGGTGATCCATCTTTCCTTGCCAAGGTTTTCTTTCACAGGAAGAACTACCCACTGGGTGCATGATCCCCATAGTTTACAAGAACTATTAAGGTCTCCTCTTCCTTGCGATCACTCACCCTCTAGGCCTAGGCTCAGGCATCCCCTTCACTGCTATACAGTCCCTTGGGTGATCCATCTTGCCCTGACAAGGTTTTCTCGCACAGGAAGAACTTCGGAGACTCTATCGAGTCTTACAGTCAAGGCATCCCTCAGACTTGCTCTGTTGAGGCATCCCTCCGGCTTGTGTTACCTCAACACAATCTATTTCAGGCGATCATGACTTATCACGGGGTTGTCATGGATCAGCAGTAGCCATTTTTCATCATCTTCATCTTTGACAGCCTTCATCTATCCTTTCTGGACAAATATTTTCTTCTCACCTGTATCACAAGTATACAAAATTCATGAGACATCATTATAAATTCTAACTTTTAGAATTTTATTGTAAATCTGTCACCCACAGATTTTCCAATCTCTTCGTTTATTTTCAGATATGTTCCATACGGAACCAGATTCACAAGTATGGGACTTTCTTCCCCATAGCATTTAGCTCAGCAAGAAATCGGTCTTCCTTATGGGCTTACAACATTTCCATATCCAAGACTCTTTCTTCCTTGCAGTTTGGTTCAGCAGGCAATCGGTCTTCCTTATGGTTTTACAACACTGCCATATCCAAGACCCTTTCCTCCCTGCAATTCATTCTTTACACAACCAAACAAATTGTTAGTTTTCGTGCACATTACCTTTTTCGAAAATCAAGTATACTAACAGTCCAAGTCATTTCATCTATTCAAGGATACAAAGCGAAAGGATACATCATCTCTTACCTATGCATCATTCCAGCCTACCAAATTTTCAAAATGTGATTCGGGTATCAATTGACTTTTTTTTTAATGAATGTGCCAACATTTGTGGCCACATTCATACCCAATGCATCCTTGCATTGATTTCAAGTTTGTCATACTTTATGACAGGTTCTTGGCCATGGTGTGTTGGAATTTATCCAACCTCTTCACCATATGGCTTATTCCTTCTCATTCACTCTTACAGCAGGATCATGATTCCTGCTACAGACCAGTCACGATCCCAAATCAGTACACATGAAACTTAAAAGTCTCATATGAATGCACCCAAGCATTCTGGCTTCATTAATAACCAGGGTGCCAACACGCGTGCCTATCCAAAAAAAATATCTTTTCCTTCATTGCTTTCATAACGTAAGTAAAACATTTCAGAAGGGATTCTTACCCAATCCCTTCATACCTTATGCCACATAAGCATGAGCATTTCTATACCTGTTCTAGCTGCTAGCATCCCTTTGATATTACCCCATTAGTGATGCTCCATGGGGACTTTTCAAGCCCCTTCAACAATCTTTCAACAAGAATCTTCTCATAGTCATCCTTTGATTGAGATTGTTCATTGTTGGCAACTGTCTTTCTCCACAGCTCCAATTCATTTATTTCTACACATGACATACATCATAAACACATTAGTCGTCATGTAAATAAAAAATGCAAGTACCATAGCACTTAAATTAATAAAACATTCTCAGACATGTCCTAGCATATCTGTATGCGCTTCATCACATTATCCTTAATGTTTTCATGAATGCAACTCAACAGTTCTCAATCGTTTCTACAGTAATACAACCATCATCACTATGGTGTCAAAATAGTTACTTTTATCAACGTACCAACTTTCTCATCCCAGAGAGAAACATAATACACCACAATAAATAATGAAGGGCTCTCCCTTTCTTCCAATTCTTTTCTACATCGCATGTGACTTTTCAACCCAGCTAAGTTATTTCTAAGGCATCACTGCCTTTTCTCAACATGGCTTTAACCAAGCCTATTCCATCAAACATACTCATTTACTTACTTACTTATTCTCTCTTGTCCAGTTGTACATTTTCTCACAACTACTCATCTAAGACCTACAACTTTGTATGCAAAGCAGAGTTCTTAGGGTGGAAGTAATGTTCCTCCTTTTTTCGTTTTCCTTGCTTTTGCAATGTACTCCCTTTTTGGGGCCCTCTTGCTCTTTTCTTGAGCAGCCTTGGTTAGGTCTCACCCAAACCCTTTTGGATACAACAACATCCTTAGTATTAAGATTTTTTTGGTTCATAGTGGTTCATGAACCTGTGCATCTTGCACATTATTATTCAATTCTCAGAGTGGTTAACATTCAGTTGTTAGTCTTCCACCTACACATTTATTTTAAAATGTAATCCATGATTATTATATATATAAGATTGTATCCCCCTTCTTAATTCTCAACAGTCATTAAGGTTGTGACTCTATTCTTTTGACAAAGTCCCTACACAGTTTGTTCACCGGGAAATCATTTAACATGCAACTTCCTTATTGTACGTCCATCGCTATCTATGATGGACTTAGCCTTGAGTTAGCTTTAGTTGTTTACCAAATATTCCCCTTAAGGAATATACACATCCATCTTTGTTAACTTAAATCTATGATGTACTTAATCATTTTCATAATCCTAAGCCTGCATGTAGCTGTCATAGGTATATCTCACAACCCACATACATATTTACTTCTAAGATCAGTCAACTCAAGATTGTTCGCAATCCTTCTCATGTGATTCTCAAAGGCATAGTCATTTGCCTCTTATTCTGACAACAGAGCAACTTTGCTCGTTCACCATTTTATCTAATTATATTAGTATTTCTTGAGGAAATGGAATACATTCCCCTCAAGCTATTATTTGGAACAGAACTTTCATGACTCCCCATAATGGAGTCAGTTATGCATTCATAGTATTCATTTAATCTGGACAAGAAAAATACTTGCTTTATATTTCACCCATCGGGGCAACCATATCATACTTATAACTATACTCTTAGATCATACAAGTGCATCACTTGCATGTTTAATATCATTCATACCTAACTGGTATTAATATCAAGCTTCGTATTAAGAAGCTCCATAATGCATTAAACTCAAGCACTCAAGCATAATTAAACACAACTAAGTATTCATCATGAGGGCTTATTATTGGTTCCTTTTCCATGTCATTCACACACTTGGACATATCAGGCTTCTATATCCTTTTCCCAAGGATCTTCCAATCATCCTTATGACAAGCCTCATAAAACACTCAAAACTGATTTTCTCTTTTAGTTGAGAGCTTGCAGTCATTCACACGACATTCACATGGATGTTGAATCAAACATAGTCATAACTATGTTCCCTTTTTATATGATAACAACTACGAGAAAAAATTCTTGCCTCAACTTCCATGGAACATTTCCCAACTTATAAATGCATTCTGGGAAATTAACTATGCCCCGGGTAACAGAATCAACCAAACTAGCTTCCAATTATATATGTATGGCTACCATCCACCACTGGATGTCAATCTGAACCATTGGGATTCTAGAAGTGCCCCCACACTTCCTTTACCACATTCAGGATCAACATTTATTGAACCATTTTATCTTAACTTTAACAATAATGTCTAATACCATTTGGACTACTTACTAAGTATCCTAGTTCAAAAGTCCAGAGTATCTTTAGGTCAAAATCAGTCTTGACCATTACATCTAGAATTATTCTTTCTATTCATCACAGTCAGGAACAGAGGTCATTCTCCTCCTCCCACAAGAATTCTGGAAGATTAGTTTCCTATCCACCAAGCAAGGGAGACTGTTGTGATTTTTCACTCAATCACTCTATATTTCTACAGCTTCATTTCTCAGCTTGATTAGAAAACTCTACCCAACAATTCCTGTATCCAGAAACAAAGTTCGTTTCTCAATCCACTTGAAACTCGAGAATTGCACATGCTCTCCCTTTTTAGAGAATGGTCACCAGACTCATTCCCCTGATCATGAGGAGTTATATACTCCGAGTTTAATGTAAATTAGTAACTATAACTTGCTAAGGATCCTACCAATCCTTACCAGATTTTCTAAATCATGAAGGAATTCTTCATGGGGATCTTAATCCTTACATAACCAGCCATCTCAATTGGCCATCTCAATTGCAAGAGACTCTACTTGCTTAGTAGGTAGACATCATCACACTATAACAGAACAACTCAATTCATATCCCTTGTTTGTCTCGTGCAGCTTCATAACACAATTTCTTCCACCTCTGTCATTCACATTCAGGTCTTATCAGTAATATTAATCATCACGTCCCTACTCCTATAAGAGTAGTTTATCAAGGAACAATATAATTCCTTTGCTAGAATTCCATAGGAATTCCCAAATTACAATTTCATTATGCAGTCCTTCTCCTTAAGGAGTTGATGCAGATAATAAACCTTCTTCAAAAGGTAGAAATACCTTTCAATAGGCATCATCTTAACCTTAGTGAACATAATTCTCATGATTGTTCCTCGGCCCATCCAGGCCTGTGTCTGAATCATGCCCTGCTAGATAGGGTAGGGTAGTATGCCCTCTTCCTTAAGGTTTTCTAAGAAATCAAATCACTCAACTCTTTCATGAGCCCAAGCAGGCCAAGTGTTGTAACCATGCTTTGATACCAATTTGTCACACACCCACTACAGGGCATAAAATAAAATGTAATTTCTATTTTCTCAGTTAGTCGAATCCTTCATCCATGGTCTCTAATCCTGGTCAATGGACCTTCAAAATTCTTGAGCTGAAGCATCTCTTCGATTCCCTGCCGGAATCTCACGAACAGAGCCACAGGTCCTTTTTTTTTTAACCCGCGGGTGCAATTCAAGCACCAAGCATGAGCTTCACCTCCACGTGGTCGTCGGCTGTGACCACAGGCCTTACACAAAAGGCACTCCCAGAAATCGCGTTTCAAGATTTCAAATGTCAAGGCACCTCATTCCTTTGGGTTTCGAAAACCCGAAAAGGGATTAGCGACTGCTAGCTCCTCCTTAGGCCTCCATCCACGTGACCATTCACCACGTCCATGCTCTAACACCAAAAGGTGCTACCGGACTTCGCGTTTCGGGATTCCTGTTACAAGGTACTCTGGTTACTCGATCCCCGAAATCTGAAAACCCGAAAGACCAATGCTAAGGTTTTCTCAACTCTTTTATCCACATGACCCTTCACTCGGAACTTGGGGTCAACTCCTAGACATGCGTCGAGATCTCGTGTTTCGGAGAATCCGCGGACAACGCTCCATCGTTCCCCCAAACTTCTGATTCACGAGGGTCCGGCAACCTAGATCCTACGGTCCAGATCTCTCCACCAATCAATGGTCCTGATCGAATCCCGGATTTCCCCTTTTCTTGATTTTGGCGGAGTCTTTACCTCCCAACTTCTGAATTCGAAATGCCAAAATCTTCCCCTGGATGATCGACGGTCCAGATCACTCCTGGATCAACAACCATGATTATGTCGTGATTTCGCGTATCGTGAGTTTGTGTGGCTCTGCCCTTTGACTACTCTCAATGGAAAGTCAGCGAAATACTACTTGACTGCCACGCACCCTCGAGCAACGAATGGTTCTGATCTTTAGTCACGATCAACGGATGTGGTCTTTTCGAAATGATCAACGGTCGTGATCTTATCACGAGTTTGCACTTCGCAATTTTTCTCTAGTCTTCTCCCTTGTTCTCCTAATACCCAAATCCCCGATGGATCTATATTTTCACCATGTGTCCTCTACAATGGACGGTCCTAATGCTTTCAGGACTCCTCCTTTCGCGAATTTGGGGGAGTCTTCACTCTCATTCTCCTAGTGCCCAAATCCCCGATGGATGTAGATCGCCCTTCACGTGTCCCTTCCGATGGACGGTTCCGATTACTTCAGGCTTTCGGGACTTTGACGAGTCCACTCTCCCGCCTACTCAAGGGTTAGGCTCTACAGATCAATGGCTCTAAGCCTCTCCACAGATCAATGACCCAGATTTTCCCGGGATTTATCGTTTCGCGAATCCTTAAAACTCCTCTCGTTGACTCTTCTGATGTGTGAGTCAGCGAAACGCCTATCGCCCTCCACGTGCCCCTTCCGATGGACGGTCAAGGTAGCTCCCCATGGATCCTGGGATCTACGGTCCTACTTCCTTCGCTACTTATGAAGGATGAAGGGGTCGAAGTGTTAACACCTGTGCTCCTCGTCTAGATCCATTGGTCCTGACAGACCTGGAATACTCCCGAAAGGATCTCATCCGTTCGTCTATCGAATGAAAGGATGCTCTCTTTCGATAATTGGACTCGCTATCCTTTATGAGCTTAGGTAACGAAATTCAATTTCTTGGAGCTTCAACTTCCCACGACTCTGAAACCTTCAAGATTTACTCCTTCTTGCATTGGGATTCCAGACCCAAATCACCTGATCCTTCAGAGGGTCCTTGGGTAATTATCCCTAGTCTTGGAGGATTTCAACGCTACGAAGGTCTTGGCCTTCGATCTCCTTCCCGTGAAACCCATCCCTTTGGGTTTTACTTATGCTTCTAAAAGCGTTATCTCTTCTGAGCTTAACAGACTTCATCCTCCAAGGGACTCTAAACAATTAGGAATGTTGGCATGCGTACATGAAACTGTGTCCCCGGTCGACGAACACACAATTCGTGACTCTGGCTTATGTCACCACAAGACACAAGTAATTACGAGTATAAAACATATCCTAACCATATAATTTCTTACTGGCCTAATTATACAACCAAGCAGTGAAGAAAGGAATACAGTATATCCATTCAGCGATCATGCACGTTCCTGGAAATATTCACAGTATATCCAATTTTAATACACAGATACAATTCAATTACACGGAGTAGGAAAATACTTATCTATTACAGGCTACTGCCAACCAACTAACTGTGGGTGTTCGTCCTTCCACCCGACCATAGGCTCAGAGGCATTCAATCTTAGCACTCTGGCCACCCCCGTGCCAAGCCATGATATCACCAGGGAGCTCTCGCAGTTCTTAAGAGTTCTTTCTATTTTTCAGCTTATGCTCGGGTTCTGTTCTCTGCGCACTTTCAGAGGTTTCCCTCTCTATTATGGCCTCAATGAGTTTATCAGATGTTCAACCATCATCAAGCTCGCAGCCTTCTGGTCATGCTCCCCTGGAGAGCTTCACACATCTCCCTTACGAGCTTGTGCTCTCGTATCCTGTCTCTCCTTGCTGTCTGATGTCTCCTCCCCTTACCTTCCTTATTTTGGAAGGCTTTTCCAACCTACTATGTTCCTTCTGTCAGAAGGGAGCTCAGGTATGCAGGTCTCTGCGATACTTCGGGCTGACAATCCATGTTTCCATTCATGGGGGTGGTTGATTGTTCAACCACCAATCCTTTCTTTATTTACTGATTTCTCTCCTCTAGTGATATCATGGCCAATACTTTCAAGGCTTCACCCCCACAGTAAGTTATTGGCAACTCAAACAATAATACATTTACATTGTCTTCATGCCTTAGCATGGTAATTCCTATTTTATGATTAATTACAAATTGGGGGAAACAAGGTGTTACACCTATGGAACTTGTTTTTGGTGAAACAAATCAAGAAGATGGACAAGATGATACATATAAAGCTAATAATTTCATTCGAAAGATTCAATAGGGACATCAAGAAGTATAGGAACAATTGGATAAGAGCTAAGCCAAATATAAGGCAAGGTATGACAGACATCAGGTTGATCATCAGTTTGAATTTGGTGATCAAGTATGGCTACATATCAACAAAGATAGAATGAAAGGTGAAGGTAAAAATCTAAGGCCAATCCGATGTGGTCTATTCAAGATCTTAGAGAATATTGGTACTAATGTCTTTCATTTAGATCTACCAACATACATGCAAATGTATTCAGTGGTAGATGTTGAGAATTTGAAGCTTTATGAGCCTCCTATGATTATGGATGAAGATGAAAGTATTCAAGTTCCAGTAGTTGATGATTTTTCTCTAGAGTATTTGGAAGAGCTACATGAAGATGTCATTCTCGACAGAAGGATTAGAACTTCACATCGAGGTGATGTGGAATATCTTCCAGTTGATCTTAAAGGAGTAAAACTAAGTAAATCCAAATGGATGGAGATCATAAGGGTGAGGGAACTTTATCCTCAGCTAATTCCTAAATATACTTTTGGAGGTCCAAAAGCATTACAATGGGGAGGAATGATCCAGGAGGATCCAAGAATGATCACAGAGGTCCAGAAAGATATGGAACATCCACAGAGGTCCAGAATGGGTCAGAAATGCTCAAAATTCAAGTGTCATAAAATCTCCCAAAAATGACATCATCACGAAGTTCTCATCGTCAGTTTTATGACAGTGCAAACGGTTCTTCAAACAGATCTCGTATGCACAAGTTATCAATGGTCAAAGTTCCAGTCAAACTTGGTCAAATTATAGGAAAAATAAGAAGGTGACACGTGGCACCACTGCAGAGGTGAAACATGGAACTTGATTGGAAGCTAACTAGGCAAGGTACAATCCAACTACGGGAAAACAATTAATCCAATCGTTAGTTGACAAATGGCTCCAATCATAATTTGAAAAATAATGTTGAAAGAGCCAATGAGAGACTAGAAGCCACCACGTGGCGACCCTTCATTGGCCACTCTTGGTTCACATTATATAAAATAGAATGGAGTGAATGGGGTTCTTCCCCGTGACCTCCAAAGGCACCAAAGGTATTAACATAACCCTCAACACCAACACCAACATGCCACCACATGAACCTTGATAAATATATGGCAAATTATTTATTTAAAGTCATGCAAAGTTTCAAATGGGTAGCCAAAGGCCCAAGCCCTCGACCCTTCGCCATATTACATGGCCATATGACCTGCACTTGTTCATGGAGGAGCTCAACATATAATCGTTCCAAAGAGTTCACATGAAGATTATATATATATATATATATATATATATATATATATATAACACATTACATAACCATTTCAAAAAGCACTTGGAGGAGCTCAACATATAATCATTCCAAAGAGTTCACATGAAGATTATATATATAATCTATAATCTTATATATATATATATATATATATATATATATAACATTACATAACTATTTAAAAAAGCATGTGGAGTTTCAACCATATGCCAATGTTTCGGGCGGTTAAAACCAAACTTGCTATATATAGTAAAATATTGGGGTTGGTGGGAATGGAACACATGATCTACTAAACTTAGTAGTGACTTAAAAAACCTCCGCTAACCAACTTTCCATCATAATTAGTTGGTTATAACTATCAGTCTATTAATAGATAAAGGATTGCACAAAATTTGGGTTTGGTTCTAAAACCCAACAATTTGTATTTAATATATGCTTAAATTTTYGGGAATTGGTTTAGGGACRTGGCCTATATAATGGCATGCACCCCAAGGCTGGAAACACAGAMGTTTATGCATATTTTAGTCTCATAAAGAGTGCCCAAGGGTGCCAAGTTGTGAGGCTACATYGTAAAGCGTGTCGAGGGTCACTTKGAYGGAATTTTATGTATCTTATATGAAAATTGCACTATTTKTTTTCCARGAAATMAACGGTGCACTCATTTTCTGTATCAKAACAACATATCAAAAGGTCRTTTGTAATACATAAKATTTTGAGCATTAATAAAGAGGTCCTTATTGGAAGCRGACCTAGAGAGGTAGCCAAAATTAGTTGAACTCTGATTTTTCCAACTTGTGTATGTGATTGTATTATTGTTGTTCATTCAAGTTCACTTATTTTTCAAGTAATTTATCATTGAAGGGAATTTGGTTGGACAAATATTTCACATGTAATTGCAAAGTTGTCCAACGATCATTTTATTTTCGAGGATCAGTAGATGTATATGTGTATTTTAAATTATCAACATCTAAGGATTTTTTGGATCACTCTTGCATAAAGGAAACAAACTCAATTTTGCATAAATGAAAGTCACTATAGAAACCTCACGTTGCACACTATCCAAACTAATTCACTTGCTAGAAGAGAAACAAATAATCACACTTTGCAAAAAATGAATCAACCAACTGGATTCTTAATAAATTGCACTCACTCCTATCAAGAAAACACTTCATCCAATGTAAAGGGAAACACACCTCGTTGAAATTAAACAACTCCAAAATTAACTAATGATATGTACTAGGAAACCACCGATGACATAACTTGCATCGACACATGAATTTCATTTAACTCAAGTAACAAATTGAGATCCAACAACCACATAATAACTTATAACATAAATTTTATGAACTAAGTCTGAATCAATTTACACTCAAGTAACAACAATTTGCATCTACACCAAAACACTAAAAATCAATCATGAATGATAATCACAACAAAGCTAACACCTACAAGAAAACAAAGTAAATCTACCTATTAATACAATAACAATAACCTTGTTAAGGAGGAGGGTCCTTTCTCCTTAGTAGGGGCTAAACAAGTTATAGGAACTACAACTTAATCACACATAAAGTTGAAACACAAACTTGCCATATCTTTATTACTTAGAAATCAAAAGGTGCAAGTACATATGTTGTTCTTCATCGACCAAACTGCTCATTTCCCAAAACTAGACTAACTCTTGAGAGAAGATGCTCTACTTCTTTTAAAATCTCCCTTATCTAACTAATCTTGGAGAATTGACAATTATGAACAACCTTGAGAATATTTTGATTCTCAAGATGTGCAATGTTGTCTTAATTAAGAAGATACAAAATATTTCTTGTAACTGGTCACAACTAATTACAGAATTTTCCCGCTGGACTATCCTATAATTCGGGCTGACAAAACAAATTTATGATATACAATAATAGTGACTTAAAAATAGCAAGATCATCAAAAGGGTCTAGTCATTTCCATGAGGGCTCGTATGTTAGCGAAATGATCAACATCAACACGAACGATCTCCAAATGGCATCATTGGTCTTCTGAGGGTATCGACACAGCTAGGAGTATTATCATTTTAGTGCTTCAGAGTAACAACACCTCAGAGTAACAACATCTCGGACTAACAACACCTTGGAGAAACAACACCTATATCAACCGATTTTCCTGCATGTATTCTCAATATTTTACTAGTATTTACCTAAAACAAACACTATCCTCCCCAAAATGCAAGCAAAACTTAAGGAATCGAGGTATCAAGTGGACTTAGCATACCAGGGTAAAAAGAGAAAGATTTTGGACTATAATGGCTATGAAAAGAACATGAATAATAAAAGAAGGGTAGATAAAATAGTAACAAAATGATTGAAAAAGGGTGTCAATTCCTTAACCCAACAGTTGTCAGCACCTCAAATCCTAAAGATTGTAGGTTACATTAAGAAGCAAAAAGTTATAGTGCTCATTGACTCAAATAGTACCCATAACTTCATTGATAAAATATTAGTAGAGGTGGACCCTCAAAAGATCCAAGCTATTACAAAAAGGCTTACTCCTAAGAACATCAAGAGTCTTAGAGTATTTTTATGTCTTACATGATATTATCAAAAATTTGTTAAGAATTATGCATGCATTTCAAGCCCACTCACATCTCTCTTGAAGAAAAAATCATTTCTATGGAATGATAATGCTACTTTAGAATTCTCTTTCTTAAAGGATTCCATGTATTCTACACCAGTATTGGCAACACCTTATTTTGGTAAAACATTCATAATAGAATGTAATGCATTAGGACTAGGAATGGGAGCAGTATTGACACAAGAAAGGAGACCATTGGCTTTTGAAAGCAAACAATTCAAGGGAAAAGATTTAGTGAAATCTACATATGAAAAAGAAAT
>JZKD02S1672708.1:1145325-1158666 GCA_000966675.3 Picea glauca
AATATTACTTTTTTCTTCAATTTATATGTTGAGATTCACCTCAAGTCCTACTTGTAATTCATATTAAAACACTTAACTTATTAATTTGAAAAATATTAATATTATATTAGAGTTTCCATGAAATAATTTTCAAACTTCACATTTTCTAAAAATTTGTGAAAGCTTGATTTTCACATTATCATTTTCCCTATTTATTCCTTCTCATCAACCTACCTCTCCAACAATTTCCTTCAAGTTAGGTAACTTGTCCATTTCCATTGACAATCTCCTTAACAATGGACAACCTGTAATCTTTATAACTTCAAGTTATGACATTGTTTCTTTATTCTATACACTCGATGGTCTTGCAATACTCTCTGACTTCTTTAAACCTTTGAGAGTCAATTTCTTTAACATTGGAACACTGCCAATCTCAACTTCCAACTTCCAACTCTTGAGACTAGAACTACAGATCATGCGACGAATTCAACCTTGAGACAGTCTATTCAAACTGATTAAGCTAACTCAATGTTTTAAAATTGAAACACGTGGGGGGGTATGTTTTGATCCACTTATGTGTGCATGGGTTATGATATTATTTAATATAATTCTTAGTGGTGCAACCACATATTCAACCATGACCTCAAGGTGACCCCATGGCTTCAAGAAAAGTCCTTGCAATAACGGAACCTTACCCAATGGTAAAAAACTCCTCGCTTTCAGAAGACATGGATGATTAATTTTTAATAATTTTAACATACTCTCAAACCCTAGTTTCTCTGCTAGTTTCAAGCCACATTCATCGTCTCTTTGGCTTAGGCCATGAATATGAATCTAGGAGGGGGCCATCCTCTTTCCCGATGCCAAAGTAACCACATTCTAATCGATGGTTGCTTCTTTGGGGAAATTTGTAACCAAATCATAGCCTTCTAGATTTGTGAAGAAAATGAACCAAATGCCCAAAGTACTTCTTCCTGCTACTTCCTCTTGTCAAATGACTTTGGCTTTGGAAGAAAGAGGTCACATTCAACAATTCATTGGTCTCTATCCCTCTCTAAGATCAATGGTAATCTAGATGCAAACTAATTAGGTAGCAATGATAAAAGGAAAACTCTCTTGGTATTTTTGTGGAAGAGGGTTTTATGCTTTGCTATTTGAAAAAAAAGAGGAAAGGGATCTCATCTTCTTGAGTGGTCCTTACTTTATAGGTACAAAGGGGTATGTACCTCAATCACTAGACTCCATATATCTACCTTGAATCATACATTCCTTTGGTTGTTCCCATATGGGTATAATTGCCTCATTTTCCCTTACATTGTTAGAATGAATACTCTCTTAGAGTTATTAGAAATACATTGGGTAAATATATTAATAAATCTGAACCAAAGCTGGCATGTTTTTGTGTGCAAGAATCTGTGTGGCATTTTATTTAGAAAAAGGGCTGTCAGAGGCATTTCTTCTTAATTTGGACAACTAGAAAAACATCTATAAGTTGGACTATGAGCCACTTCCATTCAAGTGCAAACCTTGTCATGAAGATGGGAATTTTTCTAAAGATTGTGAAAAAACATTGTAAATCAAGCTACAAGAGAGAAAGAAGATTTATGAAAGATAGTGAAGAAGAAACTAAACACAAATCAAGAAACTTCAAGAACTAACACTCAAAAAATAAAATCAACCCCTACAAAAAATATGTATGAAGTTCTTTCTCAACCAAAATTTGGTCCTTATACTTCCCCCTCAAAGGAACCCATGTCTCTTTTGGATCCCATTCACAAAGAGAATGAAGCACATGGACATATAATTACTCCTCAACCTTGTGTGCAACCAATATAGTCTGAATCTCAAGTTGATCTCTTATCACTCCACAAGGTTATTCTCCTCAAGAGTAGCAAGAAATATAATTAGTATCGAACACATTTTACCCTCAATCAAGTGGAGTGATGGCAAGGAAGAAGGCCCAACAATAGCATGACGAGAAATAGAAAAATGAGGAATGCCTGCCAAAAAAACCTAGGTATAAATCATTAAAGGACAAGCATGAGGAGGCAACTAATAAAGAAAAAAACTTGGGGTTCTAGACAACTATTGAAATTTCCTTAGGAGTTGGTATGAAAATTCAAGCGAGCATAAATCAAGGGATTCACATGCCACTAGAAGGTTCATAAGGTGACAACATCAAACTACGATCAATTAAATACTCATTATTGGCTACTGGAATTACAAGGGCATGAATAATAGGCACAAGGAAGATGCATTGAGGGATATTATCAAATATGAGAAGCCAACCATAGTCCTTATCCAAAAGACTAAATTAGATGAAGTGGAAATGATAAATACATGTAGGAAATAATGGAAAATCAACACGAGAGTAGCAGTAAGAGCTAGAAGAGCATCATGTGGAATATGAAGACTATGGGACAATACATTGTTTGAGTACACACTCAAAGAACACAACATTGGGTTCTTTCTAGTCTCATGCATCGAACTTTAGGTATGAATTTTCATATTTTCAATGTCTACATGCCTATTCATTATAGGGGAAAAGACTTGATGTTGGAGTTCATTGCTAGACTTGAGTGATTTAGAATATATAAAGAGTAGTATTGTAGGTGGGGATTTTAATGTAGTCCTCTCAAACAAAGGAAAGAGGGGAAGTAGTATCATAGAGGACCCATTCAGAGAGAGCATGGAGGATCTTATATCTGATTGGGAACTAGTGAAGTAAAGCCAAAAACATGGAAGTATACTTTGATAAACATGATAATAGGTCAAAGACATATAGTTGCTAGATTGGATTATTTCCTTATCAACAACAATATTCTTTTGAGAAATCAACTCATTTATTCAGATATCATCCCTTCAAATGTTTTATATCTTAGACCTATCATGCTTACCTTCCATCAGTAGAAAAAACTATGTACCATCTCCTATAGGTTCAACCCTCTTTGCCTTCAAAATCCAAAAGTTGTGGAAGAATGACCACATGAAAGAAAGAGATTTGTGTGGGAAAATTCATATAGATAATAGGAAAGAGGAAAAGGTCTAGCATTTAAAATCACAAAGTCTATGGTTAACATAAGGTGATAAAATAACTACATTCTTCCACGAGAAAGCTAAAGCTATTCTTAAGTAGAATACTATGAATGAGATATCCCTTGAAGATGGAAGACGTTTAATTGATTTTGTTTCCATCAAATAAGTGGCCTAAGCTCATTTTGAAGCCTTATATGTAGAAGAGGATGATCATTGTATGATTCCACTACAATGATGGAAAGTATGCCATTGTGAATGTCCAATGAAGAAAATATAGAACTAACTAAAGAGCTAGGTAAGGAGGAGATCGTGAAAGAGATATGGGGTCTTGATCTAGACAAAGCCCCAAGTCTAGATGGTTGTACAATTCAATTTTTCCATGCTTTCTAGTCTTTGATCAAATTTGAAATAAAAAGGATGCTCGACTACTTGCAAAAGAAAATCGAGATTGGTAGCAGTACCAAATCCTCTTTTTTAGCCTTAATCTCGAAAGAGGTCAATCCATATCCATTGCCAATATTCTATGCCATTTCTTTATGTAACTCCTCTTACATGAACCTAACAAAGATAATGGCAAACAAGCTAAAACATATTATCCCTAAAATTATTTATGTCAATCAAGGTGGCTTTATGTAGAAAAAGCATATCATCAATAACATAATATTGGTTCAAGAGACAATACACTTCAATAGAAAAAACAAATAAAAATGATTTCCTATCAAAATGGATATGGAAAATGCATTTCACTAAGTAAGACATTCATTTTTATTTAATGTTCTTCGTAATTTTGGTTGTGCAAAATATTTCACTCTTAAGGTGAAATATTGCATAGGATCCCCTTGGATAACACCCCTTGTGAATGGAATGCCAATAGATTTCTTCAAGTTTAAAAGAATACTGAGACAATGATTTCCCCTTTTCCCCCTATATTATATAATTATGGCAGATTCTCTAAGTAGGATATTAGAGCGAGAAAGAGTTTTGGGAAACCTGCATGGGATTGGTATAGCAAGAGGTGTCATGGAAATAAATCACCCCCAATTTTGTTATGATACTCTCTCCTCTTGGGGGGAGCTTCATCCACATGATTTCTACAAGATTTAAGATTTTCCTAGATCAATTTGTAAATACATATGGAGGCAAAGTAAACAATGAGAAAAGCCATATTTATGGATGGAATATAAGAGGACTTCTTCTTTAAAACATATCAAGAATTTTACACTTCCCATGCTTACCAAATTGGTCATCCTTTAAATATTCGGGCATGCCAATCACTCTAGGCAATCAGACTGTGGATATTTGGCAAAGTGTAGACAATAAAATCAAGAATAGATTGTAGTAGTACGGTTTGCATTTTCTAAATCCGACAAGAAAAGTGGTGCTAATAAAGTCTATATTATTGACCCTCTCTATTTTTCAATGTTTACCCTTGTTGGCACCAACAAGTGTCATGCAATAAGTTGGAAAATAAATGCATAAGTTCATGTAGCAAGGTGGGAAAACCAACAAAAAAAAAAATTCACCTCATCAATTGGAACACATTCAGAGCTCCAAAAGAGAATGGCGGTCTAGAATCAAAGATCCAATCCTAATGAATTTGGCAATGGGAGCTAAGGTTCTTTGGCGACTTATATCTGGAAAACTTGAATAGTGGAAAGAGACTTTAATCAAAAAGTAGTTCCACACCAACATGAAAAGGTGTCTAGACCATCCTCTAAATGAGGATAAAGAATTTCCCATATGGAAGTTATGTATATAAACAACACCAATTCTCCACACCCATTTAACTTGGATGTCTGGTAATGGTAAGATTATCAAAATCTCGGAGGATAGTATCACAAGGAAACCCTTGTGCACAATTTAGAAATTTCATAACTAAGAGTATGGAAGATTTCTCAAATCTCAAAATGTTGTTTCACCTTTCTCTTTGCGATAACACATCAAACAACAAGTGGTTGGAATGGAAGACAATGTCACCTCTAGATCATCTTGCTCCCTAACTAGATGCTCTTTTTATTCATCTCCATGGTTGTGCTCCTATGAGAAAACACAAATTTGACTAGAGGGGTTGGGGTCTCAAATGCAATGAGTATGTGGTTAATCTAGGCTACAAATCTCAATTACTGGAACTCCTATTACCTCCAAAGTATAATATTTGGAATCATATTTGGAAAGGGGATGGAATGCCAAAAGTAAACATTCTTTACTCGATCATGGTTCATGGGAGACTTCTAACTTTAAAAAATATTTAAAAGAGATGAATCCAAGGGTTGTCAAAATGTGCTTTATGTCAAAATTCAGAGGAAGCCCATTTCCATCTCTTCTTTGATTGTCCTTATACCGAGAAAGTATGGAAGCATGTGTTTAGGGGAATTGAAAGTAGACTTGTGCTTCCCCATTCATGGAAGGAGATGTTCACAACTTAACACAAAAACTGTATTTGGAATTTTTTGAATGAACCTATCCCCAAAGCGCTTGGATTGCAATGCCAAAGTTTATCTGTTGGAAGATATGACTTGCAATAAATAGAGCACTTTTCCAGTAGGAGGATTCCAATCCTAGATCTATAGCTACAAAATCCTGTGGCCTTATAATTGAGCCTATCCATGCTAGAGGAATTAAAGGACATAACATGTTGGTGCTAAAGTAGGAAGAAATGGATTGGCTCCAAGACATCTTCCTAGGAGGCTTCTTTCAACCAATAAACTCAATTAAAAGGCCAAAAATTGAAACATCATGGAAGTCCATTTGGAAGAAGGGGAATTCTAAAGATGGTAGTTATCTCAAAACAAGTATTTTCTTGTCTTTGATGGAACCTAAAAAGGAAACCTAGGGTTGGTATGTGTAGGGGGAATCACCATAGATCGTGGTGGACATCAAGAAATTAGTTTTGAATGGGGTCTAGGTGAAGAGACAAATAATCAAGCTGAAGCGTTTTCCCTTTATTAACGACTCAAGCTCCTTGATTCAAGGAATATCAAGAACTTGATTGTTATTGAAGACTCTACAATCATTATAAGGCATATGCACAATTTTTTTTAACTCTAAATAGCTCTATTGTAATTTTAATATATTAGGTTACTCAACTATGTACTAGTTTTATATAATTTGKCATTTATAAYTTATTTACAATTACTACAACATAAATCATTCACCTTAAYCATAATTAGTATKTTRTTGTTTATATATATGTTATTGGTTATATTATGTTAATCTAAAATATAATTTATTTAAAAGATTAGAAATTAWAAAAAAAATTATAAACTATAAATTTATAAACATRTAAAGTGAAAAGCACTCATTATATRGCCATCATAACATTTTACTTTCACCAATAAAATTGAAATTAAATTTCAACCCTAACAAAAAGTTATTTCATTTGAATAACTTATTGTTTAAAATGTCATCCAAAACAATAAAGTTAGTATTGAGAAGTTAGAGGTTTTTCCTTGGCTCCAAAAAAAAAAAATTCACAATTGGATGATGAGACCAATAATAAAAATGATGATGTTTGTTGCCACTCTAGCCACAATGTTCATGACCATATGAGGATTGCCTTTGATGTTTTAGTGGGACGAACCCCTATTGCTCAAGAAAACATTCTTCCTCCAATGTATTGGAAATGAGAGATATCATTTTAAAAGCAATGATAATTATGTGAATATTGAAAAGAAAATAAAAATAAGTATGTGAATATTGAAAGGAAAACAAAGGGTGGAAAACAATAGGGATGAAGCAAAGTTATTGATGAAATGGGAAATGCAATTGGTTTACATTATTGAAATACTTAATCTATTAATAATATATAGATACTTGTGTAAGAAGAGTGGCTTTGTTGTATGGGAGAGTAAAGATGCCATTGAAATTAATTTAGATAAAAAAGAAAACAAGAAACCTAATTTTATGGTTTAATTTTTCAAAAAACATTATTTCAATACTGATTATTATATCATCCATATCTTTTGAAAAAAAATATTTTAATAAAAACTTACCCCACCTTATATAAATACAATTATTATAATGCCAAAAATTATTCTTATGATAACCAATTATCATTCTTTAACATATCATTGTCCAACCATCAAAGTGGCTCTACATTACACTACACACAATTATTGTAATATACTAACTTTTTCAAAAAGTTTATTTTATTTCAATAAACTTTCCTCTATAGGAAAATACTTATTGGAGAGTGCCCATTTTACAAAAAACATAAAGTTTATTCCACTAATTTTTTGAAAAAAATATTTTATTTCAATAAACCCTATTTTATATGAACATAATTATTACATCAAATTTTTCAACAAAGCATATAGATAAAAATTAATTGATAAAATGTATTTATCACAATTCATTAATACATTTCCAATACCCATTGTCATGTCCATTACCCACTTGTATCACATATTATAGTTCACACATATGAAAAGATTATCAAGTTACCAAACATTACACAATTTACCAAATAATAAAGTGGTTCCATATTAGTTCCACTTTTCAACAAATTCACTTAATATTGATCAATTCTAAATACTACAAAAAAAATACATAATTAAAACACTATTAAAACATATAATTATTAAAATAATAGAACACAATAATATTCATCCAAATAGTAATATAGCTTAAATATAAATTTTTAATTATGTTTATGTCGAAGACATATCTTAGTGTTAGCTTTTGTAGAATATCTGTCAACAAGTTGACAGGTTTTGCAAAACCACCATTTTCCTCCATCTATCTAGTAATTTGAAACCACCACTGCAAATACCACCATAGATGTGATGTTGTCTTTTGATGTCTCTGCTATCCGTTGAATTGATATCCATTGACATTTTAATTACCGCTCCAGCTATCACGCACCACATTGCTGACCCATTTTTTAAGGTAGTTACTTGTCATGCTCTCTTTGCCCGTCCATTTTTTGAGGCAGTTACGGCACTGCCATGTGAGTCACCATATCGCTACGTGTGTCGAACACCATATATTGCTCCCTTGTCGAGGTTCCCACGCCCATCTGCGTGAAAAACTCGCCACTTTCCTGCTCCATTCTCGAAGTCAAATCTGAAGGACGTTTGAAGCAGGTGTCAGTTGTAGCCCTCAACATTCCCGCACTATGTGAAATGCATTTATCGATACCTACGGTCAGAGCAGTCTCAACACGGTGAATATCCGTCTAGATGCTCAAAGAATCCCCTGCTAGTTTCGCCATTGCGAACCCAAATTCAAGGTCGTCGATAATATAGTATGCATTTTGTGGAAGAAATGAAACTATATTATTTTATTAATAATTTTTTATACTTTGTCAAAAAATTTAAGTTTCTTCGTAATGTTTTTATATTTTACAAATTAACATTCTCACAACGGCTTTATAATAACTTTTTTTTTCCAAGAAAAAATTACTCGATATTATATTAAAAATATAAATCATTTACAAAGCAAGCTCTGTCGAGCTGATAATCAGGAGAAAATGAGACTTGCAATCTCGCCAAGGATTCGATAACAGAGCGACACAGGGATATTCCCAACGCTGTAACAGACTTGCTGCCGCCGATCAGACAATGGTAAATGAACATCCAGAGGGGGAGAATCGAATGCTTAAACAACCCACGGAAGGAACAGGCATTATGAACTGTAAAATAATGCAGTTTCAGGGCGCTCGCCCACCTCAATCGAACAGAGGGATATTCCCAACGCTCATTCGAACAGATTTATATAGGAGATGGGACTTTCAAATCCATTCTCACAATGGAAAATTGATAGTCTCCCCACCTCACCGTTGAGGGCTCTTTTAGAAAGTGCATCCGCCTCCTTGTTGTGCGTTCTGGAGAAATGCCGGAACTTAACGTCCATGAAAAGCTTTGTGAGCAGCTGCGTTTTATCCATCCAGCCTTCTATATGGATCGAGTGGAGCTTACACTTATTGTTGATCCGATCTATAATGATTCGCGAGTCTCCAAGGACTAGTAAGTGATCGAGCGACCAAAGAGAGGCGAGGGCGAGGGATGTCCACAATCCCAAAAGCTCAGCTTTAGTATTCGTGCCCTCCCCACAGTTTAAGAACCAATTTGTAGTTCTCTTTGGATGTGTTTTGAAAAATCCACCTGCCCCGCAGCATAGGCCAGTGGATGCAGCAGCTCCATCGAAGCACGCCAGAGAGTATCCATCTGTTAAAGAGATCTCACAAGTCTTTGGAGAAAAAGACTTGTTCGAGGGGGGTTGCCAATGAAAAGAGGCCCAAACTCTGTGTAATACCGCCTGTATGGAAGGAGGATGGTCTTTGAAGATTGCAATATTCCTCTCTTTCCATATCTGCCAGCAGATGTGTACAACTAAGCTCAGGGGGGCTGACTTTTGTGTGATCCAGTCAGCAAAGCAGGCCGTGAACGTGTGACCTCCCCAGACCACAGAAAGAGAGAGGGACTTGATCAAATGAAGCCAAACCTCCTTCGTAAAATCACAATGAACCATGAGATGATGCACATCTTCAGAAGCATGTTTACAGAGTGGGCACATGCCAGGGCCCTCCCAACCTCTATGTCTAAGAGCCTCCCAGGAAAGAATTTTCCCTCTACCCGCCAGCCAAATAAAAAGCTTTAGTTTGAGCGGGACCTGCCATTTCCGAATGAGACGAATCCATGAGTGGTCTATCTCCAGCCTCATCTGATGAAGGAAGGCGTCATAAAGATTTTTAACAGTGATGGAGCCCGTGGCATCTCCCCCAGCCCACAGCAAATGATCAGGTTTATCGGTGAGCGAGATCCCGGCACCTTTGAGGGCCGATGTGTAGCGGCTCCACTCTAAGGCCAACGAACCATCAAGGGACAGAGATCCACTGTCCAACCAGTCATCCAGGAGGGATAAGGCACCGGTCGAAAATTTAACTTGGGCCAAGTAAGTGCAATTCTGCACCTCAGGCCGCGCGCACAGCAATGGAGAGAGGATCGAATGGTCACCCAGACCAAGAATCATATCCCGACCAATGTGAATGTCCGTCCCATTACCAGGTTTCCACCGTAACCAGTGGAGGATTACCTGGGAGGACGCGACCATTCCTTTCCAGAGAGGAGAAACCCATTGCGGTATGAGAGTCGGCTTTCTGATCCAGTCATGGAGGGATAGGGAACCCAAATACTTTGCTTTAATAAGTTGGCTCCAAATGCTATTGTGGGTAAGTGCTCTCCAGAAGGAGCTGGCCAGGAGAGCTTGATTGAAGGTGGAGAGAAGCTTTAGCCCCCAGCGCCCTACCTTCCGAGGCTTGGACAGCTCTTGCCAACTGCAAAGGTGAAATCGGCGTTTGCAAGCATGGTCATTCCATAAGAAATTGAAAGTGAACCTCCGAAGGATCGAAATAATCTTTGTAGGTAACCGCTCCAGTGACATCCAGTAGACGGCTAGGCCTTCCAAAACCGACTTGACCAGGATATAGCGACCCCCAATCGACAGCCATTTATTGCACCAGAAGCCGATTTTTTTTTTCAAAAAGTGCCACAAGCCACTGCCAGTCGCAAGGTGTAGAAGATCCCAGTTTGAGATGGAAACCAAGATAGGAGAAACCTTCACTTAGATTATAGAAAGGTAAGGGTATGGTTCCCTTTAGGTGCTGTAATTCTAAATATGTAATGGCCCAATAGTGAACTATGGATTTAGTGAAATTTAGGGACAGACCCGAGGCTTGACAGAAAAGTTGTACTGTTTCTTTTAAGACTAGCCATTCCCCCTGGTCAACTTTCAAAAGAATAAGCACATCATCACAAAACATAAGGTGAACTAGATTAATGCAATTAGAGAACTTTAAGCCCGAGAGATGGTGTTCTTCGACTCTTTTGGCGAGAAGGAGGCTGAGTCCTTCCATGATCAGGATAAAAAGATAGGGGGAAAGTGGGCACCCCTGACGGAGGCCCCTTTCACTCTTGAAGAAGCAAGAAGGCTCACCATTGATTAAAACCGCAATGTTGGCATTAGTAACACAAGAAAGTATCCATTGACTGAACTTTTCTCCAAAGCCCACAGAAAATAGTATTAATCTTAGAAACTCCCAGTCGATATTATCGAAGGATTTTTGGATATCTACCTTCAAGACGAGTGCTTTTAAATTTTTTTGCTTGAGGTATGTATGCACTCGTGAGCGGTAGCAATAGCATCTTGGATTCTTCAGCCTTTTAAGAATCCCAGCTGCTCAGCTGAGATACACCTTTGTAGAAAGGGCTTAATTCTATTAGAGATCACTTTGGAAATAATCTTGTAAACTAGATTGCAAAGTCAAATTGGCCGGAAGTCACTGAAGGCAAGTGAGTGATGTTGCTTCGGGATTAAGACCAAAAAAGTGGAGTTGAGGCTCCCAATTACCTTACCTTTTAAGCGTGAATCTTCTACCATCTGGAGTAAGTTCTCTCCCACTAGGTCGAAGAAATGGAGGAAGAATTCTGACGTCCAGCCGTCAGGCCCAGGGCTCTTGTCTTTCTTGAAATTGTGTAGAATGTTTTTTATCTCCGGCAAGGTAACTGGAGCGTAAAGGGAGACGGCTTCCTCTTCAGAAACAACCGAGGGGTATAGACTGGCAGTATAGCACTTTTCCTGGAGGTTGAGACTGTTTTGTGCACTGTAAAGGTGTTTGAAGTAACAGACCGCTTCTGCCTTTATCGCCTCCTGTCCACGAATAACTTCCTCCCTGGCATTTTTTATAGACCATATACTCTTTTTAAGTCTGTTGTAACTCGCTACCTTATGAAAAAACTTTGAGTTGGAATCTCCACATTTAAGCCAAGTGGCTCTGCTTCGGAGCCTCCAAGCGTTTTCTTGTGAGCAAAGAATAGGATTCCTATTAGACTCTAGCGACTTCAGTGTGTCTGCCTCCTCTATAGATAATGCAAAAATAGATGACTTTTTGATAGCTTGTATAATCCCAATCTCCAGCGTGACAAGTCAGGCCTATTCCTCTTTTTTCTTTGTATGAAACCACGATCTGGTGTAGTCCTTTAAGACTTTCAATTTCCATGCCAAGCGTCGCTGAGCATTTTCTTCCGTGTTAAAACAGGGATCGCTCCAAACTGTAGCAACCAATTCATTGTAGTCTGTCTCCAAGATCCAATTATGATTGAATTTGAAAGGGGTTGAGCATATACGGTCTGGTGGTCTCAGCTGTAAAAGTATGGGAGCGTGATCGGAGAAGTAGGGGTGCTCAACCCTCGAGGCCGGAAATACAGTAGATGACAAGTACTCTTCAGCAAAAAGAAATCTATCTAACCTTCTGGCAATGGCATCCGGTCCCGATCGGCCATTTCTCCAAGTGGGGACAAACTGAGCTGGTAAAATATCAGT
Organism: Picea glauca; assembly: GCA_000966675.3. Taxonomy (NCBI): domain Eukaryota; kingdom Viridiplantae; phylum Streptophyta; class Pinopsida; order Pinales; family Pinaceae; genus Picea; species Picea glauca. The sequence goes on from JZKD02S1672708.1 coordinate 1,157,662, forward strand.
CAGCGTGTTAGTGACAAAAATATTCCTGTAGAAATCTTCGGTAGCCCCCGATACATAGCTGCCTCCCCAATTCTCTGTGGCAGATAGGATGATATTGAGGTCTCCACCAACAATGAGTGATGGAATGGAGAGAATTCCGCTGTCAGCCAGATTTGACCAGAATCTCTTTCGGTCTGTGCAGGGGCCGTAAATATTAAGAAACGCAATTTCTCGAGAAGAAGCAAGGCAATGTCCCATACAAAGGATGCCTCCAGTAGTCAAAGAGGGGCTCAGGTCAAAAACACTTGGCTCCCAAGCCACCAGTAAACCACAGGAGTTACCAATGGAGCTAATGGCCACAATGTACCAAGTAGGACGAAAATGAAACACAAAATCTCTGGATTTCTGTGCATCAGTAAGTGTTTCTTGCAAGAAGATAATGTCCGGCTTTGTACGCTCCAGGAGTCTTCTGAAGGAGGCAGCCTTGAGAGTGCCTCCGATCCCTCGAATATTCAGGGAGAGCACTATCATTATTTTGAACGTGCCAAGGCCTTCATTGCTCTAAGGGCCTTTCCTTCCTGTAGCGAGAGATCTGGAACACTTTGAACGGAGTTCTGGAGTTCCTTTTGTTTTCTGGAGCTTCTCGTCTGAAGTGGGGAGAGTTCTGTGCCAATGCCTCTCGACCACGCTATAGCTTTTTCAACTTTTACCAGCCCCAGGAAGGATGAACTTCCAGCCTCAACACTGGGGCGGATGTGTTCTTTGCCCCTGTAAATAGCCAGTTGTGTATCTTTATCCAGCAAGAAAGTAGGTGAGGTCGAGGAGGCCAACACTTCTAAAAGGTTTGGGTCCACATCTTCCGACTGTCCAAAGCCTGGGGGTTCTATGGGTAGAGCTTCTGGATCAACAACAGAGGGGGGAGATGCAAGATGATGAGCATATAATAACCTTACAATGATGACGAGCATTATCACATGCTTCTTACTCCATGACATGTTTCATATTGTAATATTAATATCTGATGCA
>JZKD02S1672708.1:1178372-1189922 GCA_000966675.3 Picea glauca
TTCTACTATATTAGATATATTACAAATCATATCCTCCTTAACTTAATTATTTGACATGGATGATGACAAGGTGACATATTGATCGATTGTCACTTTATTGAGTTCGCAAGGTGATTTCTGTAGTTCAGTGAAATATATATAAATCGTTGCTACACCACATCCTAACACACACACAATGTGTGTGTGTTAGGATGTGGTGTAGCAACGATTCACATAGACATGTTACTTCTCTTTTTAGCATTGATTGGGACGTGACTTTTAATATAAAATATTGTTTAGTTTTTACAATTTTATTAGAAGGGGTTGTTTGAAGCATTATTGAAATCAATTATGCTTTGATCAAGCTTGAGCCAAGGAGTTAGTTTCTAATAGTTTTCATAAAAGTCTAGTTGATTTTGGTGTTAGTAGGGATCAGGTGTGACAAACATGCATATTAAATTTTTGAGCATTGTTGTTCCTGAGATTAAACTTAAGGCTCAAAGAATAATGTCAGGCATCAGGAATAAAAGGAAAGTTTTAATGTTTTCTTTTTCTACCTCAGTTATGTGAGAAAAATTCCTTAAATTGAATTAACAGTAATAGCAACACAGAGGCCATATTTCGTGTCTGAGTCAAAATTGAAAACATCGAATGTAGTGAGAGAAAAACATAAAGTTGTTAAACAAAGCAAGGCATCAATTACTGAAGAATATTACTCTATTACAGTAGAAGAAAATAGATGGTATAACCTTAAATGAAGCATAAAATGTAGTAATCCAAGTAGCTCACAGGTCTTGATTTACTCACAACAAATACAGAGGAAAAACTATTTGCTTAACACATTACTAATTAAATATGATTGTAGTAGTTGTCGTACTAAATTGAAATCAAGTATTCATCAAGGAAATACATAAAGAGATGTTGAGATATGGAAGGACGAAAGAACACATAACCCAAATTGGACAAAATGTGGAATCGTTGGTCTGCACTTGTATTAATTCTCAATGAGGAGAGTTTTCTCAATTACATTAGACAAGAAGCAGTCTTTGTTAAGTCTTCAAACTATGTATTTATACAAAAATGATCTCAACCCGAAGCGGTTGGAATTCTCATAGCGTAAAAATGACAAATATTACAATATGTAAAACTGAAAGGTCTCATAATCATTTCCTCAGTCCATTCATTTGCAGGTAGAGACGTTTTGTCTCCATATCCTCCAGCTCGGAAATAGCTGGCCTCTAATCATGACCTATGTGAATGGTATGTACATTTTGTCTCATTTATTTCCAGATGTGTTGGCTTTCCTGTGTTTGACACACTGGATACATCTGCTTACTAACTATACTACTAACACAGAAGGTTATGTTGTTTCGTTTGCCTCGAAAATGTACAACTTCTTTTCTATATGGGGCAACTTATCCTGTATTCTCCTTGCTTCCAAAGATGTAGCTTGTAACTGTAAATTGGGATTAACTATCCATTTGTTAATCTGGATAAGGTCGATTTGTTTCAATTGTTGGATGGTCATCCGGGCTTCTTCTATGCTTGTCTTAGCATTATGTTGATTTTTCGTTATGTCAATCTGCCCCAGGGCCTCATAGATACTATCTCTTTCAACGTCCAGTAACCCTTTGTCGAGTGAAGACAATGATTCTTCGCAAGCTTTATTTACTTCCCTAGCTAATCTTTTGCTTTCAGCTAGGTTTGTCTCCTAGGCCTTCAGGATTATGTCACCTCGGGTTTGCTCGGAATGAGACAATCGAAGGATCTATGCTACTTCATCTTTCGCTGCTATTAAAATGGCCTCCTAGAACTTAGCCCGAGCTGCAGTGGCTTCTCTCTCCTTAATGTAAATTTTATTTAGAGAAAGGTTTGCCACCCAATAACAACTTTGAACAACTTCTACTTTTGTGAAAATATCTTGCTGGGCTAATTCCATATTCTCGTGCACTTCTAATTCCTGCTTGAAAAGAAACCACCTCTATTGTTGTAACTTCCGCTAAATCTATTTTGGCCTGTAGTTGTTTGATCAACTCTTCCCATTGAATGGCCTTTTCTTTATTGGCCTGTGAATTTTTATGCATTTCATCAAGGCTAGTTTTGAGCTGTTGAATATGTTGTCTGTCTTTGGCTCTGATTTGTTCAAAAATCTGATTCATCTGATCTCTTACCTCTTGTTCGGTGGTTCTCATCTGGATTTGCAACTGCCTTACTAACTAATTTCTCTGCTTCAGTTTCTCTGTAGATTTTCTACTGAATATTGATTGGTCGTGGAAAAGGTACACAATGAGCTTGCCATTTCCCTAGCAAAATATGTATCATCCTGGCCTTGTCCATCATACAACATCCTCTTCCTTTTTACTGTTGCACCATCCTTTCGATGCGTTTCTCTTTTAACTATATCCCTCCTCTTCTTGCTAAAAAAAAAGTTGGAAGGAGGCATTTCTTCAGCTGAAATCGGAGTAAGGTTTTTTATAAAAACGACTTCAGTGTTTGGATTCCCCTGACTGGACTGTAAAGGTGTCAAAGACATAATAGGGCTACCTATTTCGGTGAACTGTGGTTGCTCTGTTGTGTTGGTAGCTGATTTGTTTGGTATGGACGGAGGTGTATCCTATCCCTTTTTCATCAAAGCTTCAAATTGAGCTTTGGCTTGATCGCCTGGTGGATTTGACAATGCAGTATCCTCCTTCTGCGTTAAAACTTCAGCTTTCTTCGAACTTCCTTGAATGTCCTGTTCGCTGGGCCCTCCTGTTTCCAAACCCTAATTTGTAACTTCCTGTGTAGATGGAGATATCTGGGTTTCTTCCTATAAAATGTTAGGCAAACCATTTCTTCTGTGTCTTTGGAATTTGTAAAAATCGGCTAATTGCTTTGGAGCCAAAGTTCAGAATCTGCTCAACACTTCCAGGTATGACCTTTCTCCCTGAAATATTTCAACCTGTGGGGAAGTTTCATGCTCATATTTATTTAGATTGTGTAGGGCCAGGTGATTTCCCACAATTTTCTGGGGATCGTGCTTCTTGAACTCAATATTAACCAGCTTAATGTCTTCTAGGGCTGTGGCCTCCACTTTCGAGTGGTTGAAATCTAACAATGTGAACATACCAACCTACAAAGGAAAGGTTGGACATACTTTTTTTGGCACTGCTTTTAATTCTTTACCGATCCCCCCTGTCACAGTTTGATATGCTACCTCTCGGCACACAAGCCAATCTGGTAGAAACTTTGGTAAACCATGTGGGGGAACTGAACATCCAAAAACCTTGATGTAGGAAAATTGTTCCTCAATATACCAGTCTGCTATTTTCCCTAGGTTGCCTGTGATCCTGTCTGAAATCCTGGGAGGCGGGCAACTGTAGAGGGCAATGTGCATCGACACCACCACATAGTGACAGATTTCATAGAAGAAATATTTTTCTTTATCCTCCCACAACTTTGAGTGATATAAATGTATGGGTTTAGTGCTGGTCGGAGTCCATCTCCAACTCATCAGAGGAAAAGGTGTCATAAAACAAATGGAATCCATAATGTAAGTTGACATGTAGAAAGGGGTAGGTTGTCCTTTGGCCTTCAACGACTGATACTCTGTGATTTCCTTGGCCATATTGTCCGATAATATCTTGGCCCAGTCAAAGGAATATCCTTCTGCCACTTCATGCATGATTGGTACCCAGGCCAACAAGAAGTGAGCAGAGTCATTCCTCCTGAAAAGTCTACATAAAATCATGGCCACATAAAACATATGGGCCTTTAATGATGTTGTGGCATATATGCCATGGGTGCCTGCTCTGAATTTCTCAGGGCGTGCCCACCAGTCCTTGATTAAGTCAGGGCAGTTATTTTCATATTGCGTGCACTCTTCTTTGTCGAAATCCATTAGGAAAGTGGCGTTGTAGTTGTATTTGAAAACTGGGGACAGTTTGTACATTACCTGTAAATGCTTCGGTCGAAAAAATCCAACCACTTTCTATGAATTGCACATGCTCCTGGTCGAGACGTCAACGTTCTCCAGAGACTAGCCTATCATGTCGTTATATGGCATGAGCCTCAGTCGTGCGGCTATTTTATGCAGCTCTGATTGAGCTATATACTTGAGCTTCGTAGCATGGGTTTTTGTTACCTCATCGCCCGAATCCTCTAGGCAATTAATCAACTCATATTGTAGAATATCAAATAGTTGTGCCCAAGATTTCATAGAATCGATAACTCTTTGAGAGGTGTCTGAGAGGATATTTTTGTTCGAGCTCACGCTCTCACCAGCTGCTTTACCCATTTTTCACGGCACCATGATATTAGTGAGTTCAGGACTGTGTTATCATGTTACAAGGAAACACATTAACTTCTTAGCTTGCTAAAACTTGTTGTTCTGCGAGAATGGAAATGAAATTCAAAATCCAATATCCTTATTCACCTTAAGTTTATTGATTTACGAATACCTTTTCTGACGATGCATTCATTACTTTAATGAAAAAGATATAGGCGGTGATCTGTGATCTTATTTGGAATTATGTCGTGGAGCCGTAATTAATTCCATTAATACTGGAGGTTTGCAATCGGGAACTTGTATAAATTAGATTTAAAATTTCCCGAAAGATGGTTTAGTGAAAATTTAATTGTGAGATAATCATGTTTAACCCATTAATTAATCGTGTTTTAGTGTTGATTGTTTCAGGTATTTGAACTTCGGGATTTTCGAATATAGCTCAAGATGAAATCTATGAACTTTGAAGCGGCAAAATGATTAATTAATGTTAATTACTTTTTAGCTTTAATTAACCTCGTTTAAGTTTGAAGCACTTTGGGTGTTCAGACTTCGGGATTTTGATAGTAGCTCGAGACAGGATCTACAAAACCCGATATCACGAAGTGATTAATTATTGAATAATTACTTTTTTACTTTAATTAACCCTTTTTAGTGTTTAATGTATTTCGGAAGTTTAGACCTCAGGGATTCAGGATGCGATCGATGGCGAATATCCGAACTCTGAATATGCGAAGTTATTAATTAACCTTTTAATCAGGATTAACTTATTTAATTGGGGTTTAGCTTTTTTGGCATTTACATGCTTTGTGCATCGACAAAACAACTTTATTGGATTTTCAACACGCCATTACCCTTAGTGAGGTGTTAACACTTAGGAAGGTATACGTGTATGGTGAATAGGATCTGTCGAACACTTTTTGTGTATCGGGGTTTTGAAGGTACGACATGTCGAAATGCCCGAGGCGTGAAACTTTGAAGCAGTCTCTAGTGGTTTGACCTTTTAATAATCAGGTGGCTCCAAAAAATCGGGGACAAAGGGATCGTTCGATCAAATGAAAACTTCATCAACGGTGAGAATCAAGCGCGTTTTATTCTTATTTTAACTGTGAATGAAATCTATTTAAAATGTAAAGTTTAGAAATATATATGTGTTCCAACATAGGATCCATCTAGGGATCACATCTCCCTGCGAGACACAGAAGAACAGTAGACCATGTGCCTTTATTGGGTAAATGGAGTCATTATTGCATTTTTGTGAAACACATTCGGAAAAAGGATCATATTGAGAAAGAGAGTTTCAACCGAAACTTAGAAAACATTTAAAACACATCAATTCATGACCTTCAGTTAGGCTGTTTGAGATTTCTCTTTCTTAAAACCGGATTTGGATTTGCTTAAGATAATCAAAGTAACTTTAGCTAAAACATCAGGTTTTGGTTGATTTCGTCTGCATCAAGGTTAAGTATATGTAACATGTTTTTTTATGGGGATCCCTCATTGGTTCATAATGTAAATCTTATTGAAAAAGAATTAGAGTTAGAGTATATCATGTAGACACATATGACAACCATACATATATCATAGACATTTCTTCACTGCCAGCGAGCCTGTTCAGTACCCCGATGAAGTTGTCTACTTCTCCCATTGAATTCCCTTTCACCACTTCAATTTATGTTTTTGCATTTAAATGCTGAGATGAGGGCAATCATTTAATGAATTTCCTTTCATCATCTCTTTTTTGGACAAAATGGGGGCAATCGATTTTTTGAATTTCCTTTCACCATTTGTCTTGGAATAGATGGGGGCAATCAATTTATGAATTTCCTTTCACCATATGTCCTATATTTTTATACATGAAGTGGGGGCAATCAATTTGTATGTAACATACAATGGATGATATCTGTTTTAGATATTCAAAGAAAAGGTCTGTCATAATATTTTAAGTATACTCCAAAACTATTTTTCTTTCAATTTTCAATACCTCTTCACCTATTGAGAAGATTTTATAGGGGATTTTTTAAAATTTTGGGGATCAACCTTGAGAGAATTTAGTCAGTTAAAACTATATACGAGAGCTAAAGTTATTAGGATTAGCCTAAACATACTTTCTTTCAGTTAGAGTGAAAGAGACATATAAATTTTCACCTAATATTATTTTGAAGACATGTTTCTGAGTTTTCATAGTTAAGGTGAAATCTTTTCTCTCTATGAAGACCAAGGAGAGGTATTTAGAATCATAGGACAATCAAACTCAAAGATGGGCAGAATAAAAACAAAATGAAGGTTCAGAGGTTCGGTTGCGAACCAGATTTTTTCCACACAAGCTTGTCTATTGATTCTCGAATTTTCTTCAAGGTCTTTTTATTCTTGTTTTCTTTTTATTAATTTTATTTTATTTTTATATTTTGATTTTATTCTATTTTTTATTTTAGTTTTATTCCATTCAGAGAAAACTTTAGGATTAAGATATAATTCTATATTTCTCTGGTTGTCGATCTGGTGACGATATATATATATATATATATAGATGAGACTTCTTTCATATTAGCAAAATTCTCTTGAAATTTAAGCTTGGGTTACTAGGGTAGAGGCTCATACCTCAGACCTTCTTTATGCATTCAATCAAGTTGATCATTTATTCATCACCTGTTCTGAGAGAAAACCGATGTTCTGAAAAGTGAGTGTTATTTTTCCGATATATCTTTATTCTCTTAGCTGTCAGGAAACATTCTACGTGAAAACAAACATAAAAAAATATCAGAACTCCTGCAGAAAAAGAAACGACCTGTATTACCTTTTTTATATTTATGTTTTTATGACATCAAACAGACCTGGTCTATTTACAGTGAAAGAGAAAAACTTACCAAAGAAACAAAAAATTGCAAATTAAAGCATAAAACTCAAACCGGTATATACAGTGGGGATTTGGAACATTTTTATTGCATGAAGTTCTTCATGTAATGCCCGTTGATAGGAGCGTTAAGGATTTTTCTATCCATGTTTTCTAATAGGAATGAATTATTTCCCTCATCAACCACGATCTTGAAGGGTCCACACCAGATGTGGTTGAATTTACCATGTTTTCCTGCGTCCTCTTTTCTAGCATCCCATTTAAAAACTAGGTCACCAGGGAGAAATTCCCTATCCTTAGCTTTTTTGTCAAACAGGGCTTTCATGTTATCTTGGTATTTCTAAGTTTTTGATCCACTTCAGCCCTATTTTGCTGGACTTCGATTAATTGATTTATTCTTCTGGTGACATCATTTGACTCTTCCTTCGCATCTTGCCAAAGATTCATTACGGGAAAAGCGAGATTTATAGGGAGTACCATATCAGTGTCGTAAACCATTTGAAATGGAGACATCCCGGTCAATTTTTTAGTGCCAATTCAATTTGCCCACAAAACGTATTTCAGATGAACATGCCAGGCTTTCTTATTTTTGGTCAGCACCTTTTTGATGATGGTGATCAGACTCTTATTCGATGATTCAACCAACCCATTTCCCTGAGGATAATAGGCCATGGAATGTCCTAATACAATATTATACTTTTGACAGAAACTGACCATCACCATGGATTTAAAGGCTTGGCGTTATCAATAACTATTTTTTGGGGACAACCGAATCTTGATAAAATGTTTTCTTCTAAGAAGTCGATCACTACTGAGTCTATAGCATTCTGTGTCGGAATGGCCTCTACCCACTTTGAAAAATAGTTTGTGGTGGTTAAGATCCATTTGTGTTGTGCACTGGACTGTGGATGGATCTCGCCAATGAAATCCAGACCCCATTGTTGGAACGAAGCTTCTGTTTTAACTGGAATTAAGGGTAGTGCAGGAAGCTTTTGTTTTCCTGATAATAATTGATAGGGGTTATAGGCTCTGACTTTGGTATTTACATCAGTACACAGTTTCAGCCAATAGTATCCAGCTCCGAGGATCTTATAGGTCGTTTCCCTCCAGGCATGGTGCCCTCCACACACCCCTTCATGAAACTCATTTATGACTTCCTCCATTTTAGATTCAATTAAGCAACTTAGTAAAAAGCCTAGAGGATCCTTCCAATATAATTGATCTTCAATGATGCAATACTTTACTGCATGTAGTTTCAACATCCTTGCTTTGGAAGGAGTCATATCACTCAAGCACTGCAGACTCAAGAGGTATGAAACAATGTCACTATACCAAGACGAGGAAGAGAGCTTTCCTTGAACCTGAGTCGTAGGTGTATGATCATCAAATTCTTCTATGTCTGGGAGATCTCCATAGGATTGCAAGTGATTCATCCCAAGTGCCCTGAAGTTTGATTCTGCTAGTAGTTTTGCTAAGCCTTGGCCTTTGAAAAGTTTAGTTGGCTTTACCTCAAGATCGAATTCCTGAATCATAGCTAGCCATCGACCTCTTTTTCTGTCACTATCCGACTGAACTAATATGTCTTTAACAGAACTGGTCGGTACGTAGGAAATTACTTTGGAGTGCAATACATAAGTTCTGAAAGCCTTGAGGGATTTCACCATTGCATATGCATGTTTTTCCGGTATGTCATATTTCAACTCGGTGTCTTTGATAATTTTACTAAAAAAAGCTATTGGTTGCTCGAAAGCTTCATTATTCTTTTGTAAAAGCACGGTTGCGATAGTGTGTTCGGAGGCAAATGAAAAAATCAAGAATTCTTTCGTATAATCTGGGCTGGTCAGCACTGGCGCTTCCCCTATAAATTTATTGATGTGTTCAAAGGATGATTTAGCTTCGATTGTCCATTTGAACTCGAAGTCTTTCTTTAGCATATCTGTAATCAGTTTAACAATTTCAGCGAAGTTTGGAATGAATCTTCTTAAAAAATTAACTTTTCCTAAAAACGATTGGATTTATTTTCTGATTATAGGAATATTGATTGTATCTATACCTTCAACCCTTTTTGGGTCAATTTTAATTCCTTCCCTGGATACTATATGGCCCAAGAGTTTACCTTCTTGCATTGCAAAATGGGATTTCTTGGGATTTAGGGACAAACCGAATTTTTGACATTTCTCGAATGTCTGTTTGAGGTGTACCAGGTGCTCTGCATCAGAGTTAGAGAAAACAGTTAAACCATCAAGATAAATCAAAACAAAATTATCTCTCTCACCGAAAAAGGAGATGTCCATTGTTCGTTGGAAAGTGGCCCCTGCGTTCATCAGACCGGATGACATTTTATCGTACATGAAAGTACCCCATGGAGTGGTAAATGCGGTTTTTTCTTTATCATCTTCGTGGACTACAATTTGATTGTAACTTAAAAAGACATCAATCATAGACATTATGTTAGCCCCGAACACCTTTTCCATAACGTGATCCATTTTAGGGAGCGGATAATTATCTTTAAGGGATGATCTATTCAAATTCCTGAAATCTACGTAGAGTCTGATTTCACCGATTTTCTTCCTGACCGGGACCAAGTTGGCTCCCCACTCGGAGTATCTGAGTGGAACAATAATCTTTGCATCCAGAAGCTTTTTCACTTCCCTTTATATTACAGGCAAAAGTATAGGGTTTATCTGTCCGCGTTTCTGCCTGAAAGGTTTAATGCCTTGCTTTAAAGGGATTTTATGTTCGATGGCAGCTTCTTAGTTCGTCGTAAGACCAAGCGAAAACATATCTGTATTGCTTGAGAAACTCAACATATTTACCTTTTATTTCGGGTGGAAGTTACTTAGATAATTTGACAACTTTTGGGGTTTCCTCAGTGCCTATATTACAATCTTCGACCTCTTCAGGCTTAGGTTGCAAAGTAGACTTTAGGGGGATATCATCATGATCAAATAATCTTTCCAAAGGAATCATACCTTTAGGGATTTGATTTTTTTTCAGCACCAACATGTGGTGATTAGAAATCTTATCCCGTAAATTTTGAGGATCTTCACCTTCCTGCATGATCCAAGCTGGGTCATTTTGATTTTCCTGATCAATGTGTGTTTCAGAAAATTCATCTACCATCTCTAGAAATTGTTTGATCTACTCATCATCTTCAAAGACCTACCAGTGTTTGTTAGGGTCCTAACCCACACATAGGTAGAACAATATATTCAGATGTAATAAAGGTCAATATTAATAAGGCCTTTCAATAAAATAGAATAAGGTGGATGTAAGAAGACCTAATAGAAACTTCCACTTCTAGAAGCATCTTCCTCTAGATGCTTCTTTTTAGTATAAATAGGAGTCGAGGGTATGAGAACCCTAGCTTGGATTTTATTGTAATAGAGCTCTGCTCAACTGGAGGTTGCCCCCTCAAAGAGGCCCGTGAACATCGCTTTCAGATTCAAAGTGTCATTTCTGTTGTTATTCTTATATCATTTCAGTGTTATTGTGGTGAATGTTTTGGTTATATTGTTGTTATTCTGCCATTACTAACATTTTATTTTTGTTCTGCATACATTTTATATCTGGTATATTACAAGTGGTATCAGAGCACTTTCCTCGGCAGAAAGTGTGGGTTAAATTTTTTTTCAGGGTAGAGACATATTCCGACGTCTTTAAGCCACAGAGATCTGTTGTTACGCGCATAAACCCGCGGTTGAGGGATTCATACACGCAGGAAATACAAGTGGTACTTAAGAGCACATTTGTTGGTCACCCTTGTAACCCCTGTTGGTACCCCTTCGAGTGGTAGTGCATCAGACAACACCTGTGTACGGATCGACCTAGATTACTTGAAGCCCTCTTTAGATAAACTGATCGGCCGCCTGACTGCTATAGTGTCACCAAGAACAACGCTCGGGAAGATACTCTCTAGTACCTAGGTAGTTGGGTAGTACGACTAAGGGTACGGTCTATCCTCCTTAGTTAGTGCCCTGAGATATTGAGCCGAGTACTACTATTGGACCCCGCATGTATATCAGAGAGCTATAGCAAAGGGCAAACCCTTGTCTGTAGAACCCTTGAATACCTAACCCTTGGGGACAGAAACATAAACAAATTAAAACAGACAAGATCTATTGCCACACAATTGTGTTCGGGTTGCCAAGTAAATACACATTTCTTTCTAGTTAAGCATTTGGGCATTTCCTCTCTGCAGTATTCTTCAGACTGGACGTAAAAAAAAAAAAGTCTGGAAATTTTTTCACCATTATTTCAGCCCTATTCCATTGGATTCATCTATTCTCCCTTATCGCATTCATCCATATCATTTTTTCGAAAAAAATGTTTTACCCCTGTTGGATCATGTTGTCATTGATGCCAATGGTTTGTCATTGATGCCAATGGTTTGATTACTTGGGAGACTGTTGGATCATATGTCATTGATGTAAATGGTTTGGTTTGATTGATG
>JZKD02S1672708.1:1222673-1251223 GCA_000966675.3 Picea glauca
GAACACTTACTCATTCACTGCACATTCACAAAGATAGTTTGGGCCAGACTAACATCAATCTTTAAGTTAAAAAGAAATTGGGATGGAGCCTCCATAAATGATTGTTTTACCATCTAGACCAAGGATAAGTCAGTTTCCAAAGGTTTGGCTGCTCTCACCTGTTGGCACATCTGGCTTGAGAGAAACAAAGTTATTTTCAAGGAGAGGTCTCCTTCATTTTCTGCAGTGGTATACAAGATACTTGGGTCTCACTCTTGGCTTCCGCAATCCCTTAAACTTGCCTCCATTAGGGTATGCACAATCAGTCATCAAGAAGGATATTCTATTGCTTGCTTTGATGGCATGGCTATTTTAGGTGACAAGTGTTGCGGAGCTAGTGGCATCATCAATTTACCAGGGTCGACTGTATATAAATGGTACATCAATTGTGGAGAAGGCATCAACACAAAGGCAGAGCTTTTGGGAGCTTGGTCTACACTTACTCTGTCCAATATGTGGTCTATCCAAAAAATTTAGATTCTGGGGGATTCCAAGGTAATTATAGATTGGTTAAATCAAAAGAGTAACCTCCAGGTGATTGACATTGAAAGATGGAAGCAAAAAACCATGGATCTGGCCAACTTATTTCAGGGTATTAACTTTCATCATATTTACAGGGATTTCAATAAGGAGGCAAACTTATTATCTAAACAAGGTCTCTTGGAACCGGAAGGCAGATTGTCCTTTTACCAATGGGTAGATGGGGCTGGAGGACCACTTACTCATTTAAACATCTTTGAAATATCATCAGGATGATGTGCATCTGACTTATATTTCAGCTGGTAGTGGACATTTTATATGTTTTGTAATTCCGAAGTGTTAACTTTTCGCGTTGTTTTTTGCCTTTTGGATTTTTGAGGATTAGTTTATATTATGGCTAGTTGTGGGTGCATTTTGTATAGAGCTGAACATAATGATCCATAGTTATAAGGATCTTTGATGATGTAAAAAAAACTATACTTTAATATAATTTTGAGCGAATTTTCTATTGGAAAAAAGGTTTATTGGAATAAAATAAAAAAATTTCAAAACAAAATTGAATAACCTTTATTGTATGTTTTTTTGAAAAATTGGAGTTGTGCAATAATTATGTCCATGTATAGTAGAGTTGATTGGAATAAAATATTTTTTTTCAAAAAATTTAGTACAATATACTAATTGTATGTAGTGTATTGTAGGGCCACTTTGATGGTTAGATAATACTATGTTCAAGATTGGCATTTGGTTCTCATAGGGGTTGTTTTTGGTAGTACAATAATTATGCTTATGTAGGATGGGGTAAGAGGTTTTTGGTAGTACAATAACTATGTTCATGTAGGGTGGGGTAAGCGGTTTTTACTAGGCCATTGGTTACTAGGATTAGGATAGGGTAATCTTTGGCGGTTTTGAGAGTCGAGCTAGGTTTTCGACTCTGTGACTAGGTTTTCGCTAGCTGCATCCATGGCTTCCATGGAGAAGGGAAAGTGCGGGTGTGAGACCCTTCGAGGGTGATCGGGCTCTGTGGCGTGGCGGGAGAAGTGCGTTTCCAGGGTCAGCGGATGGCAGCGGAGGAATCGAACCCTGCGGGCTCTGCGGTGTTTGAGAGTCACTGCGTCGAGGGAATTGTAACACCCTATTTCCCCCAGTTTGTAAATATAACTATAAATGGCCAAGAGACTATGGAAAACTTTATATGTGTGAATATTGATTCGATGGACCTTTGTTTGAAAGGTAAACAAATGTGAATCTAATTATTTACTAAGAAAATGGACAAGTATTGCATGACTACTAGAAGGGGGGTGTACTTAGAAAGACCACAAATGTTATACGAAGAGAGGGTGAAGGGGACCAGGAATGGTTGTGTTAACCTTCACCAAACCAGTGCTTAATGGATTTAATTGCTCAGGACCAGAACCATCCTCTGACCCAGAAATGAATTACAGTGAGACTAGTGGGTGGGAAGACCTCCTCAAGAGTTAATGAGGGGATGGGGCATAACACTCATCCATAAGGCTTCAAGACTTGACCGTGGACTCGGAATTCAAGCCACACACGACCTTGCTGAAAGAAGCAAGAAAGCAAGGTGTGGTGGGAAGAGGGAAGAAGCATTGTGAAGAGTGCAGAGACAAAGAGAAGTGAATCTCTTGGGCTCAAAGGAAGAATTGGAAACTAAGCGTTCTGGTTATAGGAAATGACAGAGAAGGTTTTGATAAAAGCTGATAAACGAGGCTAGCCTCCTTGCTTGGTTTCGTGTAAACCATTGCCAGGATCCAGCGGGAAGAGGAGAGTAACCTCTGTCCCTACTGTGGCTGAGCGAGAAGAAAAGGTTGTGTTGCAAAGCATCGTGGTCTAGCTCGGGGGTGGCTAGTGGTAAATCCGTTTGGAGTGGTTGAGCCTATGGTTGGGTGGAAATGGGCACCCCTTCCAGTAGTTGCTTCACATTGACTGGTTCTGATAAGTCCTTTCCCTGCTTCAATTGTTGAATTAGAATGATGAATGATTACTTGGTCTTATATACATATACATATATATATGCATTTTATAAACGTCTTCTATGTGAAATGGTTATGTTATGAGTATGCTTACATCCCTTTGTGAATTCACACTTATTGATGATAGAATGTATGCCCAACTTAACTTCCGGAGGCTTTCCGAGGCATAAGATGTTTCACTGTCGAGACAGAAGATGTCGTGTCCGCCTGAAACCATTCGTCTGAAGAGGATACCTCTCCCAGACCCCCTTGCCGTGTGAATTTCCAAACTCAAGTCCCTAACCCATTCAGGGTAAAGCTCAGGAAAATGGTAATGCGAAGGTCTCGAAAAGGAAGTTATATTTCCTTGTCTGAAAGATGAACGGATGAGATCCGTTCGGAGGAAACTAAGGGCTTTCATGATCGTTGGCCATGGGAACGAGCGTGAGAGTTAACCCCTGAGCCATCCGATCTATGAGATCAGAGTTCACGCATCAAGAGAATTGCGCGTTGGTGCGACTAAAACTTCTGGAACCCGAAGTCACGAAGTGATCTAGACTGCAGGTATAAGGATCTTTCAAGACCCACCTCGACCGTCGGATCTCTGAGATCGGAGTTCGCGCATCGGGAAAATTGTGTGTTGGTGTGACTAAAACTTCTGAAACCCAAAGTTGCGAAGTGATCTGGACCGTAGATCTAAGGATCTTTCGGGACCCACCTCGACCGTCGGATCTGCGAGATCGAAGTTCATGCATTAGGAGAATCGCACGTTGGTGCGACTAAAACTTCTGAAACCCGAAGTTGCGAAGTGATCTGGACCGTACATCTAAGGATCTTTCGGGACCCATCTCGACCATTGGATCTGCGAGATTAGAGTTCACGCATCAGGAAAATCGTGGATTGGTGCGACTAAAACTTCCTAAACCCGAAGTCGCGAAGTGATATGGACCGTAGATCTAAGGATCTTTTGGGACCCACCTCGATCGTCGGATCTATGAGTTCGGCATTCGCGCATTGGAAGAATTACTGTTAGTATGCCCAAGTCTTCCGAAGCCTGAAGTGACCTGGACAATGGATCTATGGATCCTGCGGGACTCCCCTCGGTCGTCCGAACCATGAGATTGAAGTTCGTGCTTCAGAAAGATTGTGAGATTTAGCGGCTATGAACCAAGTCGTGAGATATAAACTTTTGGGTCGCTTTAGCACTTCACAGTAGTTGCTAGAATGCTATGGGTTCCGGTAAAAGGAAGAATCATTTCAGAGAGATGATTTGAGATGAAATTGTGGAGGGAAAACAAAAACGAAAATTAATTATGCCCCACCCTACTAAAAAAGAGTATTTAAGGGGTCGGGTGTGTTACACGTATGGGCGCGCAATTTTTCTGCGGTGTGGAGAGTCACTGCGTCGAGTATGGGCGCACGATTTTTCAGCGATTGGTGACGGATTCCTTGAGGCGGCTATTAGAGGCCGAGGTGAATGCTTGGGGCCGAGTTTTGGGAACGATCCCCTGAGCCTGCGTTAGCCTGAACTGGTGAGGCTCCACTTTCTTTCCGGGCAATCTTCATGTGTTCGAGGGCTTGATTTTGGGTGCGTGGTGATTAGCATCGGAGTTTGCGGTGGTGGTGGCTTCAGTGTTTTGTTGCGGTGAGTGTTTTGTTTTCTCTTCAGTTTTTTCTGGACCTTCTTGACCTCTTCCTCCTTGGAAATAAGAGGTTTTGGACCAGAGCTTTGAGGTCCACACTGGGGGTGTGTGGTGTTTTGGTCAACACTTTGAGGTCCTTTGGGGGCGTGCGATGTTGGGTAAACACTTCGAGGTCCTTTGGGGGCATGCAACTTCCGATTTAGCTTCTTTTCTGGTTTTTGTTGGGGTTTTTAGCCCTATTTTGTATATCTTTTTGCAGCCTGTGTGCTGGTTTTCATCTCTGGTGAATTTCTGGGGATGTATGTGATTTTGTATATGAGCATGGTCTATGGACTAGTACTGCTATGAACATCCGTGTGGTCAAGAAGATGTAAAAAAATTATATTTTCACTAATATAATTGAGCGAATTTTCTATTGGAAAAAAAAAGGTCATTGGTTACTATGTGGTGGTGTTGATTAAAATAACGTTTTTTGAAAAGTTAAACTAATAAAAACATGCTTCTAGTTTCCTTTTTGGATCTAAATTAATTCCAATGGCATTTTCACTCTTGAATTCAACAAAGCCCACTCTTTGTATGCATATTATTAATGGATTGTATGTTTCATTCATCAAGCCCACTCTTATCTACATATTATTCATCGATTTTTTATTTCATTCATCAAACCCACTAGTATCTCTAATTTCATCATTACTTTGTTATATTCAAATAAAGAATAGGCTTCCATAAATATAGAATCATCTTAATTTCATCAATTATTTTTTTTCATCCCTATTGGTTCCGAGTGTTTGCTTGCCTTTCAATATTCACATAAATATCATTGTCTCGAAAATGATCTCTCTCATTTTCAACCATCAAAGCATCAAAGACAATCCTCATTGGGTCAGAGTGACAACAAACATCACCAACGTCATTATTGGTCTCAACATCCAATAGTGAAAGAATGTTATGGAATTAGGAAAAACCTCTAACTTCTCAATACTAACTTCATGATTTAGATGAGATTTAAAACTACAAGTTATTCAAATGATTCAAATAAAATTATTCAAATGATTCAAACAAAAATAACTTATTAATAAGGTTAAAATTTAATTTCAATTTTATTTTACAATATATTTTTTTTTTATGACGACCATATTCTATATAGCTAACATAGTTCTTATTCAAATCATTTATTTAACTTGAATTGATAATACCCAACTTTCTTATATTATCAATGCTATACTACCTATATTTTCACTAGACTTAAATCATTTAAATCATTTGATATCTATTATGTCAAATACTAAAGCATAAATAAAAAACCATAGACTTCTAAAATCCAAATAAGGGTTAGACATTAATGTACCCAATCAATGATTATCATTACATTGTGAATATTAAAACCTTTGATTGATTAAAACAATGTATGTTCATGAGTGAACTAATATTTAAAAAGATAAATTAATCACTTTTAAGGAATATATTCATTAACCATGCATAACACATACTACGTAATTCAGAGAACTTTACCATGGAGATAAAACAATAAGTCCCACTTCAACATGGTAGAGAGCTTTCCTATGGAAATAAAACTCCAACGTCAAACATTTACCACGGTGCGGTGGTAAGAGTGAATCTAAAGTCGAGTTACCACGCCAAAAGCAAATTCTCATACCGTGTCGGTGTAACCCCATTTTCCCGCATTTCACGGTGGTCCCTTGAAATTCGCACCGACCACGACCATCTTTGGTTACCGTATGCTACGACTCCATTACAATCGCACCGACCACAACAATCAATTTTATGTTCCGTCAAGCCAGCTGTTTCTGCACGTATAATCTTTGTGTCACGTCAAGCCAGCTGTTTCTGGACGTATTTTCCAAACCTTTTAAAAAGCCATCCCACAGTTAGAAAACCTAACCTTTAGGTTATGTTCTTGAACCTATTCATATGGATATTTTCTCACAACAAAATAAATCCATCATTTTTTATTTTTTATTTCGTTGTAATCTAAACGTTTTAAGAAATGATTATTTTTCAGTTATGTTTTATTTGAGGATTTTTGTTTGAAATATGGCGAAAAATTGTTAAATTAGTAAATTTGAGTGATTTTTTCCAGTTATGTTCTTTGAGGATCTTTGTTTGAAATATGGTGAAAATTGTTAAATTAGTAAATTTGAGTGATTATTTCTGTATAATATGAGAGTCTAAAGAGTTTTTCAACATGCTGAATCCATTTCTACATTTAAAAAAAGATTTTAAATAACAAAAAATAATGATTTCATATAAATTTATGTCACTGAATTCCAAAGAAAAAAAACAATTTTGTAAAACAGTTAAACACCACCATTTATTTCTTTCTAAACAATTAATTAAACTAAACAAGAATATGAACTCTCATTCTCTTAAAAAAAAAAAAAAGCATTCCATAAATAACCTAACCAAACCAAGGCAAAAATCCAAGAACAATACTGCAAGAAAACAGGAATTACATTAACATTATTTTGATTTCTCGCCAATAAAAGGAGGAAAACTAACTATTTTTGGAAAAAAGGTTAATGAAGACATTTTTTTAATTATTATTGACAAATAAATATTAAATATTAATTAATGTGGACAATTTGTTTGATGTCGGCTTCGACTTCAAATCCTTATTCATATTTAACATTATATATATATATATATATATATATATATATTTTTAACATTATTTTAAATAAATATTTTTAAATATTTAATTACTATTTTTTTTTATTAAAAATATTTAATGTTTTAAAATAAATGTTGATGTCAAATTTAAATTTTCACATTTTGACATACAATAAATAAATGTAGGAAGTCAAATTTAAACTTTAACATTTTAATAAGCATCAATTTGATCTACTTGTTGTGATGATGTTTGTAACCATCCATTGAGAGAAACTTTGGTGTAAGACCTCTATTTCCCTAGTCTATAAATATAATTATTATCATGACCAAAACTATAGACATGCCAATTATGTGATTATTGAAAGACAATTGACATTTGATAAATTATGTCTTTTAAATATTTGGTTATGAATGCAACAAGGAGATGTTGAACCATTGATGGCATTCACAAGTTACGATGTCATGAGAGGAATGGTGCAAGAGGGAAGCTATTACTAGTTGAAATGACCCTGCCAGGCAGTACCCTATTAAATTAAAACAATGCAGACCCTGAACTATCCTTATCCTTGAATACACACACACACACATATAGTCGTTTAAGCATGTAAATAACTCAAATATCTGTTATATCTTAAGTTGAAAGATAAATTAACATCACTACTTATTGTATGTGTTGTTGTGATTATATGTGTGTGTGTGCACCTGTGTGTTGTGGTGTTTGGATGTAAGGTAGTTAGAGAGGTAGTAGGGGGGCCTAGAGGGACCATAGTGATAATAGTGGAGGTCATTCAATGTAAGGTGGACTAGGTCCACTATATTATTACATAAGACCCACTATGGTAGTTAGATATAATAAATGAAAGGGGACTTCTTAGAGATCTATTCAGGTACTTAACATTCTTGCTCCTGTAACAATTTCATTACCGAAAATCCCAATGCAGTAGGAAAGATAGCTTCTGTACCATAAACGATCTGGAAAGGAGATGTGGTAATAGATCTCTTTGGGGATATCCTGTCAGCCCACAGTGCATGAATAAGCTTTTTGTGTGACGCCCTTTTATTCTCCAGCAACAATTTTTTGATGATTCTGACCAAGCTTTTGTTCGAAGACTCGGCCAATCCATTTCCCTAATTGGGGATCTCCGAGTCCAAATTGGGCCGGATGAGGAAAAATCATTTTAGCTACAGGTATGCAGGCTGTAGCAACCTTTCAATTCTGGTGTCCAGCCCAGAATGTTTCCCCAATTTCAAATTTTTCCCTGATCAATTTCTCGACCGACTCCTTCCCGCATACCTTTTCGGGACCATATCTTATTAATCCAGAGTCAGATTTGCTCCAAACAAAAGGCAGCAGAAAGGTAACAAACAAAGCTACAACATGGAAAAAATAAAGAAAAGTTTTGTGGTTGTTTGGTACAGGGGAAAATCCTCTCAGTGTTCAGGCCCAGGAGGTCCCTTCACCGAAACAAGCCCAACTCGAAGCCATGCTTCAGCCAGTTCGCAGGGAAAATTATAGGAAGCAAAGGGGGGGTATAATTAGGTTTGAAAAGTGACTGAACAACGAACATTTCCTTACATACAATGATCAAATCCCAAAGTCCCCTTGCCCTCCTAAGAAACTCTACAATTTTCCCACACCTTGGGGCCTCATCCTGATGAATCTGACAACCATGGATGGCCTGGAACTGTCCGAAATCACCTCACCTATAGCTGCAAAACATGGCAGCAGTCAAAGAGCCTTTGGGATGGCACAAATCCCAAGGCAAATGGTGATGTAGCATATTGATTTTGTCATTATTTGAAAAATGACTTTTTGTAATATGTAGTCTCGCATGATTTTATTTTTGGTATGTATACATTGTAATTAAGAGGTCAAATCATATTTGTTTTGATCCCTTTTGGATAAGATTCCCTTTTGGATGAGATTCCCTTTTAGGATAAGATTACTTTTTAGTAAAAAGACAAAAAGACTTTAGGGTTGGTCCACTTGTCACTTTTCCAAAAGTGACAAGTATCTCGTGACCTAACCCTAATCCTTCACCTCTCCTTTATAAATAAGAGGGTTGGCATTGTAAAAAGGGGAGGATGAATACAGTAACAAGGCTCTGCTGAAATTTTCCAATACTATTTGTGTGTGTGATACTTGTTAGATTTTAGTTGTTGGATGTGTCACTTGTTGGTTAAGGGTTGAGGGGTAGAAGTAAATACTTGTTATGTTAGTGTAACACACCTGACCTCTGAGTGGTTTTCCTAGGGATTGGGCCTCAAAATTTTGTTCTCCTTAAGTGATCAAATCCTTCATTCCAGGTCTCTACCACACTATGCTCGTCCAGAGTTTTCCAACCACGGTCTCCATGCTCAAAACTAAGCCCAGAACCAGTAGATATATCTCTCCGAAGTTCTTTGGGTGCTCATTGGTTGAGGGCCACGTGGCACCCATGTGAATCCACCTCACACGTGCTATTTCCAAGTTCCTTCCTCCATGGTCGAAGACCATCCACTGTATGATCCCATGACTGGACTTATGCTCTTTCTCCTATATCAGCTATGGAGGAATTCGACACTTCGGTGCTTCACGCCTCTTGATCCAAAAATGTGAGGTTTTACTGACAAATTGCAAGTTAAGTTAATGTACTTTATGCATTGGATTGATAAGAATGTGAAATACATAAACTTTACTAACTGTTGTGGAATATCAATTATGACTTTTACTTAATGCTTATTAATGATTAAAGAGATCAGCCATCATAAACCATGCTGCAAATTAATAGAAGAGAACAATAAACAAGAAAGATAAATAGAGAAAAGAACTTGTTAATGGAGTTCATCAATCATTGGCTACGTCTCCGAGCCCACTTCCAAGTGGAGGACCTCTTTATTGCTCTTCAAATGCTCAAGTTATATTTACATTGGCTCTTTGATGTTACAAAACATGCTTCAGATCTATTGTGCAAGACCTCCTTGCTCAGATTCATATATGCCTCATCAAACTCCTCTCAAAAACATGAGAAAAATGCCTTTCAAAATATGAGAAATGGCCAAAAATACATCCTGCTCCTCAAAATCCCTGCATCAAAAACTTACCCTCAAGCTTTGAAAAACACGGGTTATATAGTTTTTAGGCTCAACAAGAGAAGCCCAACTTCCCCTGAAGATTTGGCCTCTTTTTGGGATAAAATCCCCCTCCAAATGGCCAAAATATCCTAAAAAACCCAATTCTGGTCCAAAAATCAGGCAAAAATCAATTAAAAATACCAACAACATAGTATAAAACCCACTTTTGGCATAATATATGGGCTAAGCCCCCAAAAACAGGCACGTTCCCCTTGGAACATGTCATATGCAATCACATATGGCCAAGTACTAGCCCTTAAATCATGCTAGCTTCTTGATTTCGGGGCATATGGTGTAATACAATGGGACCGCCCCCCCCCAAAATGCGCTTAACACCTAGTTATAGCCCCCGAGCATGTGGTGGTTAAAGTACTGAAAATCCGCACCTGGGTGGTTATGGGTGGTTACTGGTGGTCTCATTGCATATCGTAACCATGGGTTGGGGCTTAGCCCAACCCCCCCTTTCCGCCACCATATAATATATAGCATTTTAAATAATATTTTGTGGGTTATATACAAGAAGAAATACGGGGGCCCGTTGGTAATAGGACTCTACCTAAAATTTGATTGTCCATAGGTCGTGGGTTCAAAACCAATGGACTTCCAAAAACTTTTAAAACTTGCCACACAACTGCTGACTGGGTGCCACGTGGCTGCCCATGCCTGGGCCATGTGGCACCACCACATTTGCCCAAAATTCGACAAGTGTCACACTGCCATTGGTCCAAGTCTGCATCATCTGCCTAGTTACCAGTTGCCACATGTCATCACCTGCCTCTTCCACGTCAGCATCATGAAATAGCTTTGCTGACGTCAACATTGACTTTTTGCTAGTTTGACCTTTGACTTTTTCATTGTTTGATAATCTAATCAGAGTGCAATAACTCTCGCATACAGAGCCTATTTGAGAAAGTAAATATATGACCGGAATCAACACGTCGAGCCGATCGCAATGGATTTGGTTTCATTCAATTTTGAGAAATTTCACTTTTGAGCATTTTCTGGGCCCGGGGAGCCTCCTAGATCATTCCTCCTTAGTTGGAAGCTTTTGGACCACCAAAAGTCTGCTTCTGCTCAGGTAAGAAGTGAGGGTACTGCCTCCCCAGTTTCCCTATATCATCCATCCTCTTTGCTGGGACAATGATCACCTGACTAATCACAACAAACATAAAAACTGAGATAACATTTTTTATCAAAGTAATCATTTTATTTATCGCACAATCATCTACATTCTTTGTCGCATTTTGCAGCCATACACCACCGAATAGAAACAAACTAAACAACAATACTGAGTATGCGAATGAAAATGACAAAACATGCTTCCCCTTCTGCACAGGAACAATAATCAAATTATGCAGTTGAACCTCATGATGTACCTCTGGTGACACTTCATGACTGTTAGAAACATATGGAATATGTTATCACATAAACTTGTCAAACTTTAGGGGTTTGTGGTTTCTACCTAAGTCTGTATTTTTTCCTGTCTCTCCTCTTTTTGCAGACCCGATTGTAAGTTTTTCCTCTCGGCTTGTATTTTTTCTTCTGTCTACCTTCATCCGTTTTATTGACCTATTTTCTCTAAGACCGATCACTTCTCTCTTGACCTCTGTCACTGATCATTTTTTTTTCGGGGCCCTCAGTCAGTCGTCTAGGTAATTGTTAACAGAAACCACAACCATTAGCACAAGCGCAACACTTAGAGAAAACTAGTATGGACTTAAGTCAAGCAAGCAAGCAAGATCATCTTTCAACGACAAAGATCTATCAGGCAGATCAGATCAATGACCATCAGGCGATCAGGATCATAGAGTTGCAAAAAGTATAGTGTCAGAGTTCTGAAATCGCGAGGCCAGTCCTAGCCATTGATCCTGGGAAGGACACATAGTGAAAGATTAGCATTTCATTGACTTGCAGAATGGAGCAGTCGAAGGGCAGAGTCATGAAGACTCGCGAAATGCGAAGTCGCGAAATGATCTAAGCCGTCCAACTAGGGGAGCGCGTGGCAGCAGATAAGAGAAATCGTGATTTCGCGTTTCAGGGGTTTCATCATGGAGCAAAGTGCGAAGCCCCGGGTCCCAAAATGTCGATATTCTTCTGGGTCGTCCGATCAGAGGAGACGGGTGGCACCTGATCCAAGAAATTGTGATTTCGCGACTGAGAGTTTTGAGCATGGAGCACGAATTGAGTTCGCAAAACTTGAAATTGTGACACACCTGAGAGTTGGGCCCACGATCATGGCTCGTGGTCATAAAGTAGGGCTATAAAAAAAGGGAAAGAGCCTATTGAGCAGTGGGCGGTTGATATTGTTCAAGGAAATGATCCTAGCCGTCAAGTTCAAGGAAGATCCAACCGTCGATCTATATGGGTCATTTCGCGAGATTGAACATCGGGATATTTGAATGAAGGGGAATGAAGACTCCGGACAAGTGAAATCCTAAAATTTCATATGGGGAATGCATAAGGTCATGGCCCGAGGTTGCATGGAGTGATGGATAGGAGCTGTGCCAATGGCCGAAAGCACTTGTTTTGGTCTTGTCAGAAGATCTGCATGGTTTTGAAGCACTGGGCTCGACTTGGAGGAGTCATGAACGTCTCCTGGGACATTCATGGGTGTCAGGCTCCATCCCAATCCCGATGCAGGTATTTAATAGAAATGGGGGAGGTTGTTGAAACCTCATCTCACCCCATAAATGGAAAGCATGGAAAAATGGTCGTGTGGGTAGACTATCATCCGAAAGTTCCTCTGTCACCAGATTCTCCTGCAAAGCCCATACTGATCTCAGATCATGTCTGATAGAAGAATGCAACTGTAGACTGACAAAAGAGGATGCAGATGCAAAGCTTTGATTGTAGTAGCCAGGTCACACTCCCGGTGGTGGCAAGTTGTTCTGAGTATAAATACTCAGTTTTGATATTTTGTTAGGGTCGATGGTAGAGTTGAGCTCCCGTATTGTAAAGTTTTAGTGAAGTCTCTTGCCCTATGGTTATGTATTGTGATCTGAGATTTCTTGATTAATCTAAGTCAGCTTTCTTTCTCCATCTTATTTTCCTCTGATACTGAGAGAGTTCATGAATGACTGATTCACATGAATTGTCGTGATTGTGTTATGATGAATGTTTGATTATAATGTTGTCATGATTTCTTTCAGTTTCATTAAAATTTGAACCCAAGAAGATCTTGTGTTTGAGTTTTTCTTCCTTAGGCTGCTGAAAGACATGATGTTCATGGCGTGCCTCTACATTTTCTCACCAAAGTCTTCCTCCTACTCACCCTTACTCTGACTTACCGACTGAAGTTGATTCCGGACCTCATCGCTTATGCATGCTAGTCCAGTTTCTTGAGTTAAAACAATATCATATCGAGTATGCGCCCATTTGACCTCTTTAAAAACCAACCCGTGACATAAAAATTCTGATGGGTATTGGGCTTACCTTCGACGCAATCTAGAGGTGACTTCTAGTGCTAACATTTCTGGCACCGTTGCCGGGGACGAATTGAATATTTTCCCTGGGATTGAATGACGGATCTTACTGATTCTGAAGGTGCATTAGAACTCAGTACATTGAAGATTGCAACTGTGCACCTGGCGACTCCACTGTTACACCTCCATTGTTTCATTTGTGGTTTCCAGAGGCAAACACACGAGGTCTACTCCACAACTGCCTTTAGCAACACCTAAAGCTGATCCAGAGAAAATTATCAGAAGACTACAGACCCTTCAGGAAGGTACTTTTGCTGCTAAACCAGGTATTTTTGATGATTTTCACTATCCTCCTATAGCAACTCCAGTAGTTATTTCTCATTTTCCTATTACACCATCTATTGTAGCTTCTAGAAGTTTAAATTTTGGGAGTTTTCCTGTTGATTTCCCCTCTCCCAGTTTCACTACTCCTCCTCCTATTATAGTTGTTGTTTTGATAGAGAGGGAGACCTCTGTTCCCTCAAGCCCTGTGGATTTTTCTCCAAATCCTCTGTTGTTTCCTTTTTCTCTTGGAAGCACAGCCCCAACCTCACATGTCCGAACTCCATCTCCTCCTAGTTCTCCTCCAGTTCACATCCAAATGGCAGGTGCTAATCCTCCTAGGAATAGGATGGTTGAGATATTGACTGCTAGATACGCCCCCTAGTTTTACCTCAGCCTATGAATGTTGTCCCAGCCACATATTACCTTAAGTACATGCCCCAAGTGACTGCAGAATATCACCTTTCATCCTTTTATAGATTTGCAGAGATTCATGCCATCGAAAATGAAGATGTGTGGATGAGATTTTTTGTGCAGAGTCTTGATGGCGATGCCATGGATTGGTTTAAGGACTTGCCTCCCGGATCTATTGATGGTATTGTTGCTCTAGATGATTCCTTCTTAAGGCATTGGGGAAATAAAAAATATCTCCTTTATTATATTACAGAATTTGGGGCACTTAAGAGAGAGGAGGGGGAATCTGTTTCAGACTTCTCGAAGAGATTTAATAAAATGTATAAAAATATTCCAGCTGAAGTTAGGCCCACACAAATCTCTGCCAAAATGACTTATGTTAATGCTTTCAGCCCTGACTTTTGCCTACCGTTGAGAGAAAGAAGAGTTACCTATTTGGCTCATATGAAAGATACAACCCTTGAAGTAGAATCTAATATATTGACAGTTGACAAACTTAGGGGCAAAGTTGATAGAGACATGGGAAGAGGTAATTCTGAAACCCCGACTTCTAGTTCCTCTGTTGCCCCCCCTTAAACAGATGAAATGACCAAGCTACTAAAGTCACTCTCTGCTAGAATGGAAAATATCAAATTAGAAGGAAGCCAGGGCTATAGAAATCCCCAAAATGCTGATAGCAGAGGTAACTATAGGAGGCCTAACAATAATCCTCAAATTATCCAAAGAGACCAGATGAGCAGAGATAGAGATGATCAGAAAATCTAGACCCCTCTCCAAAATAATCTTGTTGTTGATGAAGAAGAAGGGGATGAAGACCTTGATCCCAAAATCCATTGTCTTGAGGACACCTCCTCTTTTCCTCACTTAACTCTGTCTGCATACGAGGACAATTAGTTGAATGATCTGAGCAAAGGGGAAAAGGCTAGTAGCAACCCAAACAGTTATAACCTCATGTCTAAGAAGAAAGAAGGAAAGATCGGTGTTCTTGGTCAACCCACCAAAGTAGAGAAACCTGCTGAAGATGTAGCAGACGATAGCGAAGCTAAGAAATTTTGAACCCCTTCTCAAGTGGCCATAACTCCTGTCCCAAAAGTGAAAGACATCCTAAATCCTACATCCCCTTTTAATTTTGAACATGAGGTTCAAAATATTAGGATCCTTGTACCCCTTTCAGAGCTGGTCAAGCATGAAGATTTCAAAAGAAGCCTCTCTAAGTTGCTAATGCTTGAACCCACAATTCATCCCACAGACTTAGTCAATTTTCAAGATGAAAATCCATCTGTCATATTAGGACCTTTGGTAGAAGATAGAGATGATTCCTCTCCTCCCTTCTACACTTCATTGAACATCCATGATAAGGTGTTGCATAATTGCTTGATGCATTAAGGATCATCCCACAATCTTATACCTAAGGTTATCATGGAAGAACTCGGGTTGGAAGTTACAAAAACCTACCACGACTTGTATTATTTCGATTCCAGGAAGGTGAAGTGCCTTGGGGTTATCAAGGACCTAGTTGTGTCCTTGTTCTATCTGCCAATGAAGAGTGTAATCATAGATATCATAGTGGTTGATGTTCCCCCAAAGTTTGGAATGTTCCTATCTCGATCTTGGATAAAGAGACTGGGGGGAACCTTGCAGATGGACCTTTCATACGCCACCATTCCTATGTTCGAGGGTGAACAAAGGAGACTTTATAGGGAAGCGCAACTCGCCTACATCATCAGTGATGAAGCAAACCCCATCAACCATCCTATTTTTTCTTTGAGCACTGACTTAGGATCCAACATATTGCAGCTCGCAGATGCTCCTGAGGCTCCTCTTGAAATCAGAAAGCAACCCATTTCTTTTCGTGAAATACCTCCCCCAACTACCTCTGTGTGGAAGATGTTCTTCAACGGAGCCTCTTCTCAAGAAGGGGCTGGTGCTGGAGTTGTTTTTGTGTCACCTTGTCAAGAGGCTATACCTTTGTCCAATAAAGTAGAATTTGAAGCTACCAACAATGTGGTAGAGTATGAGGCTCTTGTTTTGGGTTTAAAGGTTGCGAAAGACATGGGGATTGAAGAGCTAGTAGTATTTGGAGATGCTAAACTAATTTCTCATCAGGTCAAAAATATTTATCAAGCCAAGCACCCTAGGCTTAAGACTTACAGAAATGAGGTGTGGGACCTAATTGACAATTTCTTGTTAGCTTTCAACATTTTGTTTATTCCAAGAGAAGAGAATACTATGGTTGATTCTTTGGCTATCTCAACGAGCCATTTCAAAATCCCATTGCCACCTAAGCTTAGGTATGATGTTGAGGTAAAATATAGGCCCTCTTTACCTGACAATATCAAGCATTGGAAGGTGTTCGAGGATGATATTGAGATAAGAAAATTTCTTGAGTCTGTTGACGAGTTCTCTGCATTACACATTGATTAGGATCATGATTCCGAAGGTGACCCTCACGCTGATGTATTTTTAAATAATATTGCTAATCACCATATTGTTCAGCTACCTAGCAACCACATTCCAAAGGGACTAGTTCCTTTAGAAAGATTGTTCGTTGGGAACGATGTGGCAGTAAAGTTTAAAGGCAGAACTAAGGATACTAATGTAGTTGAATGCAATATTGGTACAGAGGAAGATCCAAAGTTTGTCAAGTTGTCAAGCATCTTGTCAAGGGAGTAGAGAGCCGAGTATACTGAGTTATTAAAATAATTTGCTGATGTGTTTTCCTAGACCTATGAAGACCTCATAACATACGACACAATCTTTATTGAGCATAAGATCCCATTGAAAGAGGAGGCCAAACCGTTTAGGAAAAAATTAAGACAAATAAATCCTATATTGTTGCCTATTATGGAAAGGGAGGTAAAGAAGTTGTTGGACACCCAAATCATTGTCCCTTTGAGATTTTCTGAATGGGTGGCCAACTTGGTTCTAGTAAGGAAAAAGAGCGGAGAAATCAGACTCTGTGTTGATTTCGGGAATCTGAACAGAAGCTCTAAGAAGGACAATTACCCTTTGCCAAAGATGGAACACATATTGTAGAGGGTGACAAGTGCATCCAGGATCTACACGATTGATGGATTTTCTGGCTACAATCAAATCTCTGCCCAGTTTGAAGACAGAGAAAATACATACTTCACCACTCCTTGGGGCACGTTCATGTATGCAAAAATTCCCTTTGGATTGATGAACACATGAGCAACCTTCCAACGAGCCATGGACATCGCCTTCATTAGAGAAAGAGACAAATTTTTGGTCATATACTTGGATGATATAACAATCTTCTTCAAATCTGATAAAGAACATTGTCAACATCTGAGAAAGGTTTTCTCGAAATGCAAAAGGTTTTGTCTCTCCCTAAATCCCAAGAAGTATTTATTTTCCATGCAGGAAGGAAAGTTGTTGGGACACATTGTATCAGCTGAGGGGGTTAGGATTGATTCAAGAAGGGTAGAATCTATTCAAGCTTTATCACTTCCTAGATCCAAGAAAGAAGTTCATTCCTTCTTGGGCAAAATCAATTTTCTGAGAAGGTTTGTTTCAAATTTTGTCGAATTGGTGAAGCATATCAAAACCATGCTCAGGAAGGGGAATGAAGTAAAATGGACTGCCGAGTCTAGAGAATCCTTCAATCAAATCAAGAAAGCACTGAATGAAGCACCTGTGCTAACTAGTCCTGATTATTCCAAGGATTTTCTGATTTTTTCCTTTGCTTCATTGGATACAATGGTCATTGTTTTACTACAAAAGAATGATGCAGGACTAGAGCAACCTCTTCCTTTTTTCAGCAGAGCACTAAGAGACATGGAGGTCAAATATGACATCATGGAGAAGCAGGCCTATGCCTTGGTAAAAGCCCTCAAATCTTTCAGATTCTTTGTTCTGCATTCGAAGATCATTGCATATGTTCCTTCAGCTGATGTGAAGGACATCCTCATCCAACCTGACTTAGATGGAAGAAAGAGCAAGTGGATTGCCAAAATCCTTGAATTCGATCTAGAAACAAATCCCACCAAACTAGTTAAAGGCCAAGGTTTATCCAAGCTATTGGCTGAATCTAATTGTAAAGCTTTGGGGGTTAACTTCATCAACACTTTCTTAGAAAATCAACAAGTTGCCTTGTCTGATAAAAGTTCTCAGGACAACCCTTCATTGGCAGAATGTGCCTGGTACAAAGACATTATATATTTCCTGCAAGAGTTAAAGCCTCCAGATGGAATGGGGAAAAGCAAGGCAAGAGATTTAAAGCTCAAAGCAATTAGATATTGCCTTATTGAATAGGTGGTATATTGGAAATACCCTCTAGGTGTGATTCTGATATGTTTAGCCACACAAGAGGCCCAAAAGATAATGTTTGATTTTCATGACAACCTATGTCGGGGACATCATTTTTGAAGAACCATGGAGTATAAAATCCTCAGGGCTGGGTACTTCTGGCCTACACTATTCACTGATGTCTATGCAAAAATCAGGGCTTGTATCAAATGTCAAAAATTCGATGGGAAGGAGCAGCTCAAGTCTCTGCCTTTGAAGCCTTTGGTAGCTTCAGGACCCTTTCAACAGTGGGGCCTAGACTTTATTGGAGAGATTCATCCTCCTTCAAGTGGTCAGCACAGGTGGATCTTAACTACAACAGATTATTTCACCAAGTGGATAGAAGCCATCCCCACAAGGAGTGCTTCTCACAGAGTAATCATTGGTTTTCTTGAAGATATTATGGCAAGGTTTAGTTGTCCGAAACGAATCATCACTGATAACGATGCATCTTTTAGAGATGAACCGTTGATCAAGTTTTGTGAGCAATTCAGAATTACATTGATCCACTCTACCCCCTATTACCCCCAAGGAAATGGATTGGCATAATCCTCTAACAAGGGCCTTATAAAGATTATCAAAAGATTGCTAGAGGACAACAAGAAAGCATGGGATTCAAAGGTCAAATTTGCTTTGTGGGACGATAGAGTGACAACAAAGAGGTCCCTGGGCATCTCTCCTTTCCAATTGGTATATGGGACTGAAGCAATTTTCCCTTCTCAACTTGCCCTTCTTGTGGAAAAATTCTTCCAAGATTGCCACGGAGAACCCAACGATATGATTAGAAGAATTCATCAGTTGGTATAAATCCAACAGACTAGAGAGTAGGTGATGGAAAGAGCACATGACCGTCAATAGAAAATCAAGCAGGCCTTTGATAGAAAATCTGAGAAGCTCCCAAATAAGACTTACAGGTTGCAGAATATGGAGGGTGATGATTTTTTTGGTGGCCCAGTAAATGGGGACTTCCTGAATTTTTTTTTTTGTTTAAAGCCGCTGTCAGCGTCCCACCATTGTAAATACTGTTCATGTTTTATGTTTTTTTTTGTTTTGTTTTTAATAGAAGACACCACAACCCAACACTAAGGCACTGAAGCCATGGAAAGAGTTCTTAGAGCCTCGCAGGGAGGACTCTATACACCATGGAGCCTAATGTTATCACATAAACTTGTAAAACCTTAGGGGTTTGTGGTTTCTACCTAAGTCTGCATTTTTTCCTATGTCTCCTCCTTTTGCAGACCCAATTGTAAGTTTTTCCTCTATGCTTATAGTTTTTATTATGTCTACTTTCGTCTGTTTGATTGACCTGTTTTCTCTAAGACCGATCACTTCTCTCTTGACCTCTGTCACTGATCATTTGTTTTCTCGGGCCCTCAGTCAGCCGTCTAGGTAATTGTTCACAGAAACCACAACCATTAGCACAAGCGCAACACTTAGAGTGGACTAGTATGGACTTAAATCAAGCAAGCAAGAAATATTGTTGGCCCTTGGTTATGGAAGAAAGCAAATATTAAGGGAGAAAAGACGAAATGAGAAATGTGCGGAAGACACATTGAC
This sequence comes from Picea glauca, assembly GCA_000966675.3. Taxonomy (NCBI): domain Eukaryota; kingdom Viridiplantae; phylum Streptophyta; class Pinopsida; order Pinales; family Pinaceae; genus Picea; species Picea glauca. The sequence goes on from JZKD02S1672708.1 coordinate 1,242,573, forward strand.
TGAGATCAGGTCGAAGTGGCCAAAGAAGCAGAAAAGAAAGAGTGAAGTATGGGAGAATGAGTTGTTGGATGAGAGGATCGAGGAAAATAGATAAGCAAGGAAGATGGATCATGAACAACTCAACAAGAATAAAAATCCACCGATAGATGCTTTGGAGCACCTCGCAGGAAAGATGGAAAGACAGGCTGGCGAAGCCCATAAAACATGGGTCAAGTTGATCTAGGGTTTTAGACACCTAGGGTTTTGGTAATTACGGTTTTGACACCTAGGTTGTGACCTAAGGATGTCCGAGAGCTATTGTAATGTATAAATAGGAACCTAAATGGGAGAAGAGGGGTTCGTTGTGAGTTGGTTGTTCGTTGTTGGTTAAGGGTGTTGTTGTTGTTGTGGATAGAGAGAGAGAGACTATTGTTGTGAGGAAGAGAGAAGTGATATGTGTGAGAGCACTTAGGGATTGTAAGATCTTTAGTTGGGTGTGAAGATCAACCCTATAGCTGCGTGTGCAGGGAAGAGAGAGAAAGATAGATCTGCAAGCTGAGAGCGCAGATAGAACTGTATGCTTTATATAATATCAAGAAACATAGTTATGTGGACGTTGCCCTAGGGAGAGGGTGAACCACGTATATCTTGTTGTCATGTGTGGTTGATGTTGTGTTCTTTGCTTTTGTTACTTTTTTGATGCATTATTATGTTAGATCCGAGATATAACTGTGTGAAGTAGGTTTAAGTTGGTAAATGATATCTAGGTGTTGTGCTCCTGTTGTATTGGATCCACTTTGCATTTCCTCTAGTTGTAGACACATGTGTCCTACAACCCCCTATTGCTACTTCGGTTGAGACTACATCTGCTTCGTGGGTGTTTCCGAAAGGGCCAGTAGTTAGGGCTTGTTGGTGCGTTGTTAGAGCTAAACCCTGGGTCTGCCCCTATGCCAAAAAATGGTTCTATTGTCGGGACCAGGATCTTCTTGAGGGAATGTCAAGGTGGTTTCCATTGAAGACAAAGATTCATAAGTGGATAAAAGAACAAGAAAAGGACTTCGCAGAAACTCAAAATAAGAACCCTAATATTAGTACAGAAGACTAGTTGGGAAGGCATATCTTTACTGATATACACAAGATTTTCTTTGGAGGAATTCATAAGGAGATATACGAGTGGCTAGCCAGATTATCAGATAACTAGTTTGAAATCAGACTCAGACCGCCTGTGGTTTGGACGTCGGCGTTGTTCAAGAAGGTCAAGAGAGTTGATAACGTCGTGTCCAGAGCAGTAGATCACTGGTTTGATAACACCATTGGAGGGTACATCACCGAGTTTGTTGTTGACAGAGTAGATTCATATAGCCAAGCTGAAAGATATTTCTTTAAGGGACCTAGAGGAAAAGATTTCCACTTTTTGAAGTTGAAGATCAAGATGTTATTGCATGAGAAGAACATCTTGAAGATACAATAATTGGTCAGATCGAAAATTTAATGTTCAAGAACTCAGACAGCGATAGAGACATAGAGGCTGGACACATGCGTAGTGGGAGAGCATTCAGAGAAGTTCCTCTTATGAACCCATTTAAATAGAATTACGGAGACGAAGGATTATACAGTGGAGAAGAGGTAGATTTGACAGATGCAGAGCATTCAAAGTCCACTAGGGCAGAGGAAGGGAAGACTGAAGAACCTCTCCAAGAAGAACCAGAAACTTCAAGGACTGCGTAGATTGTTGAAGTAATTACTATTACTCCTCTTGTTGTTTTAGCAGCGTTAAGTAACCAAAGTAGTCATAGTTATCAGAGTACTCAAAGCACTGTTACAAGTAGTTCAGTACATACTCAGTCAAGAAACCTGGGAAGATCTATGGCAGATGAAATGAGGCTACCTATCTTTAGAGGAGATGGATCTAAAGATCCTGATCAACATTGGTTTTTATGTGAAGCTGTATGGAGTATTAAGAATATTACTGACGAAGAAGTTAAAAGAACTCAATTTAGTACTACCCTAAGAGACCATGCACCGAGCTGGTACATGAAGTTTGTTAAAGGAATTACACAACCTAAACCGTTGAATGATATCAAGAATGCATTAAGTGAAGAATTCAAGAAACCCAAATCAAAGTCACAATGCATTATAGAACTGAAAGAAATCAAGCAGAGAGTAGCTGAACCTGTTTGGGAGTTTGATTAAAGTTTTAAGACCTTGATAGGTCATTGGAGTTTTCAGATCCCAGACGAGCAGAACAAGGAATGGTTCATTGCTTCCCTCCTACCGCACGTAAGAGTCCCTCTGATGCAGCATAATATTTCTTCGCAGGCTGAGGCGCTGGAGACCGCCATGAAGCTAGAATCAACCCCTATGGGAGAATGCAGCATAGGTATGAGTCAAATCTTGAGTCAGCTAACTAGATTATCTCTACAGGTCGAAGATCTGAAGAAAGACAATGGAAAATATAAAAGAGAATACATCTGGTGTATCAGATGCAAATCAGAAGGCCATGACAAGGAGAATTGTCCCCTATTTCACAAGTACTTGGCCTCAGGAGATCTGAGCCCTTTGAAGCAAGTTACCCTACCTTGGTGCAAGGTATGTAGAAATAGACATTGCCCTGGTGAATGCTATTACATGAAAAAATATGTTCAGACACCCAAAAATATGTATTGCACGTTTTGTAAGTCAGTAGGGAATGATGATAGGGATTGTAGGGCCTATGACCTCATGCATGGAAGTTCAAGGGATATATACAAAATTCAAGGCAAAGTACAGCAAGAAGAAAACACTATGCAGTATAACTCCTCAGGAAGAGGAAACTTCAACCCTCGTGGCGGATTCAGAGGAAGAGGACAATGAGGAGGGATGGGTCGAGGTACAGGTTAGATCATTTGTTATAACTACACACAGCCATGTCACTTGGCAAGGGATTGTCAGAACCCTTGTACCACTTACAGTTACTACAACTCATTTGAACATGTCATAGAAGATTGTCCTGCGATGTTAGCCAAACTTCAGGAGAGACCAAGAGGAAACCAAAAAGTACAACTAATTTCAGCAGAACCTCGCGGAGTGGATCCCAGAGTCGTTGTTATCACTAGAGGAGGCGCTGCTATAGGAGAAGTCAAGGTGACTCCAGGGAAGATTACAGAGGAATTAAGGGTCAGGAAAGCTGTAGAGAAGACACAAAAGTTTGATCCAAAGAAAGAAAGACAGACATTTGAGGAAGAAAGAAAATAATTCAGGAGAGATCATGCTTCTTCATCAAAGGCACAACCATAAGTGAGAGAATGTGGAATGCCTATGGAATTTGATCAGTCTGCTTCTCCCAAAGAAGGAAAAGAGGTAAGTAAGCTTATGGAATTCTTATGCAATTGAATTAATTTGATAAAAGATGAAAGCGATGTACAAGAAATACAAAATTTGATCAAACAGTATGACCTAGGAAAGGTAGATCCCTTACTGAGTAGAGCAGTACATCAAGTATCTAAAATGAGAAGGATAAATAAGGAGCTACACCTGAATGCTCAGATTGGAGATTATGATATAGACTATGTGGTCCTCGACTTAGGGTCGGAGGTCAATGTCACAACGAAGAAGACTTGGGAATTGATGGGAAAACCTAGGTTGATATATTCCCCTATCAGGCTTCGAATGGCTAATCAACAGGCTGTGAGCCCCTTTGGAAGACTGGAACATGTCCTTATGGACAACGACAAGGTTATAACATTTGTAGACTTTGAAGTAATTGAGATAGTTGATGATAGTTGTCCTTATACCACACTGTTAGGAATTGACTGGACTTTCAATAATTCTACCATTGTTGACTTAAAGAAAAAGAGAATGACATTTGAAGGTGATGGCCTTAGGGTCATTGCACCACTAGATCCTGATGAAGGTCGGAGATACATAGAACCCATCAGAGAGGAAGACCACACATATGAGATAGAAAATATATACAAATTGACAGCAAGACAACATGATTATATTAATCCTACAACATATGTGAATTTAAGCTGGCAAAGTGACATCGCATGCTCATCAGATTTGGAAGAAGCATTGGAAAACTGGCATAACAAAATGTATGAAGTTTATGTGTAGTGATGTGCTCGATTGACCAGAGAAGTTCATTGGATAGGTACAACAACGAGTAATTTTCCCACCTTTGACAGTTTGAATCACTTAGAAACTTTCTTATTGGAATTTGAAGAAATGGTACCAGTACAATAGAGACTGTTGGCATTGGACGAGGCCTTGAAAGAAACTCCAGGAAGATGGTGGGGAGAACATAAGCAGAACATCGTGAACTGGGTGCAATGTCGCACTTTGATGATAATATGATTCTCATATCAGATAGATGAATGCCAAGTTAGATACACAGGTCAAAGCTTTCCAAAAGACCATGTGTGAAGTTGTGAGGAGGACTAGAGCATAATTCCTCAGGAGAAGTGGGTGCATTAATTCATTAACACACTGGATACAATGCCTATCAACTGGTACCTTCAAATGAAACTGCACCTCACCACTACAGATTGGCAAGGTATGACACAGAATTTTGTAGCTACATTTTTATTTGAAAGTCAACACCCTATGGTAGATCAAGCTTTACAAGTTGTGAGATAGAAAGTATTTGTGGAGGCACCTAACCTCTTTTTGGAGCAAGATGAGGATGGATGGACTGCGCCTCTTCATAAATTGTAAGGATGTTACAATATCAATGCTGATGAAGACGATGATCCTAGGAATGTGAACATCGTAGAAACAGAAGGACAGAGAGATATAGAAGGACTAGGAGTCGAAATAACTTTCATTGGACAACCAATTAAAATAAAGAAAGTCAATATTGGGACAAAGCAAGCACCTAAGTTGGCTAACGTTGGAGATTACTGGGATGATGCCACTATTGATAAGATCACATAATTATTGCATGAATATCAAGACTGTTTCCAACCAAGTTCACTGATATGAAGGGCATTAAAGGGCCCATGGGAGAGATGAAGATCCCCTCGAAACTAGATGCAAGGCCAGTCAAGCAGAGACCCTATAGATTGAATACCAAATATAAGGAGAAAGTGAAGATTGAATTAGACAGAATGATGGAATCAGGAATCATAGAACCTGTTGAAGAATCAGAGTGGATTAGCCCTATGGTGGTCCAGGATAAGAAGACAGGAGAGATCATGATTTGAGTAGATCTCAGGAAGCTGAATGATGCATGTTTGCATGACCCATTCCCTACACCATTTACAGACGAAGTGTTAGACAATGTGGGAGGACATGAAGTCTACTCCTTCACCGATGGATTTTCAGGTTATCACCAGACCAAGATTGCCAAGGAAGATCACCATAAGACCACATTTGCAACAGAATGGGGATCCTACCAGTACACAGTGATGCCTTTCGGATTGGAGAATGAACCAACCATATTTTCTAGGGTGGTGGTCGAAGCGTTCAAGGAGTTTTTACATAAATTTTTGGAAGCATACTTTGATGATTGGATTGTTTTTAGTTTATTGCAAAATCATATTGAGTGTTTAGGACTAATCTTGGATAAGTGCAGGAAATGCTAGATTGCCTTGAATCTGAAGAAGTGCATATTCTTCTCACCCTTTGGAGTGTTGTTGGGCATTATTATGTGTAAGCAGGGATTTTTGGTAGATCCATCTAAGATTGCCATTATTGTTGATCTACCCCCTCCCACTTCAGTCAGACAACTGTGCACTGTGATGGAACATACATGATACTACAGAAATTTCATTAAGGGCTATGCACAGATCACAACACCTATGGAGAAGATTTTAAAGAAAGATTGTTAGTTTCATTGGATAGAAGAACCCCAGCAGAGCTTCGACACACTGGAATAGAAAATGGTTATTGTGCCTATTTTGGTTTTTCCAGATTGGAGTAAGGAATTTCATGTGCATTTCGATGCATCTTCTATTGCATTAGGAGCAGTGTTAGCGCAACCAGGAGCAGAAGATGTGGACCATCCATTAGCCTTTGCTAGCAGGAATCTCTCAACCGTTGAGATAAATTACACTACCACTAAGAGAGAAGGATTATCCATGGTGTATGCGCTGCAGAAGTTTCGTCACTACTTGTTGGGAGGACACTTTAAGATGTTCACTGATCACTCTATGCTGAAATACCTAGTCAAAAAGCCAGTGTTGGGGGGAAGAATATGCAGATGGCTTCTATTATTTCAAGAATATGATTTTGAAATTGCGGTCAAGCCAGGGAGAATGAACAAGGGACTTGACCACTTATCTAGGTTAGAACATGGAGAGGAACCTACTAGTTTGGAAGATACACTACCAGATGCACAATTGTTGGCCATTAGGAAGGTTGATGATCACTTCACCGAGATAGTTCAATTCCTATCAACAGGAATGGAACCTAGTGAATACACAGTCCTTCAAAATAAACAGTTGGTAGTGCGCGCTACAGATTTTCCACTTATAGCTGAACAACTATATAAGATGGGACATGATGAGATCTTACGAAGATGGGTTATGGAGGCAGAAATACCACTAATTCTGGAAGAAGTACATGAAGGAATTGTAGGGGGACACTACGCAGGAAAAACAACAATGCAGAAGGTTCTGAGAGCTAGCCTCTGGTGGACCACTTTACATAGAGATGATAAAGAATACTACAGAGCCTGTGATGTATGCCAAAGAGTTGGGAAACCTTCCAGAAGAGATGAGATGCCTTTAGTAGCCTAGCTAACCTTAAAGGCATTTGAGAAATGGGCCATTGACTTTGTGGGACCTATCAAACCACCAGGGAAGCGCACAGGAGCAAGATACATTTTCACTGCGACATAATATTTGACCAGATGGGCAGAAGTAAGAGCAGTTAAGGACTGTAGTGCAATTACAGTTGTGTGATTCATATTTGATGATATCATAACCAAGTTTGGATGCCCAAAGATCCTCATGAGTGATAAAGGTACACATTTTATTAATAATACTATTGAAGCCTTGACTCAGGAATTTCAAGTTCATCACCAAAAGAGCACTCCATACCACCCACAAGAGAATGGGATGGTTGAATATTTCAATAAGATCTTGGAGAGAACGTTGATGAATATTTGCAGTGTGAAAAAAGATTATTGATATCTCAGAGTACTAGCAGTGTTATGGGCCTATAGAACCACTTGTAAGAAGCTGCCAATGCATACTCCATTTAAGTTGGTTTATGGTTTAGAAGTAGTTGTGTCTATGGAATACTTAGTTCCTAGGTTGAGGATTGCAACATTCACAGATATGGATGACACTAGCATTGTTCAAGAGAGGCTCGCGCAATTGGTCGAACTAGAAGAAGATAGATTTATTGCAGGATTTCACCAATAGGTTCAGAAGGAGAGAGAAAAGGCTTACCATGACATATGCATCAGGAAGAAAGAATTCAAGAAAGGAGATATAGTATTGGTATACGAAAACAAGTTCATGAAGCATCCAAGGAAGTTCAGAACACATTAGCTTGGACCTTATGAGGTTTCCTATGTTACCAAAGGAGGAGATGCGTAGTTGAAGACTTTGAATGGAGAATGGAAGGAAGGTTTGGTGAACAAGAGCCAGTTGAAATTGTACTATGAAAACCAGTTGCCTCAAATCTCTTAATAAAAGTAGGAGAATAAGGGTCTAGGTAGCAGGTGCAATTGAAACTAGGTACCAGACATAGAAAAGACAGTCTACACATAGTAGGGAGGAACTGAGAAGAAAGAACAGGTTGCGCAACACAGTCTGAAGTCGAAGTAAAGTAGAAGGTTCAGATCAAAGTGCCTCAGGATGAGTCACAGGTGAGTGTTGAGGCCCTGTTGGCCCTTGGTTATGGAATAAAGTGAAGATTAAGGGAGAAAAGACGAAATGTGAACTGCGCAGAAGACACATTGATTGAGATCAGGTCGAAGTGGCCAAAGAAGCAGAAAATAAGGAGCGAAGTATGGGAGAATGAGTCATTGGACGAGAGGATCGAAGAGAATAGATAATCAAGGAAGATGGATTGTGGACAACTCGACAAGCAGAAAAATCCACCAGTAGATTCTTTGGAGAACCTCACGAGAAAGATGGAAAGACAGGCTAGCGAAGCCCGAAAAATGTGGGTCAAGTTGATCTAGGGTTTTAGACACCTAGGATTTTGGTAATTAGGGTTTTGACACCTAGGTTGTGACCTAAGGATGTTTGAGAGCTATTGTAATGTATAAAGAAAAACCTAGATGGGAGAAGAGGGTTTCATCGTGAGTTGGTTGTTCGTTGTTGGTTAAGGGTGTTGTTTTTGTTGTGGATCGAGAGAGAGAGACTATTGTTGTGAGGAAGAGAGAAGTGATATGTTTGAGTGCACTCAGGTATTGTAAGATCTTTAGCTGGGTGCGAAGATCAACCTTGCAGCTAGGCGCACAGGGAGGGGGGAGAAAGAGAGAAGACGAAAGAGAGATCTGCAATTTGAGAGCACAGATAGAACTGCATGCTTTATATAATATCAAGAAACACAGTTTTGTGGACGTAGCCCTAGGGAGAGGGTGAACCACATTGATCCGAATTATTTTAGGCACGAAATGGAGCGGAGATATAATAAAGAAATGCACAGAGATATCGCGTATATCCAGTAATATAACAAAAATATATCAGAGATGCAACCATAAACACAGAGATACAGTAATACACGATTTCTAT
>JZKD02S1672708.1:1343615-1353864 GCA_000966675.3 Picea glauca
TTATCAAGTACAAACAAATGGATATTCTTTAGGCCCCATCATCCTGCCTCCTTTGGTTTTATGAGCTTACTCCACTTCACCAAGCGAATTCCTTCCCTTTCTCTTTTCCATGTTCCCTAAAAGATGAAATAATTTTTCCCATTTTTTTCCAACATTCCTTTCAGAGTGCAGGCTAAAGACCACCAATACATAGGTATCCTCTCGAATGGTGTGTGTTATGAGAATAATGGACTCAAGTTGGTTCCACATCAGTTCCCAACAAATCACCATAGATTTTTCCTTTGCTCATTTATCACTAGGTAACATTGTTAGCCTCCACAAAATATACATGTTAAGTTGGAAGATACATGAAGTTCTCTCTTATTGTTGCCTATCTATTCTCAAGTCATACTTCACTCAACTCAACGACATGTTATCCTACTATGATTTCTTAGATGGGACAAATCTAAGTGGGTTGGATGTGTGAAATAGCATTGAATCAAACTCTACTCTCACAAATCAAGATGATGATTGTTATAGCAAGATTTGCCTCACCATTGCTATCTTGCATAGAGGGCCTTTTTCCATTTCCCTATGCAGACTTATCATCCCTTTTTGATGAATCCAGAACTAAAAATATATATTTTTCCACATATACACTCCCTAACTGCTTTGCAAGATTCGTATACGCTTGTTGCTCCACTACAGCTCGCGTATATCAGGATTTGTGCCAGAAAATACAAAATGAAGTCGGGTTTCCATGTCACGATAGGAGATCTCTGATCCTTGGCCTTCCATATACTGGAAACGTTCCTACTCGGCCCTTCAGTTGCATTCTAAAGGCTATAAGAGCACAATTTCGATCTATGGAAAAATGAGAAAGCATTCAACTTTGAGAGCAAAGTTACTCTGGGGAAATTACTTCATATTGAGTCTGCATCCCTTTGTCCCTCAAGTATGAACATACTGTTCATCCCCCAAGCTCTTCCCTTATTGTTGAGAGGACCTCATTGCCTCTTTCCCATGAGCTTGCCTTTGGTGGAGGATTGAAGTGGTGGATACCCAGTTGGAAGGAACTTGGTTTCTTGGTTTCGAACCGTACTGACACGGAAGTCTGTAATGTTGTCACTTCTACTGATCAATTATTAATAGAAATACTCCTTTCCCATCCTATTGGTATCTTACAAATATATGATTATTATCCATGGGCGTGTTTGTAATTTTTATTAATGGCTTATGCTATCTAATGTGCTAACCTATTTTTATTATCACTAGATGTTTGCGTTGCTTGTTTTTTGAGAACTTCTTGCAGGTATAAAGCTTTGGGTCAAAGTGCTCAACGGTGGAACATCATCAAACGTTGGATCGAGGTAGGCCTCTTTCTTATATTACACATTGGTATATAGCATATGTTGGAATTGAGTTGATTTTTGCAGTCATACTTGTCTGTTGTGGTTTACCCTTGGCCATAGAGAGTTTTTCCCTTGTAATAGAAATGGTGACTCCACTGGGGAGAGATCTTCCTTCTAAGGGTTGAAGTACTTTTTCTTCTTACATTGCTCTTTTTCCTTTGTGTTTCTTGTCGTATCACTGCGGGACAGATTCTGTTCATTCTGGGTCTGAGTTTTCATCCTTTTACCCTTGTCTGGCCTTGTTTTAGAGCATATACGCCCTTTTTTCCCTATACACGCGTGATGTCTCACTGCAAGAGGCATATATATGCTCTGTTCTCCTTAACAATCACATATACCACTTTCCCTTTCTTGTTTTCTTGGTTTAGTGACTGCTAGGTAGGATTTAAGGATTACTGAGCCTTCTTGGGTCTCTGTAGTGCCTGTTGAGATTATCTGGGATGACAGGAAGCTTGTTGGGAGTTGAATTTTTGAGCATAGTCTTTCTCTTTGTTTTTTATTTTTAATTTGTCCTTGGTTTATGGGCTATTGGATTGGCTGCTTGGTATTCTGCTTGGGTTACTGTTTTTATACACAATGGAATTTATATATCAGGTTGCTTATTAGTCCATGCATTTTCTTTTTTAGAATATCAAAAATACAAAAAAATAGGCGTTTTGCATTGGTTGGCATTTTTGTCTTTGAATCTTTATCATTAGCTTAACACATTTAGCAAAAGATTGCATTTTACTTCTGAATTGTAGAGTTGAAATTGAAAATTGCACTATCTTTATTTAGCATATCATCCACTGAGAAGTTAAAGTTAGGCTTTGCATTATATCTATACTTATTTTCTTGCAGAGTCATAACATCATGAGTTTCACTTCCATACCTTTTTGAGTAACCACGACCAATAAAATTTATGCTTTAAACTAAAATTGATTAGTAACTATTTTATTTTTTAGGGTGCACAAACTAGACTAGGATTTAGTGCCTTGGAATAGGATTTTGTGAGTAAACTTCTCCAAGGAAATTAAATCAACATATGTGTCTGAGACAGGGAGGTGAGAAGTACATTGTATAATTGGTAATATCAGGAGGCTTCGCTCACATTGGAGTTAATCACGAGGTCGCGTGAAGTTAGTTGAAGGGATAACCCCTGGATACTCACCTAGTGTTAGAGATATTTATGTGGATTCATTCGTATTTGGGGATCTTTTCTAGTGCCCATACCTCTGTGAGAGGCGGTACTTTCAAGGTTTCGGGCTTTGCTACCCTGCCCATACAGTGATCCAGACTTATGACTGCTCGCCTGTGCATCGATTATACAGTGGTTTATTAGTTGCTTGTCTTAGGAATCTCATAGGTTACTTGCAGGGGTTATTCTACATGTACCCTGAGTCAGATAGGGGTCAGACAACACACAGCCTTTTTGGAGGATTACCTCTTCGGGGGGATCTGACCGACTGGTTGTTAAGCCTATGAGGGCCCTTATAACTGATTCTGTTACCTCCAAAATTTAGCGAGGAGTCTTAGGTCCCTCTTGGACGAGACATACCTTCTCTAGCGAGGGAGGCCACTCAGCCACTTTAGCCTGTTTGCATGCATATTGGTCGTTTGAATTTTTGGTATGCTCTTTGAATACTAGTTGGCCCTAGGAGTCTATTGTTGGTTTTATTATCATGGATAGTGGACCCTCTTTTACTCCTCCATTCACCACTACCCACGCCATGATTTCTGCTCATTTCATGGGGGCAGACCCTTCTGCTTTTTACAATGGTATGCATGATTAAAATGCTCAGTCCGCACCTTGGGTCCCTGGTCATTTTTTTTTTGATATGCCTTCTCATGTGCAACCCCCTCCATGGTCTACATATATCAATCCTAGCATTGAACCCGGGGGCACCATCGCTCCCATGCCCACTTCTTCATTTGATATGAGTCGTGTTCCCATGGGAGGTTGGAACCTTCCCCCTTATGGATCCAATACGAGCTATCCTCTTTTAGGAGCCAATGCTTAGATGGATGCTTATTCCACTTATTACACCCCACCCATGTATCTTTCTTCTGCCATGTTGGTCCCTTTAAACACTTTTTCTATGACAGGTCCTCAAGTACCCCCAGGTCTTTCGTATGGGGAGAATCAATTTTACGGTTCGGGCTACCCTCCTTACGGGGCCCCTTCACAAGGGGGCAATATATATCATCACTTGAATAATTTGTATCCTACCTCGATCTATTTGTAGACCTCAGTGATGATGCTCGTCCAGACCTCATCGGACCACTTTGGCATAAACCACCACATCTCTTAGGGAGTACACCAGGATCCCTTTTGGCTTACAATGTTTCAGAACCAATCTTTTCCAAGACCTTGGAATCACATGTCGCAATCTATCGCTAGCCCTGCCACAGTTAGCCACACCAGTGCACCATCCCCAACCTCTACTAGTCATGTTGGAGATGGGTAGACATTTTCTACAAATTATGTCGACAAATCGCTTCCAACCTCTGCCAATCATGTTGGGGGCACCATCCTCTTCACCCCAGACCATAGCAGTGTCACGTCTCTAGCTCCTATTCATCATACATGAGATGACTCTCTTTCCTTGGCTAGTCCCATCAAAGAGCCTAAACGTCTCAGACGTAAGACTAAATGCCTTTGCAGGACTTGTGAAGGAATTCATCTTACTCATTTATGCCCAGTGACTCCCGGAATACCAGATACGTGGGGCTCCCCCAAGAACCCTTAGAATTCTGAGACACCCATGGTCTCTCCTCTCGCCCCTCCTCCTTTAGTGATCCTGGTGGCCCCGCCACCGAGATTTTCCTTTGACCTCACCCCTGTCGTCGAGGGTGAAGCGTCTCTTGCCCCCGTTACTATGCATCCTCTTCAAACTATAATTGAATAAGTGACTACACCAGTGACATCTCCGGTCAAACCAACTCTCCCTCAAGAGAGTGATGCACCTTCCATTCATGTTATCGACATTCCAAGTCTTCCCCCTTCTGAACAAGAGAGATTCATTCTTCCTCCGAATACTCTACCTCCAAGTCCTAATGAGGCCTCCTTCGACTGGGACGACCTGATGGGACATCCCATCCCCCCACCTATGTCTTTTACATTAAGAGACATTATTCAAACCATAACATAGACTATGTACTCCGTTATCACTTTCTCTTCCTCAACTTGGAGAGCTTTGGGCTTTCCCAAGCTTTTGTCAGCTATCCACAAGGTACTGACTTTCGGCAAAAGGCCAGGCCGGGAGCCTTGGCCTCCCCCTCTACATGTTGATTAGAAAAATAACGAGTCTTAGTTAAGCTCTTTTCCGACTCGCCTAAAAACTGAAAAGATCACTCAGTGATTTGTCCCTTTCACACTCGTTAAAATTGGATTTGAAAGATCACGAGTCTTAGTTAAGCTTTTTTTCGACTCACCTAAAAACCGAAAATATCGCTGAGTGATTTGTCCCTTTCACACTCATTAAAATTGGATTTGAAAGATCATGAGTCCTAGTTAAGCTCTTTTCCGACTCACTATCAAAAATAGAAAATATTGCCGAGTGAACTTGTCTTTTTCACACTCGTAAATTGGATTTGAAAAGACGTCTTTTTGGCACAAGTTTACACCTTTTTCACACCAAGTAGACTAAAAGATATAAAAAAAGACATTTTTTGGCGTTAAGTTGTGATTGCATCTCATTCCCTCGCTTGCAGTATTGAGCCTTTAGCTGGTTCTCGCTTTGCGTTATAAACCATTGCTTAAGCAGTTTGCATCCTCAACCAAGCAGAGCCTTGTTTTTATCCTTCACAATTTTGACACCCTATACCCTGGAGGGAACATCACCCTGAGTGTCCATCTCTCACATACATTTCCTTGCATTAAGCATAGGTACTTTCCACTGATGGAACTAGTTTTGCTTACTTGCGACACTCGTTCCCTCCACTGTATCATAGCATTCGTTTGTTATGAAAAAACAAAAAAAAAGACAGGCGGGAAGGGAGTACTATATTGTTATTGGCAGCAGTCGTGTCGCCTTTGAACAGAGAACAAAGTTATTGAGTCCTCGGGTCATCATAATTTTGGGTTTAGCATGGCCTTAGGAAGCTGATCTCACTACAGATTTTTTTCTACCGACTGGTTACTCTTCCAGTCCCTATAGAGAACATTATAGATGACTCCTGCATCTAATTGTCGCATCATTAAGTCTATGCTGTCGGAGTCCACCATATGTCTCATGCTCTTGTTCAAAGGAAGTCTATCAACCTGTGTCGAACACTCCTCAGAAATCTTGACTTTGCATGTCGGCCATGCCCTCAGTTTGTCTCAGAATCACATGATAATGTGGTTTCATCATGCACCCTGGTCCTACTTTCATCATTGGTAGGTCACCTTGAACCCAACGATCAACATTTCATCATTGATCGTTGACTGGGTGGTTTCCCTTGTGTTCGACGATAAGAAATCTATTCACACTTTGGGATTCATGTAGTGTCTTGGATGCCATTAGCCTTATTGGTGGTTTCATCACCTTTGTCAGCAGTTTTCATCCTTGGCTGCTATTCAGAGGGTCTTTTTTATGTACCGCTTGCATTTGGCACAGGCGAAAGACGCATAGGGTCGTTGGTTCATGAACATGTTCTTCATTCGATCTCCACCAAATCATGAAGCTCCTGCTTTGTTCCTCGTGATGACTAATGAGAGATGCCTTAAATGCTCTCCTTTCGGCGGGTCTCCTTCCATCGACTTCAACTCATTTATTTTGGATACGAGACCTAGAGTTTTATGAGTACCTTGAGGCTTGAAGTCATTAGTGGCAGGCTCTCTGGCCATTGACAGATGGGAATACATCAATGTCTCATGATCAATGGATCTCTCAAGTGTTCGATACCAACTTCTTTATTCACATTTGTAGAGATGTACTCGCTGCCTTGATACCTACTTTCATCTTCGATAGGTTGTCTCGCGTTTGTTAACGGTATACCTCAATGACCGGTAATGAAATGATGTCTCATCGTGCTCGACCTCAACTCATTTATTCACATGATGTAGACTTGCACCATTGGCAGATAGTGTAGCAGACTTGAAGACATCACTATGTGGCCGCAGCTTTCCTGAGCTGTTGCTTCCATTTCATTGAACTAGTACCTATTCGACTTCAGTGATCATGGGAGATCAGATTGTACTCCATGGTATACAGATATCTTTAGATTGTTTTTTGAGATTGGTTTCACTGGGCCTTGTCGTGACTATGACAACTCTTAGAAAAGCTTATTTTCCTCCCTGAATTTGATTTAGATGTTGAGCTACTAAACGTTTGTCTCAAAATTGTTACACATAATTTTGGTCACTCTGGTGATGTTACTACAAGGTTGTGTTTAGGCTCCCAACAAGGACTTTTTGCCTGAGAAAGATGACTTCTTTTTTCCTCCAGAAAACACATTTTTGAAGTGAGTTCACAGGCAACCTATGTATTGGGGTGTGAGAATGCCTAATTCTCGCAGGCTACCCATAGCTAGGCTGCGAACTTCTCGCAGGCTGCTCTATAGGCAGGGTGCGAACTTGTTTTTAAGCTTGGAGAAAAGAAGAAGTCTCGAGGGTTCTAGAAGGGGATCTTCTAGAGGATGAGTTGGCATTCGTATGGTTGGCATCCTACTGACTTCTCTGATTTGGTGGGATCATCCTCATCCATGTAACCATCTCTCCTTCTCCTATATATTGAAAGGTTTCTCATGGAAAAGGTTAAGCAAGATTGAATGAGGAATTGGTGAAAAGACTGTGTGAGGAATTCTGCTTGAATAAAAGCTTGGAGCTCCCATTTGACATATCAAGCTGGGCTAGATCTTCTTCATATGATCATAGAACAAGTGTGTGTTGGAACCAAGGGCCACCGAAATGAAGCTTGTGACATCAAGGCGATTAGGTTGTAATCTTCTATTTTCATATAATATGATACAGAGGCATTTCCCTTTCCCATAAAACCATTATTGTTTTATTGTGTAATTCCTTGATCATATGCATAGGTTGACTTTCGGATATACTTTGTTATCTTCACTTTGGTTGGTTTGTGCTGTCTTGGACATGATTGTACGAGAGCGCCGGAGCGAAGCGGGAACAACAGAGACCTAAGGAAGCGATCTAAAGGTATGTTACTTGTTCCTCTTTGCTAGTAGATTCAATGGTCACAACTTAGGGAAAGAGTAGTGTCCTGTCTTGTTTTGTTCTAGATCCAGGTGGATCTAGGGATATCTGTTCGTGTCCACACTTACCGATTTGTCCGATAACAAAATTGGCGACTCCACTGGGGATAGTACCCATTTTTAGTGGTTTTTCTTGGTTTTTGCTTGGCCATTTTCTCTTGCCTCACCTTTTTTCATTACTATCAATCTCTGAGTCTTTAGGAAACCCTGATAGACTCTCTGGGTCCAGAAGTCCCTTAAAAATTTTTGTCTTTTTTCCAAATTTTGCCTAGTTTCAGGCATTCTCACACTTAACCCTTCTGTAGCCTGCAAGAACTCCTTGTGTTCGTACTTTTCTTTTCAGTCCAGTGCAAGATTCTCGCACTCTGCTAGTGACCAGCCTGTGAGAATGCTCCATTCTCGCACTGTACACTCCTGCTAGCCTGTGAAGCCTCTTGCAAATGTTTGGTTTAAGACCTTTGTGTCCTGAGATACTCAGACTTCTTTGTGTGTCTAGGAGGAACTTCTCTGGTCATTGATTGGATTCTTTCTTAGCTTTAGACTCCGTGATTTATTGGTTCTCGAAAATTGAAAGCCCTTTTTATTCAATTATCCTCGACTTTTACCTCAGAAATCTTTTTTCGAACAAGGACATAATCTCTGATCTTAGTACCCCAAGTGCTTGTTTGATCAAAGACACTGTCACTGGTTTAAAAGTTGTGTTTGATTATTTTTTCAATTGTTGATTAAGTGGAAGCTTATACCCATTTGCGGTTGAAAAGACCCTTGTTTTGTCAATTTGGTTGTTTTTGTATTCATTGAAAGATCCATTTGGAGCGTTGTTGTGTTGAATTCTTGTTTTCGTTGGTTGCTTACCTGTTGTTTTAGTTCCCTATCTCTTGATTGTTTTTTCATTAAAATTAAAAAAAAAAAACATTTTCTTTTAAGCAACCTGTTATTCGAAAAAGCGGCATTTCAATATTGAAAAAACACGAATAGAGAATTTGCATTGCTTGTGATTGTTTGATTTGGCATCTTAAAGACTCGTGCATTATAGTTCATGTTGGTCCGGAAAATTCCTCTACCCCTCCCGTAAATAGGATTCATTGAACGAAACTTGTACATTTCATTCCTACTTGTGCATTTTTTGGTTAGAGTCTCATACAACATTGGTTTCATCTCTGTGTCCTCTTGAGTAACAACAGCCATTAATAATATTGCGAAATTTTAAAATTTAACTAGTAACTTTTTCTAGGGCTCCTATACACCAACATTAGCTAGGCTAGATCTTTGGAATAGGCAGTGAGACACACTCTCCAAAGTAAAAAACACACAATAGTATCTTGTGATAGGGAGTGTCAAATCCCATTAGCAACATTTTGTCCTGGGAAGCCCTTCTCACACAAGGGTCAAACCTAAGGTCGCGTTGAGATTGACAAAGTTACTCACCCTTCTATGTTGATATCAGTGTTGAGATTGCACGTACTATGGGGGTCACTTGAAGGTATACCCACAAAGATGAGTGGAAGCCTCTTGAGTTGATTTCGGGCCAGATACCCTGCCCTTGTGTGTGGATCAGACTGTTGACTGTTCCCCCAGGCATTATTGTTGTTGGTGGTAACCTTAGTTGCCTATCTTCCTAGGATCTTACACAAGGTGACTGTGGAGGGGAAAGTCTCCACAGTACCTGGAATTGACGTTGGCCAAACTCACTTGAGCTCCTTGGAGGGTATACCCACGATTATGTGTGGGAGCTTGCACCAGGGTGTAAGTCCGTTAAGCAGGTCGTCAACGTAACTTTTCCACCCTAGCCCAGCCCCTTCTTGTCTCGCCGCTGCGACATTGGATTTTATCACCAATTAGTGACTTCGACATTAGAAGGTATTTTTTGTTTGGTTTTGCTTCCTATAATTTACTAGCGCATATTGTTTGTCTACCCAAGTCAGCCTTTGATTTTCCTTTGTAATTTTTAACTCAATCACAACTGACCCTCCACGCCATTCACGTAGAATGCAAAGTTTACCCCCAGAATATTTGGAAGGTACCCAATCCTTGCCTACCAACTCACTGGAGGGATCTTCTCAACAGAGTGAAGTCAAGGACCTCGCTACCCCACAAGTAGAAAGGAATGACTCTCTAGAAAGATTTTGAATTTCCAATTCTCGAGAGGACTTTCGACTTCACCTTGATTCAGAGAGACGTATTGTGCGGGTTAACTCTTCCAGAGATTTAGTTGTACAATCTTCTGGATCACCAACCAGACCTTACCTTGGACCTAAGGGTCAAGATCCTTTTTGGACTTCTGGTATTTTTAGACGGGATCTCTTTGGTTCAGGAGCAGGCGTTGATATCACTGTCGCACCTGAACTGCCCAAGACGTCTGATCTGGACACAATACCTTTTACTACTTCTTATTAATTTCCTGGTATGAAAAACCCACCAGATAGTCATGTCTTGACCATCCCTTTAGAAATGGTCCATTACACAATGACCCCCGAAACCACGAGTCCACACAGCAGGATTATGATAGCCAACCAAGATCCCATTGGCACACCTCTTTCGCCCAGATTCACCTATTGATTAAGGATGGTTGTCATTGATGTCAACCCTTGAAGAAAGACCCATAGCACAAAGGCTTGGGTAATGGACCCAATAGTGTTTGATGTAAATATGACTCATTATTGTTTTTTCATGGTTGATAA
>JZKD02S1672708.1:1361905-1386711 GCA_000966675.3 Picea glauca
GCATGGTTGATGCACTTGTTTATGGTACAGGTTGATTACAGGTTGGTGCATGGTTGATGCTCTTGTTTATGGTACATGTTGATTACAGGTTGGTGCATGGTTGATGCACTTGTTTGTGGTACAGGTTGATGCATGGTTCAAATTTATTGGTACGGGTTTACAATGGTATATCTCACAGTGATAGTGTGACAGTGGTTCCATCATTCTACTTCTACTTCAGGGTGGCGGGACGGGGCAAGGACAGGTGGTTGTAGCCACCTTCCAGTTGTAGTTGGAGAACATTGGGGGTTATAGCCTCCTTATAGTTGTAGCCAGAGATTTGGGGAGTTGGAGCTTCCCTTAGGTTATATCCTAAGAAACCAGGGGGTTGGAGCCTCCTTCCAGTTGCAGCTGGAAGACAAAGGAAGTTGGTGCTTCCAATGAATGTAATTCTTCAAGACATATAAGAAAAAACATTCTGTGGTTTTATCCTGATTTGGGTTTCCACGTAAAACATCGGTGTACTGTGTATTTGTGTGATTGTTTATTTATTATTTCTCATTATTAGATAATAATTCTACATTGATATAACCTTTGAAGTAAAAGGATTATAATTACGTTATTATTTATTCACCTCCCCTCTCAGTAATCCAACATCACCTCGACCCTTCCACCCAGATATCCTTCATTGAATGCCTCTATCCCCACTCCTGCAAAAATGACGTACAAGACTCCTGGTGGTTCCACTCCTTTTGGGAAACCTCCTTCCGGTTTCATTCTGACACTTCCTCCACCTCCTTTCGGAGGACCTCTTTCTTCCTCTGCCGGAGGTACTTATCCTAGTGGCACCCTTTCGTCATTCACATATGATTACCAAATTCTTGTTGGTGGCAATTTCACCATGGTGGCCATACCCAAATCCCTTTTACAGGACAAGGTCCGATCGAGACTCAACCCCCGATTGGGGGGCAACCCCCACCAACCTCACCCTTTGGACAAAACATCCCTTCGTCCTTGGCCCAGTACTGGAATTATCTTGTTCAAAATAATCCTTTCTCGACTAGGGGGAAAAATCCTTAAGCTAGCTCTGTCGCTCCCCCTATCACAGGCCAACCGTACCTGGGAACGTCCAATCTTATCTGGGGCTCGAACCCCTAGTCCTATACTCATGTTCAAGAGTATAACCCTCTAAGTTACTTGCCTCCACACCAACAATTGAACCTACCTGGATCATCGCATTACATGCAAACCCCTTATGGTCCCACTGGTTTACCGATGGGGCTTCCTCCCCAAAGTCACCAGTACCTGCATGTGAACAGACAATTACCTTTCTTAGCCACCCTAGACCTACCGGATCTGTCATGAATATTAAATGACCCAATCCGTCACTCTCCTCACTGGCCTGTCATACCGGCCAAATTACCATCGGACATCCCTAAATTCGATGGCAAACTAAGAGAGGATCCAAACAATCATGTCATGAGTTTTCAGCTTTGGTGCTCATCCAACTCTTTGATGGATGACTCTATTCGCCTATGTCTTTTTCAACGAACCCTTACAGGGTCCGTCGCGAAGTGGTACATAGAATTACCATGAGGTTTCTTCAATGACTTCAATACCCTCGCCATGGATTTTCACACCCACTACTAGATATCAATCCGATATGAAACCGGAACCGAGATTTTGAGCTCTTTCAAATAGAGAAAAGCCACTCATATCTCCGATCATATTCATGAGTGGTTCCGTAGACGACGTCTCATCAAACTTGAGCTTTCTGATCAATTGTTGGCTGAATGGTTCACGAAATCATTCACGAATGACATCACTCGGGACATCGGCATGGGTGGAGTTGTCACAGAATAATAGGCCATCAGTCGTGCCCAATACCTAGACTTCGTTTACTCACAAACGGGTACTCTTTACGACCTGCTCCTTGGCGCACCTCGTGCTTCTACTTCTACTACTTCAACCACTCCTACGGCTTCACATGTTGCCGACGGTGTGATTGGCACCTTCCATGGCCAACCTAATTCCGTCCAGACCTCTGGCAACAACCCCAAATCTATGTCTTCTAATGTTCAAAATGCTCTGTCTCTTACCCCTCCCACTAGCAAGACTTCCGAGGTAAATGTTGTCCAATCTACCCCTGCCGATAGAAATAAATCCAAAAGAGGGAAGGGTAAGACCAAGGAGGACAAAAATACTCCACAAACTGAGAAAACTAAAACACCCCCTATTGATGATATAGATAAGCGCAAACCTTGATATCCTTGTCTTATCTATGGTGATGATCACTACATGAAGGATTGTCCACGTCGCGCCGAAGTTAATAAGTTCCTTCAAGGGACCCCAAAACCTCCTACTCTGGCCATATTGTCACAACCCTTCCCCTCTCAACAACAGACCCAATTGGTCATTCATGACCAACTATCCCCTTCCAATACATCATATGTATTAATGTGTACCGGTGACTCAAAGAAGAATGACATTACACTTACCACTTGAGCCAAAGATTATTCTTCTTCCAAAGAGAAGGTTGATACATTACCACCTTCGTTGGTTCAGCCCCCTCCTATGACTCCGCCTACCAACGGTCCTCTTCATCTTGAACAACTGAGCCTCGATACATTTCTCCGCCCCCCCCCCAGAAGGGTGTTGTTTGGAAATCGGCTTTCAATCCTCATGCCCGTGCTGCCCAGAACTACAGCATTGTTGAACATCTGGCCCAAGCACCGTCCGCGATGTTAGCCCTTGAAGTCCTTCAAAGTTGTCCTATGCAACGGAAGGCACTGTTGAAATATATTGGTGGAATTGACCCCCTGGATACCAATTTAATAATCTTTGACTTGGAAGATCATATTCCAAGATTTCCCCCTCAACTCGTGTTCCAGATACAAGTTATTGTCTTTGATAAGAACATTTGTAGGACAGTTATCGACGAGGGTGCCTCGACGTGTGTCATGTCTTTCACTTGTTGGAAAGCTATTGGCTCTCCTCCTTTGACAGAATCCCACAACACACTTAAAGCCTTCAATGGCTCTGGTTTCAAACCTTACGGTGTCCTTTCGTCGTTGTCCATTACATTAGAAGGCAAAATGGTCCAAGGCGAAGTGGAAGTCTTTGACACTCCTCTTGATTACAATCTCCTGCTTGGCCGTAGATGGATTGACTCAGTGCGTGCAATTGTGTCGACTCTTTTTCGTGTCATTTGTTTCCCACATCAAGGGAAAGTCATTGCCATCGACCAATTGGCCTTCTTTCACTTTGATACATGTACCAACAACGTGCCATTCATTTCCAAAACTCCTCCTGGATATGAGAACGTCAGGGTGGGTCTTCTCAAAGACTCCTCTTTGATGTGTACTTTCCCCATCCCACCACCCGATATTCCGCCTCTGTATGTCACTTCGATCAATATGATCTCCGCCTCGATTCACGACATCCATGTGTCTCATGACCTGTGGACGGTCCCGGAACCCGACGATCTTCTTCGTTATGGCGACGAAATGCCTTTAAATCCGGTTGAATCTGCTTATCAAGCCATTCAATCGGCCACACTTACTATCCATTCTCTTGATGAATCATCTCCTGATCCATTCCACCTCATCTTTCCCATGGACGAGATGATTATGTCTGTCATGTCCATGGAAGATACCCCCTGAGACGATGGACATCATTGTTCCATTCTCTTTCTGGAACAACACACCATTGAGAGTTATCAATGAATCTCGAACCCCTCGACCATTGTTTTTATTTCAACCATTCCCAAGTCTACACGAGATGTTCTTTATGAAGGGAACTTAAGCAATATTTCACCCACGATCCCCCTCGATATCTCCATCAAACCTGGAATCGTTGAAAATGTGCATATTGGAGCTTCATGTCCCATGACGAATTTGTCCACTACAAGTCTCTTTTCCAAGAATTTCACGACATCTTCGCCTAGAGCTACGAAGAAATGCTCGGTATCGACCCCGCTGTCGTGATACAAGAGATTAAGACATACCCGGATGCTAAACCCATCCGACAACGCCTTCGTCAGGTTCACCCGCGTAAAGAAGCCACTATCAAGCTTGAAGTTGAAAAACTCCTCAAAGCTGGCTTCATTTATCCTGTGGCCCTAACTGATTGGGTTTCTAATCTTGTTCCAATTGACAAGAAGCAAGGCACTATCCACGTGTACGTTGATTATAGGGATATTAACAAAGCTTGTCCTAAAGACAACTTTACTACCCCCTTTTTCGACCAGATTGTCAATAACTGTGCCGAAAGAGAAATCTTCTTCCTGATGGATGGTTTATATGGATACAATCAAATCAATATCGTTCCCATGGACCAACATAAAACTTCTTTTATTTGTCCTTGGGGCACGTTTGCTTACTGGAAACTTCCTTTTGGTTTAAAAAACATCGGCGCCACTTTTCAGCGTGCCATGTCTTACACTTTCCACAATATCAAGCACATTGTGCAGCCATATCTCAATGACTTACCTGCTCATTCCATGCATCAGGATGATCATCCTGTACACCTCCGCACCATTTTCCTTCGTTGTCGGTTTTACCATATATGGTTGAATCCCCACAAGTGTGTTTTCTGCGTAGAATTCAGTCGACTTCTAGGTTTTATTGTTTCGCACCATGGGATCCGGGTTGATCCTTTGAAAGGGAGGCAATTCTAAATCTACCTCCCCCTTCCTCACTTCGCCAATTACAAAGTTTGCAAGGGAAGGCAAACTTTCTTTGTCGTTTCATCCCCAACTATGCTGAGCTAGCTCTTGGATTTACACGTCATCTCAAGAAAGGATCTGAGGTCGTGTGGGATACCACTGCCAACAACGCTTTTGAAGCTTTGAAACTATCTTTGACACATGCCCCGTTACTCTTCCCGCCTGATTACAGTCATGATTATTTCCTCTACCTCGCAGCCTGGGACCTTACCATCGCTATGGTTCTTGTCTAGGAAGATGATTCCCATGATGAACATGTCATCTATTACTTGAGTCACAATCTCATGACTACTGAAACCAAGTATTTGCATGTTGAGAAACTAGCCTTGGCAACCGTCCAAGCAGTACAATGTTTCCGACATTATATCCTCTCTCGCAAAACTACCATTATTTCTACCTGCAACCCTATGTAGCACATTCTTACATGCCAACTGCTAGGGGGAAAATACTCCAAATGGATCGTGATACTACAAAAGTTTGACTTAGAATTCGAACGCGCTAAGTCTAAGAAATCCTTAGTGTTTTCCGAGTTGATATGCGATCTTCCCTGCCCTGAGTCGGACAACGTAGTAGCAGATTCATTACCCGATGAATCTCTTTTCCTGATCAGTTCCGATGACCTTTGGTATGGAGATATCATCATATATCTTCAAACCCAAACTTTTCAGCCTAATTTGTCTCGCACTGACTGATGTTGAATCTGCTACCAATCCCATCAATATATTATCCTCGGTGATACTCTTTATCGTCGTGGAATTGACTTCGTTTTGCGACACTGCCTCACTTTTGATGAAGCCGAGAAAGTCCTCAATGATTGCCACTCCGGAGCATGTGGTGGTCCCATGTCTGGGTATGCTACTGCTCAGAAAATCTTGTGTGCCGGCTATTTTTGGCCTTTTTTATTTAATGACTGTATCATTACCGTCCAAAAGTGCCATGCCTGCCATGCTTACAACCATAAGATACGATCACACCTTGCTCCTCTGCACCCTGTGGTGTCCGTTGATCCGTTTGTGAAATGGGGTATCAATTTCATGACATGTCACCCTCACTCGGCCGGGGGGCATGGTTACATTATTGTAGCCATAGATTACTTTACGAAATGGGCCAAGGCGATGCCGACATTCGACAATATCGGACGGACAACCGCATTGTTCATATTCAATCACATCATTGCTCGTTTTGGTGTTCCTCAGGTTATAATCACCAATCACGGTGGCCATTTTAGAAACTTCATGATGTCCGAAATCACTGACAAGTTGGGTCTTCACCATGAAAACATGACACCCTATTACCCACAAGCCAACGGCCAAGTTGAAGCAATAAACAAGGTCCTTATTACCATGCTTCGATGAAAGATAGGGACTCACAAAACAAGTTGGCACACAATGTTGTTTTCAACATTGTGGGCTTACCGAACATTCATTAAGTCTTCTACCAGGTTTACACCATTCTGGTTAGTCTATGGTCTAGAAGTCATCCTGTCGATTGAATGTGAGATACCCTCAAAACTAGCTGTCGAACTTCTCCTGAACACTTCTGCAGAAGAAGAACGTCTGTTGCACCTCATGTGATTAGACGAGACTCGTTGCGACACTACCCTAGTCATAGAAGCCCAGAAGAAACATGTTAAGGCCCAATACAACAAGCATGTCAAGCCTTGCATTTTCTCCGAAAGCGATCTGGTTCTACTCTACGAACAATATCGGGATGTGCTAGGAGCCGGAAATTTTGAAGCCATGTGGCGAGGCCCTTATATTGTTAGATGAGTTTTGGAGAAAGGGGCCTACGAGTTAGTGGATTGCAATGGTATCCCTTTAAGTGAACCTAGAAATGGGTTGTACTTAAAGAAGTACTATGCATGAGATCACTTGTGCATGAGTGCTTGTATTTTATTGTACCATACTTTTTGTTGCTTTGCTCTGCTTTTGCGTTATTCAACCTCTGCCCTCAAACCCTTATGATACGTTGTGTTTGGTTTCCATATGTCGGAGTCTTCGCTACCCCACATTGGCTTCGCTGATGGCGCTAGCCGTAGTACTCAGAACCTTGCATCTGTTGCTTGGGCAATTTACGCCCCTACAAACGAACTTATCACTCTACAAGATGTGTGTCTCAGTCGTGCGACCAACAATATTGCAGAGTATAGCATCGTCATCGAATTGTTGATTGATTTTATTTCACTCATTATCTGTCACTTGGTTGTACGACTCGATTCGTAGCTAGTAGTACTACAGTTAAGCAATGTCTATGCTATTCAAAGTCCTACTTTATTACGGGTATATTTACGAATTCACCTCTTGGAACGTTATTTTGATTATATTGAGTATCAGCATATTCCTAGATGTCTAAATACATTAACCAATGCATTAGCTAACAATGTATTAGAAAAACATTTGGGCCATTTATAAACCAATCACATCACATGTATCACACAACACAACATAAGCCGGTAGAAGCCGTATATTTGTATATAACGATCAAAAGTGTTTTACAAAAAGTTCCTATCTAAGGACCAGAATTTCAAAATCTGAAGCTCATAGCTTCTACAAAGTAGCGTCATGGGTGACGCTCACGATAACACATGACTGCCCGAGCCACCCTATGAAGCAGTCGGCCAATAGACTCTGACACACCCACAGTGTGATGCTAATAATGTCGAGGGACCTCCCCGATAGCCATATCCAGAATGTCAGCAATCAATCCCTCCAAGTTTTGCTCCACTACTTCATAGTCTTCGGGATCCCATCGTGCTACTGGAGTCGCCTCTCCTCGCCGCTGAATAGGAGAAGTCCCTAGTGGTCGATATGGCCCCATGTCTGTGCCATCAAAAAGATATTTTTTCAGTCCTTAGACAAACATATAAACATTTTATATGATAAAAATTACAAAAACATTTTAAAAGAACAAAATGTGTACTTCTTACCTAGCTCACCCCACTGTGCATCCTTAGGTAGGGCTAAATCCGGGTCCCCTCGAAAGTCCAATCCGGCATAGGCATAATCATCAACCATTAGCATCTGTGGCCGCAACTAGTCAAAGAATGAATCATTGTACTTGATGATAGGCCTAGCTACGTGTCGAGCCATGAGGTTGCACCACCTCAACATCCTCAGATCCTACGGGGTTGGTAAACCCCACTCAACCTGTAATATCAGTAAGGTAACCCTCTCAAGAAATAAGGACACTAAAAGTGATCCGTACCCAAATTTCTTCAGGTTACCTTTCCTGCATTTTTTCAACTGCCTCTTCATATTGCGGAGAACTACGTCCGCCCAGTTGAAGACTCGTGGCTTTGTACACTCGATGGTGTATTGGAAGTAGCTCTAGAGAGCCATATGTGGAGCTGCGCTCCCATCCATGCGTGCTATGGTGAACAAGATGGTTCATAGGGTCAAATCTTGGACCCCCCAGATAGCCACCTTACCTTTGCTTCTTTCTGCCTATGGAACGCAGTACTAGCGACAATACTCACTCATCGGGAGTCCACCACCTTGGCTACCGGTCAAGCTAGCGTGGTACCCACGCCGAGATAAACCTGTTAGAAAGTAGATATCCTCGATATCTATAGTCAAGGTGTGGATTCCCACGTGAAATAACTACTGGTCCATGTCCCACATATGAGCCAAGTACTCTAACAACTTGACTTGGGCTCTAATGCCCGGAATCCGGAAGAATTTCAAAAGCCCACAGTCTTAGAGGACATTAACGATACCCAGGTCATTCCTGGAAATAGCATCATATTCCTCATTCTCTCTTTCTCACCACTCCAGCATTATGACGGTCAAATGCCTGCACAAGAACCATAAGAGTAGGGTCAGCAACTCATTTCAAACCTTGGCACATTTTTCATTAAGCAAAAATCATTTCAATTTTTCATTTTGCGGTTCTCACAGGTGCCCCTTTAACACAATGCGAGATTCTCGCAGGTGCCTTTGGGGCCACCTGTGAGAATCATGCATTCTCACAAGTCCCGTATGGCTAGCCTGCAAGAACGCCTGAGCGCGAGTTTTGGCCCTAAAACCAACTCAAAAACTTGAAATTTGTCAATACAAATGAAAACTAAACCATGGAAAATATGAGGGATCAAGAGCCTACCTTGTTGATGGAGACGGTTCGTCAAATGGTTGCCTGTGCTCTCCATGATCGAACGATGAAATTTGAGGTAAAAAGGGTTGTTTTGGGCAAAGTTCTTGACCAAATTACAATGAATATGGTAAAATCCCTTTTACCCACTTATATTTACTTTTTACCATTTTTGTTGATTTTTTATATTATTTTATTCATCAAACCTAATGCCTAATAGCCCTATGAGTGTGATTTTTTGTAGAGATAACAACTTGGAAGTCCACATGAAAGAGTACGGATGTTTTTTCTTTTTTCATCGCTTGTACGACTACTTTTTATAGTTTTTAGAAAAATTTCGAGCTCAATCTTCGTTCGTTCTCGCGCTCGAAAATACATGAGAACGCAACTGAGTATACTTTTCCCGTCTTTTCATACTCATCGTGTTAACATGAAAACCACGAACACAAAGGAGTATCCTTTAAGCTCTTTTCATGCTCCATAAAAATGAAAAGATTTTCGAGCGACCTTGTTCTATTCATGCTCGTAAAAGCATCTGAACTAAACGTTGGATGGGTGATAGTTTATCACTTTTTCAGTCCTGTCGAACAATTTTACGAAAAAGGAACTGAGAGATTTCTCTTTTGAGTGTTTTTCCAGACTCTATAATCATGAAAAACCTTCGAGTTTTCTATCTTTGGACTCATTAAACAAACATCAAAAGAACTGCAATGGGACCGAACCACTCCTTCTTAGGGTTCATTAAAAATACTCTGAGGGATTTCGTTCATTTATGGTTTGAGCATGGGAATGCCTACCTCAGAACTGGTATTATATTCTGTCGATGCTTGATTGTTTGCAGGTTTCTGATTAGGTGTGCTCCTGGTCTCTAACACACACATGCCTTTTACAAAGTATTTCGGTTGTCGCAAGTTCCAGCCTCATACTTTGGGGGGCATTCTATTACACATATTTTTGGTCACTCTGGTGATGTTACTACAAGGTTGTGTTCAGGCTCCCAACAAGGACTTTTTGCCTGAGAAAGATGACTATTTTTTCCCTCCAGAAAACACATTTTTGAAGTGAGTTCATAGGCAACCTATGTATTAGGGTGCGAGAATGCCTAATTCTTGTAGGCTGCCCACAACTAGGTTGCGAACTTCTTGCAGGCTGCTCTATAGGCAGGGTGTGAACTTGTTTTTAAGCTTGGAGAAAAGAAGAAGTCTCGAGGGTTCTAGAAGGGGATCTTCTAGAGTATGAGTTGGCATTCGTATGGTTGGTATCCTACTGACTTCTCTGATTTGGTGGGATCATCCTCATCCATGTAACCATCTATCCTTCTCCTATATATTGAAAGGTTTCTCATGGAAAAGGTTAAGCAAGATTGAATGAGGAATTGGTGAAAATATTGTGTGAGGAATTCTGCTTGAACAAAAGCTTGGAGCTCCCATTTGACCTATCAAGCTGGGCTAGATCTTCTTCATATGATCATAGAATGAGTGTGTGTTGGAACCAAGGGCCACCGAAAGGAAGCTTGCGACATCAAGGCGATCAGGTTGTAATCTTCTATTTTCATATAATATGATACAGAGGCATGTCCCTTTCCCATAAAGCCATTATTGTTTTATTGTGTAATTCCTTGATCATATGCATAGGTTGAATTTTGGATATACTTTGTTATCTTCACTTTGGTTGGTTTGTGCTATCTTGGACTTGATTGTATGAGAGCGCCAGAGCGAAGTGGGAACAACATAAACCTAAGGAAACGATCTAAAGGTATGCTACTTGTTCCTCTCTACTAGTAGATTCAATGGTCACAACTTAGGGAAAGAGTAGTGTCCTGTCTTGTTTTGTTCTAGATCCAGGTGGATCTAGGGAGATCTTTTTGTGTCCACACTTACCGATTTGTCCAATAACAAAAATACCGTTGTTGCAAGCCATAAAATACATTCACATCTACTCAAAAACCATCAGGGATTTATGCATTAAGAAACCTGGAAGGAAGTGAAAACATCCCCTCACTATCCAAGTAGTAGGTCAACTGGCTGAGATAATGTCTGGGAAACCATTGGTGAATAAAAATGGAGACCCCGGGAACCCCATAGTCACCATTTCCATCAATGATATCCCTATAAAAAAAGTCTTTGATCAATTTGGGGGATGCAATAAATATCATGACCATTATGAACATGGAAACGTTGCAATTAGACCATCTCCAACCTACACCCATGGTAGTTGAACATGTCGATAGATCCCAGGTCAATCCTGCTAGTGTTCTTGATGATATAATGGTAACTTTAGACTCATGGGAGTATCCCGTATATTTTCTAGTTATCCAACCTAAGACTAACATGGAAGGCCACCCTATGATCCTTGGAAGACCGTGGTTAGCCATAACTCATGCTTTCATTGGTTGTAGGTTTGGAGAGATGACCATATCAAATGGATTAGCTATGAAAAAACTCATTCTATACCCACCTACCAAACCAATACTAGGAGATCCTTTGTGGGTGCAAGAATCTTGCGAAAATGCAGAAATTGAATCTTCTAAAAAAGAAGAAATTAAAAATCATAAAAATGAAGAAATTTTACATCCCCTTCTGACCATTGAACAATCGAGGGGGTTGAAAATTCAATCAAAATATGATTTTATGAGCCTGTTCATCTCTGTTATAGATTGTACACCATTTCTTGAAGTATACCGCACCTATAATCATATTTTTCATATATATTTTCGGGAAAAATTTGACCCAACAAGGACTACATCTTTCCTTATTTCAGTCATCAAAGAAACTGCAGATCCATATATTGTTCCTATTGAAATAAGCCTAAAGAAATTCCTAAATATCAACCTCGATCTTGACTCAGATCACCAGGAGCAACTGATTCATGTACTACAAAAACACTTCGGTGCATTTGCACGGGACTATAAAGACATGCCTGGAGTTCACCCTAACACATGTACACATCATATCTACCTTCAGGAAAATTCCAAACCTGTCAGGCAGCCACAACGTCGCATGAATCACGCCTTGAAAGACATTGTGAAAGAGGAATTATAGAAGTTACTAGATGTTAAATTTATATACCCCATATATAATAGCAAGTGGGTTTCCCCACTAGTAGTCATGCCTAAAAAATAAAATAAGTGGAGAATATGTGTTGATTACCGTGAGATTAATAAAGCAACATTGAAAGACTATTTTTTATTGCCCTTCATCAATTAGGTATTGGATACCTTAGCAAACAAGCAATACTTATCCTTTTTGGACAGTTTTAGCGGGTGCAATCATATTCAGATTGCATTGGAAGACCAAAAGAAAACCACGTTTACATGTCCATGGGGGATTTCCTTTTGGAGTTTTTCCATTCAGTTTGTTCAATGCACCTGCCACTTTTCAAAGGTCAGTATTAGGTATTTTTTTTTATTTGATTCACAAGTGTGTTGAGATTTATATGGATGATGTTTCTGTCTATGGTGACTCGTTTAAGGAAGCACTTGATAACCTAGAGAAAGTATTGATTAGATGTAAGGAAGTTAATGTTGCCTTGAG
This sequence comes from Picea glauca, assembly GCA_000966675.3. Taxonomy (NCBI): domain Eukaryota; kingdom Viridiplantae; phylum Streptophyta; class Pinopsida; order Pinales; family Pinaceae; genus Picea; species Picea glauca. The sequence continues at coordinate 1,374,230 of JZKD02S1672708.1, forward strand.
TAATAAAAAGTGTAAGATGTTGTCAAAACATGGCATTGTTCTTGGGCATCACATTTCTTTTGCAGGTATCAAAGTGGACCCGACTAAGATCAAGGTCATCGTGGACTTTCCTCAGCACATTCACCAAAGGAAGTAAGAAGTTTCCTGGGCCACGTTGGCTATTATAGAATATTTATTGAAAATTTTATGAAGATAGTTGCACCTATGTACAAATTGTTAGCTAAAGATATTGATTTCTTTTGAAATTTTGAAGGAGAAGTTGTCCACAGTACCAGTGCCGAGGGGACCAAATTGGTCCCTTCCTTTCCATATTTGTACAGATGCTTCAGATAATTCCCTTGGGTATGTTTTAGGACATAAGGAGGATCATCTATCTTATGCTATTTATTACAATAGAAAAAATTTCACCTGATGAGCTTAACTATACCATCACGGAAAAATAATTCTTAGTTGTCGTACATGCTATTAACAAATTTAGGCATTATATCATGGGCTATGAATATTTTATTCACACTGACCATTCTGCCATCAAATTTCTAATGAATAAACCCATTACAAATGGTAGGATCACTAGGTGGTTACTATTGTTGGAAGAATTTAACATTACCATTGTGGATAGGCCTGGTAAAGAAAACTTAGTTGCATATTTTCTCTCTCGTATTCATAATAATGATGAAAATACTCCTATAGATGATAGTTTTCCTGACGAGTATTTGTTTGTTGTTTCCACTAACATTCTTTGGTTTGCAGACATAGCCAATTATTTGGCCACAGGAAAGTTGCCTCAACACCTCTCTCCAAGAGAAAAGCAATAAATTGTCAAGAATAGTGCCACTTATTCATGGATCAAGGGAGATCTATTTCGTACTAGGCTAGATATGATTATTAGAAGGTCTGTATGACATGATGAGACATATGACATTTTGAAATCCTACCATGATGGACCCGGTGGAGGCCATTACATCGACAAGAGAACTACCTACAAGGTGCTCCATCAAGGATATTACTGGTCAACAATGTTTAAGGACATCGGAAAATATGTAAGTAGCTGCGACAACTATCAAAGAATGGGTAAGCTAGTGTAAGATGATGAGATTCCCTTACAAGCCAAGTGCTTATCGAACCTTTTGAGAGATGGGCCTTGTATTTTAAGGGGCCAATCTCCCCTCCATAATGAAAGAAAAGGTACATTTTAGTTTGCATTGATTATGTAACTAAGTGGGTAGAAGCAAAATCTCTTCATTCTCCTAGTGAACAATTAGTTATAGATTTTCTTTATGAATATCTTTTTACTCACTTTGGTATCCCAAGGGAAATTGTGACAGATAATGGAACACAATTTACATCCAAGTCAATGCAGGCCCTCACTGAACAATACCAGATAAAGCATTATAAATCTTCTCCATATCAGCTGCAGGGCAATGAGTTAGTTGAGTCTACAAACAAGGTGTTGGAATCAATTCTGACCAATACAGTCCAGCTACATCACAAAGATTGGGCGGACAGGCTTCCGAAGGCACTATGGGCTTATAGAACCACATGGAGAAATACCACAGGCTTTACTCCATACGAGTTGGTGTATCACAAGCATGTTCTTTTTCCTATTGAGCTTCAAGTGAAGACCTTTAGGATAGTTGCACAATTGGGCATAGATTTATCAGATGAAAAGAAATAAAGAATATCTTAACTCAATGAACTGGATGAAATTAGGCAAGATGAAGTTCAACACACTATTCTAGTACAGGAACAATGAGCTCGATGACATGATAAATTCATCAGGAAGAAGGTTTTCAAGACTGGTGATTGGGCCCACCTCTTTGAGTCTTAGTTTTAAAATTTCAAAGGAATATCACTACGAGTTGGTTGGGACCTTATGAAATTGAGACTGTCTTCAACAATGGATCAGTCGGGATTAACACAATTGATGATCAACATATCTCTTTTGTGGTCAATGGTCATCGACTGAGATTGTATCACAATCCTATGTCCAAGAAAAAAATTGTACAAGATATTTTGCAGCAGCCTGAAATGGAGGTAGTGGGTAGGGGGTCTCCCTCTCCCTCTCCAACCTCTCTTTGAATCTTTTCCTTTCAGCTTTCTAAATGTATGTACATAAGAAAAATAAAAATATATAAAAAAAAAATTATAAAACGATGAAAAAAAAATTAAAAAAATAAAATAATATATATATATATATATATATAAGAAAAAAGTAAAGAAAAAACATAGTCTATCTTGTCTGAAAACCAACTTGCTAGTAGGTTGGCCCAAAATAAAATTGTTGCTCTCAATTGTCAGATTTTACCTCATGCTCTTCAAATCGTTTTGTTTACTCTCGTGTCAAATGATAGGGGATGCATTAAGGCCCTCCTTCTGACAAATTTTCCTTCATCGAATTTAGCACATCATCTGGGGGTTCAAAGTCAGAGATTCATATGGTACCTAGGGGCTTGCATACATTAATGGAAAGTTCCCTCGCCGACAACAGTGGGAATTCATTAATGCCTCTTGTTTGTCAAATCTTGTAGGACATTGGACATCAACTCATTAATTCAAGCCCAACAAGTTGTACCAGGGGCACCTTGACTCTCATCATCATCAATGGTGAATAATATTGCATTGGTTAAAAAATTTAATTATTGGTTGGTAATCCAATTATTTCCCTCCATCTTCTACAACAACACATCTTTCACATGGATGGATTTGTGCCAAAGGTTTGAGTTCGTGGTGAAGACTATTTGGTTAGGATCTTGATGACAGTTTGCAAAAATCAGTGTGAATAAAAAGGAGGTTGGTTATAGGGCAGTTGTGACATGTAATTTGTCTCAAAAAGAGGTGGTTTTCTACCTTCTCAGTAGATTTCCCACTAATATCTTAGACTTCTTCCTAGATACAGAGCTTGGGACATGGTCTAGTTTTGGATATACATCCCTTGTTTCTTCACTTCCCCTGCAGTTATTTTCACCGCCACCATTCTGACATCTTCGATCAATCTACTTTCATTAGAAGATACACCAGAGAGTAAATTCAACATCAACAGTTTCCATCCTTCTTTTGGTTTTCAGTTTTAGATTCCAACATTCCCAATAAGTTCAAAATTCCTTAGATTTCCAAACATTTTCTGAGCAAGTATAGAAATTAAAATTTATTCATGATATCCTACAACATTATATTTTCACATTACAGAGTATTCAGATCAAAGCAACAGTGTGTTCATGGCATAAGAGGAGAGAAAAGGTACCCTACAATATTCCCGCGCCAACGTAGGAAATGTAGTGTAGGTACCAGAATATTGTAACTACACTTTAAAAGAGATTTTTGTTAAGGGAATAAGAGAGTATGGATTTCTTCTTCATCTTTGGGAACCTGCAACATTGACACAACAACAACAACCGTCTCATCATTCCTTATATCCATACAAATCATGCATCTATAGTTAAAAAACAGTTAATGAATTTTTAAGGTAAAATTGATTTTGAATTATGGTTAGTTTATTAGGAACAAAGGATATCATTTAAACAAATTTCTCATACTTTTCTAACCCACCCTTGTACTCCATAATTAGTATTCTAATTTCATTCATCCATGCACCATGTGTTACAATTATGATCCTTAAAACATATGACTCATATATATGTGCACAGTATAACATTTTCCACCCTTATATGCTTTGTTTGTATGTATCGTATCTCCATCTATCTATATACCCCACTTATACATACCATGTCTCCACTATGATCATTCACCTATCGATCTTGTAAAGGGTTCACTAATCATATGCAACAAATGGTGTAATTATTTAAAGTTGCCTTAGTCTTCCACAGTGTTTGATTCTTGCACAATTTAGTTTTGTTGTTTCCACATGTATCAGTGTTGGCGCTTTATGATGGGAAACTTGAGACCTTGGAATGACCCCCACTAAATCTGCATGAACTAAAATTATCATTCTCGTCCCAAGTCTCCCTTCCATCATTACCACGTAGGAAATTCATACAACTCCATCATGGAGCTCATTTGGAATCACCGCAAGGATTCCAAACGAGCCCAAGTTATCATTCTAGCTGTCATCCACCTGCATATCATAAATATTGCTTATTATTGAAACCTTGTGCTTTCGAGATCACCATTTAACTCTGTTGCAAAGTTGTTCACGTTTATAAACAAAACCCTTTCCATTCTCCGCAATGTTTGTTAAATTGGCCAAGGTAATACCCCTGTTGGAACCCACATTTGAAGATGGTGGTAGATCGCCATGAGCCTGCATCTTGACAAGATCTCAAATCCATACCAGAGTATCACATGTGCAAGAAAATGTTTAAGGAAGCATGATGGTGCCTCTTCTTTGCTAAATTTTGGGGATTTAATGATAATGTTTCCCTTCAATTCACGCAATGTTTTAATGGACGATTGGCCAGGGTCAAGAATTTAGAAATTGAAGTGACAGAGGAAACCCTAGCCAATGTCACGGGTCTCCCCATAACCAGAGAGCACTAGTTCAAGAAATTAACACTTGGGAAGGAGATTTGCAATCAGTTCCTGAAAGCATAACATTAGAACGCAACCTGGACAAAGGGGGTTCCAAGAGCATGCATTGTGGACAAATGGCAGGTGCCATTGGCAATCCTGCAGAGTTATTTAACCTACGAGGGGAGGTATGCTCTTACATACCAATATCATATTCGAATCTTACTGCATTTTGAAGCTAAGGATCTAATATTTTTTTCTTACTGCCTTTGAAAGATTTCGGAGAAGATGTCTAAAATGGTCAAGAAAAATAGTCAAAACCCTCAGAATATCCTATACAACCATGGTTTGATAAAATTGTTAGTGGAGGCTGAGCTCTGTATAATAAATGAAACTTGGGAACACATTTTGATTACAAATGCATTTGTAGACCAGATACCTATAACTGTGGTGAAGAGTCCAAAGAAATTGGGTAGAAATACAAAGAGGAAGTAATGTGATGAATACCTCAGCTCTCTCAAAGCCAAGGGCTTTATATCTCACCTGAAAAGACCAAGGAATTTCAAATCTTCAAAGGGAGCTTCAGTTGTTAAACCATTGTTTGCACCTCCTCTAGTTCACAGGATCACTCAAAACATGGTGAAACAAGGAAATGCAGAGATATCCTTGCCAAAGGAAGAAGTGCACTTGAAGAAGAGGGATAATCCAACCCCATATATCTAGAGTATGCAACAAGGGAAGTCTCGATTTGTTTATATTATGAGGACACCCTGCCTATCGCAAAGCTCCTTAAAACTTCCAAGCGACCAAAGATTAAGGGTCAGACTCTATTGCATAAATCATTCTCAAAACCTAGTCACCAWGAAACTAATGACCCTGTTGAAATAGACATACCAACAGAAGGACARGTACAATTTTCCAYCTCTCTAGAGGAAGAGMAGGGTAATGAAAGAGTTTTTGAGGATATTCAACAACCTGTTGAGAAGAAAAATAAACCTAGAACTCCAAAGACCCCAAGTATAATTATTCTTGGACCTTCCAAGAGGGGATTTGATGAGTATGAAGGCTCAAATGTTTCTTTAGCAGAGTTTGTTGTTGAAGGACCCTTGGATAAGAAACTTAAGAAGAAAGGCAATAAGATTAAAAAGCTGGAACATGAAGTGATAGAATTGTCTACTTTGAATAGGTGCATAGAAAGAGAAAATAAACAGTTAAAAGGGCAGAGCAAGAAGTTGCAAGAAGAACTTGAGAAACTCCAGTTAGAAACTAAGAAGATCAATAGAAATATGCATAAATTGCTTCAACTAGAGAAGTTGAGAAGGAGTGGCAGGTTGGGAAAGAAAGACTCAGGCCTCAACATTTTGATCAAGGCAACAAGGCTCTCTTAGTGGTTGAAGAGGGTAGACTTCAATTTTGATCAGTTTTGTGGTGTCTTTGCACAAGGACATGCAAATGGTCAGGTGTGGGGGTAATGTTGAGCTCCCATTTTGTCACTCACTAGACACATTTTGGCCACCAATTCCCTATCTATGCATCTAAACCTAATTTACTGTCATCTATTTTCACCTGTTTGCAAGCTTAAGACCTTTGACAAGTGCTTGAGGTGAAAGTTTTTTTATTTTGATATTTTTCTGAGTTCTTAGTAGATTAATAAGGATTCTTAAGCTATATTTTATCAATGATAATAGCTATTCTCACATTTTTACTGTGACAATTATTCTTACACCATTTCAGGCATTCCAGTACCAATACAGGCATTATGGTCCTTGAGTTTCTAACTTCTCCTATTTGCACACACCCAAATTGGATTTGGCCATATGGGTATTGTTGATATGAATGTCGAGATGGATGTTGACCTATTAATTCATGCCCAACCTTCTCCTTGTCAGCGCGAGACGTCAAGTAAATGGATTGTGATGATGTCTGAGTTTCTTTTTGTCAAGTTGCCTTATGTTTTGATGAATGACTGATAGGTTAATTAGCTCTCTTTCTCCCTGGGAGACAAATTAGGATATACTTATGTCCTTTGCCTGCACACATTGTGTTTGTAGTTCATCAACTTAAGAACCTAGTTGACAATTAAAAGGGGGTTTAATACAATAATTAATTTACCCAACAATCTCTAGATGGCAGTTTTAAATGGATGGGATTGAAATTTTGTTATGATAATGTTATAAGATTTGAATTTTAGTGAAAAATGATGGAAAACAAATTCCAAAAAAAATTGGAAAAAACTATTGGAATGTGTAATGTTTTAGTTTTAATTTGTTATTGAATTCTAGTTTTGAAGTTGGTTTTGGTTTATGATGTATATGATGTTTTGGTGATAGCTTTATAAGTCCCGAACTTATTAAAAATTTCAAATATGAACTTTTCATGGAAGCTAATTGTCCTATATCGATTTGTAAATGCTCGTGGAGGAGAAGTAAACAATGAGAAAATCCATATTTGTGGATGGAATATAAGTGGGCTTCTTTTTTAAAACATGTCAATAATTTTAGACTTCCCATACTTACCAAATTGGTCATCATTTAAATATTTGGGCACCACAACATTGTGGGCCTACCTAGCGTGCATCGTTAGCACTTCTCATGGATTGTATTTGTCCTCGTCGATAGAAAAAGATATACGAATCTTGGGCTTGGATTAAACAACATCTACAACAAGATATATTCCAAATGAGTAACTTGGATCTTGAAAATAAGAATAAAACACACTGAACTTTCCTTTAAATTTTTTTCATTCGGATACGCTCACCACTAAGGAGGTAAGGGAATTATTAACACTCTGGATGGACGAAGAGTATACTATGGTTACGTCGGATTTATCTTTGATTGTAGTTTTTAGTGGTTTTGGAGGAGAAGTCTTCATAGGAGAGTGGTTCTACTTTCTTTTCCAAAGTGTTCGTCAAGCTCTCAGACCCCTAGACTTAGTGGGATGGAACTTTTTCTTCCTCTTGCTTTCTAACTTCCTAGCTTGACATGCGTTGAAGATCTTCTTAACTGCTTAGGCTTTCGGACTAACAGGCTCTGAGTTGATTGGACCCTGGTCATGTATGTCTCAGGTCTTCTATCTTTTCGTTCTTTACTACTGACCTTCCATCATACATTTTATCAATCCCGATGAGTTGGAACATTAGTTGGTTAACGTTTTTCTACTGATCTGGTAGTCGTTTTAAGGTAGGGTGGTATGCAAATATGGAGGGTGAGGTCAACACCCACATGGGTGCAGACGAGGAGCCTTGGGATCAGGCGAGCTTCCTTTCAACGGTGGATGAGCTTTGTAGGCGTAAGGGTAGTAGAGTCACACTAAATGTGAATTTAAGCGAGCCATTAACACCCTTGGCAGATTTTCCTTCTTCCACTACCACCGGTTCAAAGCAGTTTCACCAGTCTACTATAGCGTCGAGTCTTTCCCTCTGCAAGGAAGCTTCTCATCTTTCTGGTGCAGTTTCAAAAGTTTTAACTGTTGGAGGTTATGATAAGGTGAATGGTTTACAAGGAAAAAGAGCAAACGAGACGGGATTGAATACTATCTGCAATGCTCAGACATTGAAGAACAAGGGAGGTGGCTTGTTGGGGAAGCAGGGTTCTCCAAAGTGCATTGTGCAGGTGTGGAAGCCAAAACGAACCAAATGAAAAATGGTTCTGGGCTTGGATGTGGGACTTGAAGAGTCATGTTCGCTTGCTATGTGTCCTCTGGTGGGAAGGTTGGAATACCATTTACTATGCAAGATGTCTGTCTCAGAGTGAATGTGTGTTACATGGGAACCCCTCCTAGGTTATTCCTCGATGTTATTGACTCAACCGAGGGGATGGTTCGGCTTTGTTTTCAAAACTTCAGAAGGCTCAGCTTGAATTTTAGAAATTTTCTAGGCTTTTGAGGGCAGAAACCTCATGCTAAAGAGGTGGCAGATAAGGTTTGACCCAACGACAATGTATTTTAGCTACCATCACCTTTGGGTCCTGCTCCCGCGTCTTCCGCTACAGTTGTGGAATGTCAAAGCTTTGGAGGCGACAAGAAATGTCTTAGGATGTTTTATTAAGATCGATGAGGACACTTTATAGTATACAAACAAAAGTATGGCTAAAGTCCTCGTGGAAGTGGATATACACGTTGGTCTACTAGAAACTTTGGAGATTGAATGGAGGAGACTTCTTTTAGTCCAGAGATTAGATTATTTGGGCATATCATTCCATTGTTCGCGATGTAGGTGAACTGGTCATCTAAGAAGGGAATGTCTTCATGTTTATGGAGCTTCTGTCGACGAGGACTCCTCGGAGGAGAATACATCAAACTATTACTCTCATGGGACGGACGCGCAGGAACCGGAAGCTTTTATAGGAGCGTGGGATATCGATAGTCTAGGATATTCGAATAACACCTTCATTGGTAAGTTGAGACACTATTGTCCATCTCTATATTTCACTTTGTCTACGTGGGAAAGAGATCACCTTGATACTTTCTTCCCTTCGGAGTCGAGTTTTCCTTCGGCGACTGTTAAGACTATGGACAATGAGACTATTTTAGAGAGTTTAGATCTGCTTAATGAGACTGTATTAGTGAGTTCAGTTTCTCCTGATGCTCAGAGTGAGCCCACTCCTTCCCCTATTGTTAACTAAGTGTTGAGTAACAATGTTCTTCCCGAGACATTGTCGGAGGAAGATTCACTCCTTGTACTTGGTTATGGAGAACATGTCTCCGGTGAGCAATCCTTGGATAGGATGCTAACGACCTTGGTACCATCCTACAAAGATGTTTATAGTCCTATCTCAATCCCGACTTTCTTAGGGAAATAAGTTGTGGTTAATGCGGGGCCTGGTGATGCTTCTAGAGCTTTTGGTTGTATAGGAGTCTCAAATGGGAAGGACTTTGCATGCTTGCGGGGATTGGGGCTTGATTTATCTCCTGTAAAAACTATAAGTGCTCGTAAAAAATCGAGGACAAACCTTTCCTTTTTGACTAACCATCTTTCTTCAAATGTTTATCAGGGGGCGCTTAGAGGCATGAAATCCCTTGCAAGGGCTAAATCATGATCCTCCTCTCCCTTAATATTAGAGGGGTTGGAGGACCCCTAAAGCTGGCCTCCATGCGTAGACTTATCTCAAAAACTTTACCCAATATTATCTTTCTACATGAGACTCTAGTGGATGAGGAGAAGGCTAGGCATTTCATGTTTGCACTCAGGCTGGAGTGGATGTCTTATGTTGTTATTACAGTGGGAAATTCGGGTGGCCTTTTGGTGTCTTGGGACCCTAGATTTTTTAAAAAATTTCATGTCCTAAGTTGTGGCGGTATTTTCTTGTCAGGTTCCAACTTAGTGGATAAACGAAAGCTTTCTCTTTTGAATGTATATGGCCCATGCACAGACCGCAAGATTTTCTGGAAAAAAGTGGAAGACAGGGGACTATTAGCTCATGCTGACTTGATAATGGCAGGGGACATGAATTTCACGTTAAATTTAGATGAGATTTGAGGCATAAAAGATCTAACTAATCCTTTGGCGGTCTTCTTCAGGGATTTGTTTGAAAAAAATAAATTAGTGGATGTGGCACCTGCTAAGTTGGCTCCTACGTGGCGTAATGGTAGATCTAGAGAGTCTAGAATTGCTAAAATACTTGACATAATCTTTGTGTTGGAGGATCTTATTGTGCCAACTGTGATATATAGGTCATGGGTTGAATATCCTTATTTATCCGATCACGCACCTATATTACTTCAATTGGACATTGGGATATCGATGGTCGCTCACCCTTTCAAGTTTAATCCAGTCTGGTTGCATGATGATTCATTTGCCTCTTTAGTTCGTGAAGTTTGGACTGATGCACAACTTCATCAAGTTGAAGGGGCACAAAGGAGATTAGTTGGAAAGCTCTAACTTCTAAAAAATCGAGTTAAAATTTGGTCGAAAGAAAAATGTCTACGAGATAAGATAGAATTGGAAAAGACGGAAGCTGAATTGGTTGTGCTCTATATTCAAAAGAATAAAGGAACACACACTACATATTTTGAACAATGATTGATGTTCTTAGAGTCTAAGCGCAATAAATTTCTGCTGGAAGAGGAAGAACGATGGTGCCAAAAGAGCGGGGCCATCTGGATTAAGAGCGGAGATAAAAATATGAAATTCTTTCACCGTTTTGCAAGCTACAGGAGGAACAAAAAACACATTTGGGAAATAAAAGATGAAGCTGGACTAGTTCACTCAGGTCAGGAGGCCTTAAAGGATGAAGCAATCTCTTTCTTTAATTCTTTCTATCGGGACACATAGAAAAACAACATTAGGGTTCAGTTAGATACTCTCAGGTTGTATCCTACGCTTTTTTTGGAGGATGAAGTAGAAACTCTTGAGAAGCCTTGTACCATTGAGGAAATTTTAGAGGTTCTAAAAGGTTTTGCAAAGGACAAAAGTCTCGGCCCAAATGGGTGGACTGTCGAATTTTTCCTACACTTCTTCGACCTAGTTGGGCAAGATTTGCTTGTTGTTGTGGAGGAGACTAGGATCCGAGGTGAGGTTATCCGACCGATCAATTCTACTTTCATTGCCTTGATTCCAAAAGTCAACAATCCTAGCTCCTTCAACGATTTTCGTCCTATCAAACTGTGTAATTTATGCTACAAGATTATTGCAAAAGTAATGGCGAGGAGACTTAGGCCAATCCTCTCTCTCACCTTGTCTAAAGAACAGTTGGGTTTTCTGAAGGGCGGACAGATTTTAGATGCCATAGGGACAACACAAAAGTGCCTTCATAGTATCAAGGCCAAAAAACTTCAAGCTATCATCCTAGAGCTAGATTTAAAAAAGGCCCATGATTGCAAACTGGGATTATCTGAGGTTTATGCTTCTCCAGTGTGGCTTTGGACTTCTTATGACAAACTGGATTATGCGTTGTGTTGCCTCAAAAGCATACGTTGTCCTGATCAATGGTGAGGCCACTAATTTCTTCAAAAGTGGTAGAGTATTACGACAGGGCTGCCCATTGTCGCCTCTTTTGTTCATACTTGTGATGGAGGGCCTTAGTATTTCTCTTAAAAAAGGTCAATATGAAGGGAAGCTGTCGGGAATCAAGGTTTCTAGGATTATTAAGATCCTCCATCTACTCTTTGTGGATGGTCTGCTAATAATGTTCAGAGCATTGATCCTAGAATGGCAGGAAATCAACAAAATTCTCAACTCCTTTTGTTGTGCGAGGGGATTGATGATCAACATCCAAAAGTCCACCTTTCCACACTACGGTGTTCATCAGGGAACTTTAGATGCTTTAAAAGTTTTGTTTCATTTCAACTTCATGAATCTTTCGGATGGATTTAAATACTTGGGATTCTTTTTAAAGCCTGACAGCTACAAGTCAAAGGATTGGTAATGGCTTATTATGAAGTTTGAGAATCAAATTAGTCACTGGTGCAATCGTCTTCTTTCACAAGGGGGAAGATATGTTCTAATCAAAGCAGTGTTAGAAAGTCAACCAGTCTTTTGGTTGGCCTTGGCACACATCCCGACATTTGTTCTAAATTGGATACGTAAGCTAGTTTTTTCTTTTATTTGGTCAAGCAACAAGCAGAATCAGACCTACCATTTATGCAGATGGGAGACCATTTCGAAACCAAAAGTTTTTGGCGGGTAGGGGTTGAGAAACATCTTTTGTTTTTCCAAGGTGTTGGTGACTAATACATTGTGGCGCGAACTGGTGAAAAAAGGTATTTGGCAACAAGTGATAAAATACAAGTATTTCCCCCATATCTCTGTGACGACTTGGTTGCGATCATCTTCTCCGGTCTCGTCTTTCGGCTCCCAAACTTGGAAAAAAACCCTGAATACTTTACCTTTGATCGTGCATTGGCTAGCCTGGAAACCAGGCTCGGGAGATTCCATTATTGTTGGAAAGGATGAATTATTGGACTTGGGGAAGGACTCCATTTTGTCTGCTGATTTGATTTTCTGTCTAAATAATAAAAATGTGTATTTTCTTTATCAAGCTAGTCGAGTCTCTCCATAGGGATAGATCTGCTCAAACTGG
>JZKD02S1672708.1:1412147-1440975 GCA_000966675.3 Picea glauca
CAATCCAACAATGTCCCACAATACCTGCCTTTGTGCTTCATCATAAACCAGAACAGTGACAAATCGAGCTCAAAAATGACATGGGTTAGAACATATATCATATCGTCGGGAGTCATAAGATCTAACTCATGGAGGCGGGTGGGAGGAATAAAATCCTGTCGAGTCCATCTCTGAGGAAAACACTCAATCCACTTCAAAAAAAGTTCACGAGGAGTGCAAGGTCCAGAAAAATGACTCAAAGGGCCTACCAACTGGCTACCTAGGGCATCCTCATGTTCTGAAGTCAAGGAAGGGATCGACAAAGACCTAGCAGACGACTGGAAAACTACCAAGGGAAAGATGACAAACTAGGATAACTGACTCAAACTTGCAGTATCCAACCGACCCTAGGAGTCTAGAGTTTGCCTAAGAGGAATCTCAACATGAAAAATATACTTCCCAGCTACACCTCTAATGGACAAGCACGGTAAAGTAGTAACAGGTGGCTGGAGAAAAACGTCATGAGAAATCTTCTTCAGGCAAACAATGTTTTTACTCCTATCAAAATCCGAGCATAGTGGCGGTTGATAGTCATCTTCATAGGGTAAATCCAAGTGCTCAGAGGAGTACTCATCAAAGGCCTCAAGGTAAGACTGAAAATCATCAGGAAAATAAGGTATTGGGTCATCCTTGTGTTTTTGGAGAGTATGGGTAAAAACCTCATCTCCTTGTTGCCACTGGTCAAAAGTAATCTGCTATGATAATTGCAAAGGCAACACCTGGAAATGACTCTTAGTTTCATAGATGGGATCCATGTCATAACCAATTATATCCCACTTACGTCTCCCAACATGTATGAACTCATCAATGTTATCAACAATGTCAATATCTGTGTCATAACATGCAGGTTTTGAAATATTTGGACATTCACTCTCCTCCTCCTCATTTCCTTCATCATAAAGTAAAGCATCATCAAAGACTAGGGGAGGAGGGTAACTTACTGTTTCTTCTTCTGCAGGGGCTTTGAGGACTTTGATGTTTTCAGCATGTGTTGTGGTCTCATCCTCAAGAATTGCACCTTCTTCTTCATCTGAATCATGAGACAAGGTTTCATCGGAATCCCAAAAAGGAAAGAAACTAACCTCATCTTTGCTTTGCCGTGCAGGAGAAACAGATTCTTGGATGATCTCATCAAAGGGAGGACCACAGGTGGATACTTCATCATCTTGCTTAGGCTCTTTCTCCTTAGTCACATCCTCATTTGGGTGTTCAACAACTTGTTCCCTTCTCTCTTGTGGATCTTCAGTAAAGGTTTCTAGGGAAACTAGTTTTATCAAGCTGAGAGTGTCCATGGCATTGGTTCTAGGCAAGAAGAGATTCTTTTCGATTTGAATGGCCATGTTGTGAGATTATACAAGTGTTTTTGGACTCTTCTTATTTAGAAGGAAGTTCAAATGCCCTTGAAGTCCATTAGTATAGAGATAAACAAGGTACTTGTATTTAGGACGATGGCTTTCAGGAATCTGGTAAAGCAACTTCTGGAAACTAGCCCCGAAAGATTTGACAGTCACACCTTCTGTTTGTTTTATGCATTCAAGATATTTTATCAATGATTGTATGTCTTCCAATTTCATAGCCCACTTTGCAAGGAATATTTCTTCAAAATGGTCCATAGATGTGATGTTGGCAGCTGGAAGATTATCATACCATTTTCTAGCCCCTCCATTTAGAGAGGCAGAGAAGAGTTTCATCACCAAATCTTCAACCTTGTCACTGATGGGGAAATATTGAAAGAACTCCCAAAATCTTCTCATGTGATAACTGGGACTTTCTCCATCGATGCCAGCAAATCGAGGGAGACAACTCTCAAAAAGGAGAGGCATTTTTCTGGGATATCCTGGGATTTTACTCATGTCCAAAGGCTTGTAGTTCCCTGGATCCCATTGTGAATTCATAGTTAGCTTCGTCATCAGTGGAGTCGCCAGATAATTTGCTTGAAACTATCAAAGAAAAAGGGTAATAACACCCTAGTGGAGTCACTGGGTAAGCTTGTAAGAAAATTTCTTTGAGGCAAGGCTTACCGAAAAGGTTTTTCGTTGAGGAATATTGACTCAGTGTTCCCTGGCAACGACGCCAAAATGTTATCGCGTAGTTTGTAGTTTAGGTTAAAGGCTAAAGGATAGAGGCCAAACTAGCGTAACAGGAACCTTCCCCACCCAATGTCACCTCAATGGGGAGGTTATTTCCATTTAGGGAGGTTAACCCAAGGGAGACGTCCCCGGTAACATGGGGTTTTGAAGAGGCTAAGGTATAAAGTCAAAGTCAAAGTTTCCTCCTCACAAGTTACCACCAAGGTCAGAAAGTCTGGCTAATCAGCCAATAAAGAAGTGTATACCTAGAAGAGAACACCTGCCCGGAACAAGACAACAATATAGAATATATGCAGACTATTATTCAGTGGGTTAGTACTTCATATAACTATCTGACATCAATAATTAAGCAATATAAAACAACAAGTATTAATGAGATCAATGTTTTGTCAATTAGCTAAGGAAAAGAATCAATTCATCAATAACTATTGGGATGATGAAGCCAACAATGTATCTAATCAATGCTTTACTCAATAAATGCTTTAAATCATCACCTAATTGCTTATTATCAACATTTGTTGCGTCGAGATGAAATAACCAATTGTGACGTCATCCTAGTTAGGGTTAGCTAGTTAGTTAGGGTTTCAAAAATTAAAGTTTTGAGAGTTGTTTTGAGCAATATCACTTCAACGTTGTGTGTCTAAGATCGGTGCCTATGGGTAGATGGAGTCAAATAAGGAGAGGATGCACAATAGGGAAGGGATAAAGACTAAAGACAAGAGGGAAGGGTTCTAGAGCACTGCAATGGTAGGGCCCTAGAATCAAAACCCTAGGGGAAAGAGGCTCACTCCAGTGTTGCTTGAGAAAGGCCTCGTGCTCTTTCCTCCTTCCCTAGGTCAACTTGGCAAAATGGCTAGCATAAAGACACGAGAATAAGGTGAGGGAGAGTGTTGCAAAGGCAAGGCCCTATCACCAAACCCTAAGAGTAGGACGACCATAGGTGTAGATAACCTAGGCCTAGGACGTCTCTTCTCTCTTGACCTCTAAGAGGTACGACTAGATTAAGGGAAGAAGGAATGAGAGTGTAGCAATGGCTAGGCTCTTCCTTCCTTCTTCAATGGATGAATATTTCTCTCTAAGGGGACATGAAACAGGGACCTACTTGTGTGCTTGTCACCTAGGGTTTTAAAATCAACAATTTTATAAGTAAATGCAAGAATGTAAACCTACAACCATTCAATTAAGAAGTTTTGCAAGAAAAACACTAACATATCATGAAGAAAAGCATGTGAAAACCCTAGTTGTAAACCTTCCTTCAAGAGAAATGCCAAAATATGCCAAGAAATCCTTCCATCAACAATAGCGCCTCACTTTAAAAGACCAAATACCCAAGTAGGGCGCAAAAATCAGACCTCACAAGTGTGAGTTGTTGTGTTATGTTCAAATGAGGGAAAAAAATCCTCAATATATAGTGTATCATGACCTCTAATTAATTTTAGGTCATTAAAAATAGCCGACAAGGCTACAAACCAAAAATCATATTGTTTTACATTAAACTGTTATATAAAACCCTAAATGAACAATAAATGAGACGTCAAGCCCTCATGAGGGAGACGTTAGGGAAAAATATAGCACAAGCTGATAAACATTGGCCCTCTTTGGGCCTCTCAACTCTGCCACACGTGCTAAAATGCCTTGTCAAACTACCATACACTGGAGGTGACGTCAATGGCTTTTAGATGATGTCCCGGGCCATCAAAGGGACATGTTCCACCTGCAGCTGGTCAACCCCCCTGGGCTAGGCTCAGCCAAAGTGTCCTGGATGAAACATCCTTCTTCTTCTCATGTGAAAAGGCTCGAACAATTACTATTCTGTCTCTGTCCCTGATGGGGTCCCAACAACCATCTGACGAGCTCTTCAGCCCCATAGAGGTTTGAACTAATCATCTCCCCATGTGTACCGGTCCACTTGGTACCTGTCCGTTGGGCATGGTCCTGCACATCAAAAACTTCTCTCTCCATGGGCTCATTAGTCACAGGGATCATAGCAATGTCAATCATGTTTCATCATTAAGGTTATCAAACATATGCATAAAAACCCTGATATATCATCCAATAGCTTAAAAATATTACAAAGGCCTACAATACAAAGCTGAAGAAAAGGACAAAACACCCTATTGGGCTAGCATCCATAAGAAAAGGAAAATCTCAAAGTGGTATCATCCAAGCCATGTAAATCAAGGTGAAGTGGTCAAGGGATGTCTAGGATTAGGGCAGAATGAGAGCTAGGGCTGCATGGTTTTACCTGTGGGTGCCTTTGTGGAAGGCGAGCTATACCTATCATGGATGCAAGTTTTTTCCAATCCCTTTTTTCCTTTTATTCTTATCTTATTTTTTTCTTTTCATTCTTTTTATCCAAGGACTAATTGGAGGACACTGCCATGGCATGGTGACCAGAGTTGACAGTGTTACCCACAACTACCTTCATGGAAATGATAAGGCTGGCTCGTGATGAGACCCCCTTTCCCTTGGCCATGCAACCAAAGGTCACTACCCTGGCGTGGTAACCAGATGATGGCAATGTCATACTTGTTAGTACCCATGAACATAATAGGATGGCTCGTGATGAGACCCCCTATCCTCATAATTAGGTCTTGTTTGTTTATTTTTCTTGGGTCCCTCTTGTTTCTTGCTTAGAGGCCTTTTATTACCATCTCGGGGATCCTTGGGCGAAGCATCTCTAGGTTTTATTCTTATTGGCTTTTATCTTTTACCAACTGCTTTTACCTTCTGGGCCTTTAGCCCCTTCTTCCGACAAGATAATGGTGCAACCCCACAGACAGATCATCCTAATGTCTAGACTAAGGGAATGGGGTAGATGAGTGGGAGATAAGATGAAAAGTGATAATATGATGGGAGTGGACGATGGCTCTTCAAAAATCCCCCCAGTGGCAAACCAAAACCTATGGATACAGGCTTACTAGGGCACCCCGTCATTCCCCCCAACCATGGTTAAGTGGGGTCATTGTAAGATCCAAGTAGTTGTCAGAAATAAAAGGAGTAAGATGCATATATCTAAAATTTATAATGATCAAACATGACACATACCATGATACCTGGACCAATTACCTCATTAAGCAAGAGCCTTCTCCGATATAGGACCAGACCGATGGTGATGGATGTTGCTGCTACTGACAAGAACAGTCTGATGAAATAGAAAGAAGATGGGACCTCTAGGGCCATGCTCAGGTCAATCCTACTCTTGGTACTCCATGTCTAGGACCTGTGGGCCTTGAGACATGATCTCCTAGTTATCCCTAGAAAACGGGTATAACAAGCCTCACGCAGCGGAATTTGAACTAGAAACTTGCTGACACAAAACTAGTCAAATGCCAAGTAGCATTGATGACAATTAATTGATCTAACCCCTTAGTATTTTTAAAATAAATGAAATAGGGTTTGGCTTTGATCCACTTATTTGTGCTCAAGTTATGAGACCATGCACACGCACATGCACACACGCACACACACACACACATACAATTTTCCAGGGAAAAACCTTATGATAACCTTGAAGGACTTTACCAAATTTGAACTATGACATGTGGCTTCCCCTTAGACAACATGCCTTGACTAGATGGTTCAATTGATTGAGCTAATCCTTGGAGCTATAACCCTATTGAAGGAATAAATGCTCAAAACCAAAGGGTTTATTCAATCATCAAATACATCTATATAATATGTAAATACTGCAGTTTGTAAAATTATAATATTTTTTTGATATTTTATATAAAAGAAAATATGAACATATAAGTTAAATATGTTATATAAAAAATATAAAAATACATTTTACCCAAAATATCGGGAAGATAAACTTGTAATTGAAAAGTATTTATATTACAGTTAGAATTATATGAGAATACTTCTTGATGGCTATATTTCCTAAAAAGTTGAGAAAGATTAATTTTCACATTATCATTCTACCAAATTATTCGTTCCTACCAATTTAATTTTCTGATAATTTAACTAATAATTTACCCACAACTTAGATAGCTTGTCCATTTCCATTGGCAATATCCTCGACAATGGGAAATTTATGATCTATGTTGGAGACTGGGATGGAACACAAAATGAAACAGAGGACACACTAGATAATCAAAGAGGAAATTTTTTTTTAAGATACAGGTGGTATCTAAAGACACTGTTAGAGAACTTAAGAAGAATGCACTATGATCAAAACATCACAGTTCATGTTGCACATCTTGATGCACATGATCTATTGCACAATATCAATTGATCTCTTGATGATAATGAGACACGAGGTCTTCTTTTATAGTCTCAATATCTAACCAACTTCCATAGAATCTGGAATATATTGTCCACATGTAATCATCGATTGTTAGAGTTGACTTCACCAAATCCACTTTGTCGAGTTGACTCGACAAGGATGCTTGACCTGACTTCCTACGCGTCCAACTCATAGTCGATTGTTGGGCTAGTCAATCCACCGCCTAACTATATTCGACTGTTGGTTGACTGTCTGACTGATAGGAACGTCGACTACTCGACCGACTGGTGCAGTGTGTTGGTCGATCGTTCAACCAACTGTATCCAGATGTAGGTTGACCTCTCGACCAACTGAGCCCAAGAAATGCTTGAGGAGGCATCAATGCTTGATCTTCCAACACCCCCCCCATCAACACACAACTCTGAAGTTTCAGGAGGTGAAACTACGTCATTAGGACACCCCCCCATAATTGCATATTTCTAAAGCCCAAGCATTGTGTGGAGCTTGATAATATGGCTTCAGCTAAAGGTTTGGTGAAGACATCATCAACTTGATCTTTCATTTTGCAATATTCAAGGGAGACGATGTTCTCATGAACCAACTGTCTCAAGTAGTGAGCATGAAGATCAACATGCTTCATCTTACTGTGGGAAACAAGATTGTCAACAACCTATATAGTACTTTGGTTATCACAATATATTGTAGTCGAGGTTTGAACATGAAGGCCAAGCTCTCCCAAAAGTTAGCGAATCCATAATGCTTCAATGACTTCTTGAATGACGCCGCGATATTCTTCTTATGTATTTCCAATGAGACTACCTTTTATTTCTTGCATGACCACACCAAAGGTCCAGTGCTATAATGAAACACAACCAAAAGTGGACTTTTGATCATCACCATCACCATCCCAGTTGGAGTCGGTGAAGCCGACTAGCGAATCTGAACTTTGACAATACATGATACCAAATTGAGTGGTACCCTTTAGATAGTGAACAATTCATTTGAATTATTTCTAGTGGCTTTATTTGGGGTCTTGCATGAACCGATAAACCACACTAACAACAAAGCAAATGTTAGGTCGACTGTGAGTAAGATAAATAATATTGTTGGCCAATTGTTGATAGAGTGTAGCATTGACTGCAGGTGTTTGACATGTTTTGGTACGATTCACTCCAGATTGAAAAGGAGTAGCACAAGGCTTGCAATCAACCATCTTAAAACATGTCAACAGATCCATCACATATTTATACTGAGAAATGAAAAATCCATCACAAAGTGGTAATACTTGAAGACCTAAAAAATAATGCAGAGTACCAAGATCTGTCATATCAAAGGAGTTAGAAATTTTTTTCTTCAATCTAAGGATGAGATCATTATTATTTCCAGTAATAAGTAAGTCATCTACATATACAACAACAAACAAAGTGTCTCCATTTGCTTGGAGAAAATAAAAGCTGTGATCATATTCACATCGTTTGAAACCAAGTTGAAGAAAGAAACTATCGATCTTAGCATACCAAGCTTGGGGAGCCTGATTCAAACCATAAAGAAACTTCTTGAGTCGACAAACTAAATTTGAAAGTGTCGCAAGGCTAGGTGGTTGTTCCATGAAAATTTCTTCAGATAGGTCTCAATGAATAAAATCACTTTTCACCTCCATCTGATGGATTTTCCATCCAAAACGAGAAACAAGGGAAAGAATTAGTCAAGAAGAGTTCATATTTGCAACAGAGGCAAAGGTTTCAGTGTAGTCAATGCCTTCTTTTTGATAAAATCCCTCCGTAACGAGGTGTGCTTTATGTCATTCAACAACACCTTCAGAGGTAATTTGGTCTGATAGACCCATTGAAACTTCACAATGTTATTTCCTTGTGGTCAGGGAACCAAGTCCCAAGTGTGATTCTTCGACAAAGAATCAATTTTTGTATTCATTGCATGCTCCCATTCAGGTTGTCATTTAGGATCAAAGTAGGTGACAAGATCATAAGTTTCCAGCACACGAGTCATCAAGGAAACACTGGCATATTGCTTTTGAATTCAAGTTTGTCGTCCATAAGAGGCATCTCCATCATCAGCTCTAGCAACTTCAATTGTCTTGGTATCCCATCTGGGTAGACAATAAATAAGTGAACTATTGTTCACTTTAGTAGGTTGATCAAAAGTCAGAGAGTCTTCAGTCGACGAACAAGTCGAAACATAGGATAATGGACTAGTTGACGTAGAGGTCGACGGTCTAGTCGAAACATGGAGAAAGTTCAATTGTCCAATTGAAGGACTGAAGTATGGAACAAGAGAACTAGTGTCAAAGACAACATCAAAATAATCATCCTATAGGAATCAAGAAGAGGCATTCAATAACTTTATTCCATAAGACTTCTTATCAAACCAAACATTACGTCTAATAACGATTTGTCCTTTGACAAGACCAAACAATTGATAGGCTTTCGTCTCTTCAGAGTATCCCATCATGATGCAATAATGACTCTTTGCATCCAACCTCTTTCTGCAATCATCAGGAATGTGAGACCGGGAAACACATCCAAACACACAGAGGTGGACAGTTAAAGGCTTCTTCCCATACCATCATTTGATTGGAGTCATGGAAGGAACAACTTGAGTCAAGATGGGATTGAGTAGATAATTTGCACAGTATACCACTTCAACCCAGAAGTGAGGAGGTAGGTCTTTAGCTTGCAAAATACATCTATCCATTTCGACTAATATATGATTCTTTCATTCTGTAATGCCATTCTGCTGAGGTGTGTGAGGAACTGATTGTTGTTAGTCAATACAAGATCGAAGTAGGTGTTCTTCAAAAGGTCGATTCACATACTCACCACCATTTTTTTGATCTCATGCATTTGATGGGTCAACCACATTACTTTTTAGCAAAGGCCCAAAACTTCTTGAACTCCTCAAAGACGAGGTTCTTATTTTTCAAAAAACATTACCCATGTGAAGTGAGATAAATCGTCAATAAAAGTCAAATTATACCTTGCACCTACCAGTGAAGGTAGATTGATACGCCATACATCACTGTGAACTAGCTCTAGTAGGTTCTCTGCTCTCCATGATTTTCTAGATTCGAATGGTTCCTTATGATGTTTCCCA
The DNA here is from genome assembly GCA_000966675.3 of Picea glauca. Lineage (NCBI taxonomy): Eukaryota > Viridiplantae > Streptophyta > Pinopsida > Pinales > Pinaceae > Picea > Picea glauca. The sequence goes on from JZKD02S1672708.1 coordinate 1,421,616, forward strand.
AGAACACAACCCTTACAAACTCCTTCAAGGGGAAACGTCTTCGGTAAACCAACAACCATGTTCTGATTTGCCAGTGTCTGTAGAATTTGGAAATTCAGATGTTCGAGTCACTCATGCCAAATTCGAATTCACTCGTCGGTGTGAGCAACAACGATTCATTTTCAGTTCAATTGGAGTCACAAAACTTGTACAAATTGTCCATTTGGTCGAGAATCCCACCAACAACAATCGACTTGCCTTTCTTTAAATCACAAACATAGAACCAATCTAGCCAAAATTCCATAATCTTACATGTCTAGGTGAACTGAGCAACAAACAACAAATTGTCACTAAGATTTGGAACATGATAGACATCGACAATGTTCCCATGTTGACAAGTAACATCACCTTGAATAGTAACATCCAGTCCAAAATCATCATCAACATATATTTTACTCTCTTAAGCTTTATTCAATCTCGTGAATAAAGAGGCATTTTTAGCCATATGATGGGTGCACCTAAAGTCGGCTACCCATTAATTCTGCGCAGAATGAGACAGCAAGGCCTAAGAAGTTCTGACTTGGAAGGTGAAATTATCAATGGGTCTTTCCATAGTACTGACATGTCTTCTTCTTTCGACTTCGTTGTGGTTGTCTCTAGGGTCCTTGGTCATGATATGAAGGTTTTTATGCAGAGGCATCAGATTGCACTCTATTCCTAGAATCCATCTTTCTCTTTCCATTGAGCAAGTGGGTCTATTGTTTTCCACCAAGCTTACCTTCTCCAAGCAATCTATGCTGAACAATAATCAAAAGACCACAAAACTCGTCAAATGTGTAATCCTTACCATCTTCCTTGTGTCGAACAATAGTTATCAAGTTCATCGGTAATTGTTCGATGTATCCATCCTTCTTCTTATAGTTCTTTCCACATTCACCCAATTTCAACTGGAGTTCCTTGACACATGCCAAATAGTCCTCCATTCTCTAAAAGAAATGAGGATTGAGAGAGATAAACTCTTTCTCTAACTGCATGACGTGGCTCTCATTGACTTGATCGAACAAGGTTTTCAAATTCTTCTAGAATTGATGAGGGTAGTCAATTCCACCGAGATGAAATCAAATCTCTTTTGAGATGTAGGTCGTGATGACCCCTATAGCCTCATCCTTCTTTTCATCAACAATGAACTTCGCTTAATCATTTGTTGGATCTAGAATCGCCACCGTTGCATACAACCACAATCCTTTTCTCTTTAGTAGGGTTTCTATATCTCGTGCACATTTCACATAATTTGATCCATTTAGAAAAACATGATCATTCTTTGATTCCATCTTCGATATCTAGATAGACTGGTCTATTTTGATGAGTTCCGATCAAGAAACCACCGAACCAAAGTCAATCACACAACAGATCCAACTCAACAAGGTTTTCAAATAACAGGTCGAGGTTTTAAACCATCAGTTTTGATACCATGTTGGAGAATTGGGTGGAGCACGACATGAAAAAGAGGGCACAATACTACAAATAATCGAAGAGGAACAAAATTTCAAGGATACAAGTGGTGTCTAAAGACATCGTTAGAGCACTTAAGTAGAATGCACTGTGATCTGAACATCACAATGCATGTTGAAAATCTTGATCCGCATGATCTATTGCACAATATCAATTGACCACTTGATGATAATGACCCAAGGGGTCTTCCTTTTATAGTCTCAAGATCTAACCAACTTCCATAGAATTTGAAAGATCTTGTCCACATGTAATCGTCAGTTGTTAGAGTTGACTCTACCAAATCCGCTCTGTCAAGTCAGATCAACAAGGATGCTCGACAAGGATGTATATTGATCTCTGCACAATATCATTTGACCACTTGATGATAATGACCCAAGGGGTCTTCCTTTTATAGTCTCAAGATCTAACCAACTTCCATAGAATCTGAAAGATCTTGTCCACATGCAACCGTCAACTGTTAGAGTTGACTCTACCAAATCTTCTCTGTCAAGTTGGCTCGACAAGGATGCTTGACCCGTCCTCCTATGCATCTAAATCATAGTCGATTGTTGGGTTGGTTGATCCACTAGTACTCGACTATCTTCTATTGTTGGTCGATTGTTTGACCGACAGGAACATCGGCTACTCGATCGACTGGCGTAGTGTGCTGGTTGATCACCTGACCGACTGTATCTAGATGTAGGTCAACCTCTCAACTGATTGAACCCAAGAGATGTGTGATGAGTCATCAATGCTTGATGTTCCAATGATCCACAATTTGAATTTTGGGCATTGTTTATTCCATTGTACCATAAGTCCACTTAGAGTATAACTATGACTAGGTATCCAATGTACAAGCATGAAACAACTATCATGAAAGACAAGAAGCTTCCTAAGATTGCTTCAAACTCTAGTCAAATCCACTCTAGCTTAAGATGGGTTGGCATAAATATGCTAATTATTGGCTAAATCATTGGAGAATAGAAGATGAGTTCACTCTATAGAATATTGATACCATTAAAAATACTATCACATCTAAATTTAAGGAGAAATTGTGGTGGGATAAAGAATTAGAGGACAAGAGAAAATTAAGACACTATAAAGAGGTCATTAAGTGTGCAATAAAGAATTAGAGGATAAGAGAAAAATACGATACTATAAAGAGGTCATTAACCCTAATCTAGAATATCAAAAATACTTTTTATTATAGCTAGCATAAAGAATAAAATCAACATTGCTAAAATAAGTGCAAACTCTCATGAGCTCCATAGTCAAATAGGGTGTTGAACAATTCCTAAAATGTTGTGGGATGAAATAATTTGTCATCTTTGGGATACTAATAAGGTGGAGTATGAAAAACACTTTCTCTTAAAATGTTTTGTGTATGCCTACATCATATCTCAATTTCAACAAACTTGTAACAATATTGACATTCCTTAGGGGTAGCAGGTGTCGGGTGGGATACCATTTTGGGTCTCGAGGGAAATCTAGAAAAAACATATGCTTGAGGTCTTAGAAAGGTTACAAACAATCAAGTAGAGGCATGTGCTCTCTACCAGGGTATCATTCTAGCAGAAGAAGTTAGTCAATCTTCTTTGATTTTCATTGGAGACTCAAGAACAATAATCAACCTAATGGTTTCGAAAAAATCCGCTTAGATAGAAAAATTGCTTCGATCATGGCTCGAGTCCAAAAGGATATTGGTACTTTACATAAGAATTCATTTTATTAGGTTCTTAGAAAACATATTCATAAGGCCTATTCAATAGCTAATAAAGAGGTCGACTTTAACCCTAGATTCGTTAAAAAAAAGGAGCGGTGGTGTTTCCACCCCATTCCATAGCAATCTTAGCTACTTATGGTCATGAAGGTAAGGTCACTCAACATTGTAATTAATTACCACTTGTTCATCAAATGCAACCATTAGATCTTCAGTTATGATCCTGGATTTGAAAGGACACAAACTTCCCTTATTCACATGATCAAATTTAAGGCTTCTTTGTCTATTGAACTCGTCGCTGGAGAGATGCTTCAACAAGGTGGGATAATGGTGTAGGGGGAGGAGGATGCTTGTTGTGTTGAAAAGGGGAAGACCACTTGAACAATCTTGGTAAGGCATTCTCTCCAACTATGATTAGTCTTCTAAAAATTCAATCTATTGTAATTTGATTTAGGTTGTGAAGAAGGTGTTTTTGCTCATTGGTATTGGCTCGTAGAGGAATGGCATATTTTGTGTGTGGTTTGGTGGGTGGTTTTGTGGGTGGCTTTATTTTTTCTGGTATTGGCCCTTGGAGGAAGGGTGTATTTTGTGTGTGGCTCTATGGATGGATCTCATCTATTCTAGAGTCTTTTTTACTCAGGTATTTCACATCTCATGGTTCTTTTATGTGCATGGGTATTCTAAGTAATCTCTTGCCTATTTTCTTTGAGGCGTGACCTCTCAATCTCCTTGTTTCTTGGCTTAGGAAGACTCTGGTTATTTGGTATCCTATAGAAAATGGATTATCCCATCAAGTTCTGGAATCCTAGATTTCTTTGGGACTTTTCTGTAGTGCCTCAGTCTGATCCTTGGAACGCTACAAACAAACTATGATATTATTGTTTTTCTAGGTTTGCTATTCATATGGATTACAGGGAAGTGTAGGAATTTAGGAGGGCATTGAGAAGACATGAGGAGTCAATTCAATGCAATAGGCCTTTCCTTTCCTTAGTGACTTCTAAATTTCATGCGAATGAACACCAATGCACTTCATAGACAACAATAATTATGAACACCCTTGTACAACAAAAGAAGAAAATTAATGAGCTGGAGGCTGAGTGTAACATGTTGAGAAACATGGTTATCAATTTGAGTAAAGATTCACACCAATATCTTCTAATCACATAATGTCTAGAAATTTTGTTCAGGCAGATCCAAAGGAAGAAGATACAGTGCATCAACTGCTGAAGATATGGACATTGAGAATCAAAATCCCTTTCCATCCAAACATGGGCAGGAAGAAGCTAATAATTGTTATGCTTTTCAAAAAGTTTATATGTTTACTAAGGAAATGAGCATCTCATGAGTCCTTTTTAAGTTATATACATGTAAGTTTTTATGCAAGAATCACAAGGATGTAATAAGTGTAAACCTTTGCAAGTTTTGTCTATGACTTTTGAGAGTTGTCATTCATGTTTGAAATTTGAGGAAAAGTGTTTTTGTACTCTGCCATTCATATTTTTTCTATAGATTTTATAATACAAGTTTCATAATTTCAATTTAAAAACAAAAACAAAATATTGACTTTCCTAACTTGTTAACCCATCAAAACTATGGAGATTTAGGAAAGCTCCTCTCAAATATTTTTGAACATAAAAATTGAATTTAAAATCAAAACACTTAATTCCTTAATTTTTTCTTAAAGTCCAATAAACCAAAGTTGTTTTCATTGGAGAGTGACAATCATCATCATAACAAGTAGGTATAAAACTCTCTCCCATAAAACATTTTTTTTTTTTAATTATATTTTATGATTTAAATAAATGATGGCTATTAAAATTGATGCTTATTAAAATATAAAAATTAAAATTTGAAGTATTACATTTATTTATTCTAAAATGTCAAAATGTGAAACTTTAAATTTAACATTGAACTTTATTTATTTAATTTATTTTTAAGACATTACTTTTTTTAATTAAAAATTATCATAATTAAATATTTAAAAAATATTTATTTGAAATAATGTTAAAAATAAATATATAATATAATGTTGAATATGAATAAGGATTTGAAGTCGAAGCCACAAGCAAAAAAACATCAAACAAATTGTCCACATTAATTAATATTTATTTTTCAATAATAATTAGAAAGATGCCTTCATTAACTTCTTTTATTTTTCCAATAATAGTCAATTAGTGTTCCCCTTTCATCGGTGAGGAATCAAAATATTGTCATTTTCTCTTCGTATTGTTCTTGGATTTTTGCCTTTTTGGTTTGGTTTGGTTATTTATGGAACGCCTTTCTTTGTTTAGAGAAGGAGAGCTCATTTTCTACCTGTAGGATGGCTTTCTTAAAAAAGGTTTGGAAAATACGTTTGTTGGCTTGACGTGACATAAAGATAGAGGTAAGAGAAAGTTAGGAAAACATTGATAGTTGTGGGTGTGATTCTAATGGAGTTAAAGTAAGGTGGTTGTGTGGGAAATAATGAATGAAAATAAGTTTAGAAATAGGTGGTTTGACAGGGACATAAAGATAGAGGTAAAAGTAAAAGGTGGCTTGTGGGTGTGATTGTAATGGAGTCATACTAGACGTGGTTATATAGAGAAATAATGAAGGAAAATATGTTTAAACAATTGGTTTGATGTGATGTAAAGATAATAATAATAATTGGTGTGTGAGATCTCTTTGTTTGTGAGACAAATGAATTCATAGGTGTTGTAATTTGACTGCTAAAGTCTACAGAAATGTACATACCCTACCCCATTTAGAACATGTAAGAGATGTACATACCCTACCCCCTCTAAAACCTATAACCTCCAAGGAAAAAACACACTTTTTAACCATTAAACCTACTCACATGCAGAAATAGCATACTTGATTAAGACATAAAGTTGATACATAAAGTTGACGGTGGTGAGTATGACTGTTCCCTCTCGTGGTCTATATGACCACTGTGAAATGCGGAAAAATGGTACTACCGTGACATGCAGTGACACCGACACGGTATGATAAATTAATGGTGGTAGGTGTGGCTGTGATGTAAAGATAATAATAATAATTGGTGTGTGGGATCTCTTTGTTTGTGAGACAAATGAATTCATAGGTGTTGTAATTTGACTGCTAAAGTCTACAGAAATGTACATACCCTACCCCATTTAGAACATGTAAGAGATGTACATACCCTACCCCCTCTAAAACCTATAACCTCCAAGGAAAAAACACACTTTTTAACCATTAAACCTACTCACATGCAGAAATAGCATACTTGATTAAGACATAAAGTTGATACATAAAGTTGACGGTGGTGAGTATGACTGTTCCCTCTCGTGGTCTGTATGACCACCGTGAAATGCGGAAAAATGGTACTACCGTGACATGCAGTGACACCGACATGAGAAGTTGATAAATTAATTAATGGTGGTAGGTGTGGCTGTAATGGAGTCGTGGTAGGTGTGACTGTAATGCATTGACAACAACACGGTATGAGAAGTTGCTTTTGGCCTGATAACTCCACTTTAAATTCACGCCCACTGTAGTAAATGTTTGACGTTAGAGTTTTTGAAGAAATCTTATAAAATGTAAAGTTGTCTACCATGTTGAAGTGGGACTTGTTGTTTTATATCCATAGGAAAGCTCTAAGCTCTATGAATTTGCTAGTATATGTCTATGTTATGTATGTTTAATGTATATATTCCCTAAAAGTGATGAATTGATTTTTAATTTTTTTAAATATTAGTTTACTCATAAACCTACAATGTTTTAATCAATTTGTTTAACCTTTATTTCGATTTTAGAAAAGTCTATGATTTTTTAAAAGTGATGAATTGATTTTTATTTTTTTTAAATATTAGTTCACTCATGAAAATACAATGTTTTAATCAATTTGTTTAATTTTTATTTTGATTTTAGAAGTTTAGGATTTTTTAATGATGTTTTCTTGTTGGACATAATGGCTATTAAGTGATTTAAGTCTATTGAAAATCTAGGTGGTATAGCATTGATAACATAATAAAGTTGGATATATTACTTCAAGTTAAATAAATGATTGAATAACAACCATGTTTATGGGACAAGGGATCCTCTCTGCGCAAATATTTGAGTGCTAAAGTTTACGGATGTATATATACTTTACTCCATAGTATTATGATTGATATATAAATATATATCTGTGTGTGTGGTTTCTCCCTTAAATGCTTTCAACAGTTATCCCATACCAACTTGGCTACCTGATCAATGTTATTAAAAGGACCAAAACCAAAGCCAGTTTGGAAACTATTAACAAGAGAGGAAGCATCCTTTTTTTATGCATGAGCATGTCCCATAAGAAATCAATCACTTTAAAAAGGCCTAAGGGGGTCTTTGAATTTACCAAGGGAGTGGGTTCCCTAAATTGAAATTATTGTAATTTCTATGTTTTTAATGAATTCTAGAAGAGTCGCGACAATGGTGAGTTGTTAGCTTAGTGTTTTGTCATGTAAACGAATATGCATTGTTAGCAGAATTCATGGATCTGAGAGATCCTAGGGATAGGTTGTTGATCTTTTGGAGTTTGATTAGGATCTGGACTAATTGACAGTTCATATTCCTTCCTTATGTATTGTATACCTTTGGGCATGTACGAGGGTGGCCAAATGATAGAGTTATCAGACCAAGGTCGAGGAGATACCTATTAGTGAGAAATCAGGCTAAAGGGAAGAAACCATATTATGGAATTGTGCAGAGAGAAGTATTTAGGAAATTATGTATAAAGATAATATGAAGGAAAGTATTTTGATCGAGTGTGTAATCCTATGAAAATGAATGTGATTGCTAATAACCCTGAATGAGAAATCAGAACTATGTGTGTGTTTCCCTATTAAAGTTGAGATTGAGTACTTTGGGTTCTATACGAACCAACACTAGACTGTAGTCATTTCATATGAATGAATTTTTATGCAGATGGGGGAGAAGCGAGCGAAACTTCAAACCTAAAGAAGAGATTGAGAAATGAAGTTCCCATGAACTTCTTGGAAGGAAGCTAGACCATGGAAGCCAAGAGAGATATGGAATCGAGATGAAGTCGAAGGGTCTGCAAACTTCACATACGTTTTAGTTTTCCAGAGGAAATGAGATTTGAATATGATCGTCGATTATGCAAGATCAATGACTGAGATCACAAGCACTTCAGATTGTTTAAAGCCTAGAAGTTGAAGAAATCGTGACCCTCGATCATCATTGATTGAATGATGAAGATTTAATAAGGGCATTAGAGTTATAGACAATCATAAGACACGATTGAAGAAAACTCTGATTGACAGAAGAGATCTACTCATAATGAGTCAGATCAACGATTCTTGAAGGAGACATGTGGCAATAGTTGTCGGAGTTTATTAATTGGGACTTTGTTGGAGCGGAATTCTAATTCTATTTTGGTTCCGATGATGATAAAGCTAAGGCTAACTTCAATAAACCGATGGTGAGGATTTGATGAGAGGAGATGATCGATAATGTACATTAGAAAATGGAGCGATGGCGATCAATGATGAAGGTCAAACCTTTGATCTGGTCGACGATGAAGAACAGTCGTAGTAGTCCTAGTTTTGTAGGAGTCTGAATGGTCAGAGTGATCCAACCCATGTGTATCGAGACACCTTGATAGAAAAGTTCCAACGACACTACCTTTAGTGCCCAATTATGGCACAAGGACCTCTGGGAAGTCAAGTACCCATAATTCTAGCAGTTAGTTGTTTAGCACCTGGTTAAGGTTCGAAGTCATATGGAAGAGTTTCGATACTTCATAAACAATAGAGTATTAGCACTCGAGTTGGGTTACGACACAGGTCTATGAGCAAGATGTTTATCATTAAGGTTTTAGCACCTGAATATATCCTATGGTTTTGGGTTAGCGTTGGGGTTTTTAAACATTTGTTTTTATGTGGGATTCTTAGCACCTTCCAACAAAAGTAAAGATTTGATCAATTGTAAAGTTTAGACACGAGATTAAGAGCGTACAATTCAACATGCCCAACATTAATCTTGGGCAACATAGTGAGAATTGTGAGTCTATGCAGGTGGGCTTCATCATAGTGGTATCAAAGCACCACAATGCTCTTTGAGAAGTAGTAAACGAAGGAGCAATTTCAAAATAAAGAAGCAGATCTTGCAGATAGAGGAAAAGTATGCAAATTAGCAATTGCAGAAGGAAGCTATTGAATATTAATGATAGTGTACAGGTCAAGAGAGGTTTGGAGGTAAGGTATGTGTTTTTAATTTTAATTTTGAAGACGTCATGTATTTGTTGAAAGGAAGACTCGGGTATGTTAGAGTAAAGGAACAAATTTCAATAGAGGAACTTTGAAGTTGCAGATTGAGACCATTTCAACCAAGGGGTAGAGTGGATATAATTGATTGGAGGACAAGATCTTGGAACTGTTCTTGTAGTTAAATAAATTATGTAGTTTGGAATAACTTTGGCTAAGAAGTGTTTGTGTTTACAAATAGCAATAAAGAAGGATATTGTGGCATAATCCTTACAGCTAGTAATGTTGTGATAGAGGAAGGAGAATAGTGGAAGTCCTCGAGAGGAAAGTGAGTAGTAACGTAGAAATGTTCCAAAGTAGAGAATTGGAGATATCAAGAGGCTAGGCTCAGGAGGAGAAGCTTGGTGAGGTATATTGTAGCAAGTTGAAACATACTTGTTACTGTAGAGGCTTATTGCAACTCATAGTGAGCATGGAGTAGCTAACAAAGGAAGAAGTGAAAATGACTAGAGACAGTCAGATGAAGGATTCAAAAGAAAGCCACAACCATATAAGAGAAAGTGCCAAAGAATTTGGAAGAAAACAAATAAGTAGTCAGGAATTTGACAGAGAAATTGCATAGTTAAAGCAACAACTCAGTGTGATGATGAAGTTGTTGCAGGAGAAAGTTAAAGAAGACTAGAGATATGGTTGGAATTTGAAGAAGAAAGTTAAATGACCTATTGTACAATTATATGTAAGGAAGATGAGACAGAGATTGAAGGATTGAATGCTTGGATCAGAGAGGAAGAACTCAGAGAGGCTGAGTGTAGAGAGTCCTTGGAAGCATGAACAACAATTCACTTTGGTGAACAAGAGAAGGGAGTAATGCTTGGAAAGGAAGATGAGGGATGAGATGAATACCTCATGGAGAACTTGGAAATTTTAGTCCAACATAAGGAAAGGATGCTAGAAACATCTGAAGGGACTCAAAAGTCTCATGGTTTTAAAACTAATAATTTGTGTGTGTATGCATGTTATGCAGGTGATGGAGATGGACAGTCATAAAAAAATGTCATAAAGGAAGAGGATGATGAAGAATTTCCTTATGAAGGCATAGAGGAAAGACAAATCCATAAATTTKTCATATTAGAGGAAGGGGAAACATTGTCTCATVAAAGCARTGAAAAKGGAGATTATGCAYAVTTAAAGAGTTCAAATACTAAAGAAAAGAGAAAACACTTAGAGGTAGTGTCCATGAATTTCAATGAAGAACTAAAGTTGTTCRAAGATTGGTTAGCGAAGCCTAAGGTTGAATATGGATATCTCAAAGAGAAAATCGAGGAAATTGAGGTAATAGATTTACCTTTAGTAGATTCCATTTTTTTGAGTAAATGTGAATGTATGCTGACAGAAAATGAACAAGGAACTATCTCTGAAGACAATATCATGATGCTAAGGAAGAAGTCTCTACAAGAGAGAAAAGTGGATGAAGACCATATTGAAATTACCGAACAAATTGCTGAATAGGATAAAATCGAGAGAGCATTAAGTCAGCATAAGGGATTTGTAAAACAAGGAGTAGGACATTCCTTTGAAGAAAGTCAACCAACAGATGAATTCTTATGATGAAGTTTTGAGGCAACCATATACCTTATGGAAGCATGAGTAAATTTCATAACAAAGTATTACAGAACATGAAATTATTTTAGAGGACAATCAAGAGGAAAAAAATGTTGCTAATATCAATGAAGATTCAAGGACTATAAATGAAGACAAAGCTCAAGGATATGCATGTGAAGGATGGAGTGTTGTGGCAGAAGAACAAGTTGTGTTTATGACTGAAAATGAGTTCCAAGAATGTCTCAAGGAAAATGTTGTCTATAATATGTTTATGTGTGCAAGTGTAACCAAAAACAAGATTTCTGAAGATGGAAGCATACAACCTTCCACAAAACAACAAGAAGATTTGAAAAGGTAAATATGTGCCTTAAATATTTGTGAAGAAAAGTGGGAGAGAGCTCTTATAGCTCTCACACAAAACATTGCTAAGACAACAAAAATCTAGTGTAGAGGATTCAGAAGCATACTGAATGCAAAGAAATTTCAACGAAGGAAAGTTAAGGAGAAAGGAAAGAAAAAGACTTCAGAATTGAGATGACATTCTAAATAAAGTGAAGAGGTGAATAGAGAAATGAGTTGGTTTGAAGATACTCCAAATGATGAAGTACATGGAATCTTGAAATGGGCTATGCAAGACTACAACAATACAAGTATGGAGATTGTCAAAGAAATGATGCCAATGAAGAATGATGACCAGACTAAAGAAGGTGATCATTGGTGCATGATCGAGGAGGGTATAAAATGTTTATTGCTAACCTGTCATTTTAATGAAATCAAAGAACATAGTTTGTTTGAGCAATCATGTAGAATGAGCAGGAAACTTAGAGATATTCATTATTGGTTGCATAAATTTTTATTCAGTGAGCAGTGTTCTCAAGAAGTTGAGGACAGATAGAGGTGTGAAGACCAAGAGATGGCAACAACCATACAAAATTTCTGTGGAAATTTACAGCAGCCAAATTGCAGCAATGATATGTGCCAACGAAAAAAAAGTTTGGACATTGAATTGGATGAGTTCTGGAAGCATTTGATAAAGATTTCTATGTAGACATTCAAGAAGAAGAGGAGGAAGAAGAAGAAGAATAACATGAAAGTACATATTACTGAAGGAAGCAAGGAGTTTTCATAACAACAAAGTAAAGTTTGGGATCTTGGAAGGTTGCAAACAACAACAATGCAGCGACGGGAAAACAAAGCAAGTGGACAACATCACAAGATTTGGGATCGAGGAGGACTTCAACAAATGAAGACTCATGATTAGGAGATCATGAAAATTTTAACCTTGGGAGTCTGATGCAGGACCATTCCCAATCATAAATCAATCACTTTAAAAAGGCCTAAGGGGTCTTTGAATTTACCAAGGGAGTGGGTTCCCTAAATTGAAATTATTGCAATTTCAATGTTTTTAATGAATTCTAGAAGAGTCGGGATAATGGTGAGTTGTTAACTTAGTGTTTTTTCATGTAAACGGATCTGTATTATTAGTAGATTCATGGATCTGAGAGATCATAGGGATAGGTTTTGATCTTTTGGGGTTTGATTAGGATTTGAAATAATTGACAGTTCAAATTCCTTCCTTATGTATTATAGACCTTTGGGAATGTACGGGAGTGGCCAAATGATAGAGTTATTAGGCCAAGGTTTAGGAGATACCTATTAGTGAGAAATCGGGCTAAAGGGAAGAAGCCGAATTATGGAATCAAGAAGAGATAAGTATTTATGAAATTATGTATAAAGATAAGATGAAATAAAGTACTTTGACTGAGTGTGTAATCCTTTGTAAATGTGATTGCTAATAACCCCGAATGAGGAATCATAAATGTGTGCGTATTTCCCTGTTAAAGTTGTGAATGAGTACTCTGGGTTCTGTACGAACCAACACTAGACTGTAGTCATTTCGTATGAATGGGTTTTTGTGTAGATGGGGGAGAAGCGAGAGAAACTTCAAACATGAAGAAGAGATCGAGAAATATAGTTCCTATGAACATCGTGGAAGGAATCTAGATCGTGGAAGCCAAGAGAGAGATGGAATTGATATGAAGCTGAAGGGTCTGCAAACTTCACAGAGGTTTTAGTCTTGCAGACGAAACAATATTTGATCACGATTGTCGATTATGTAAGATCAATGACTGAGATCACAAGCATTTCAATGTTTAAAGCCTAGAAGTTGAAGCAATTGTGACCCTTAATCATCATTGATCGAACGATGGATATTTAATAAGGGCATCAAAGTTATAGACACTCGGAAGACAATTTTGAAGAAAAATATGATTGACGGTGGAGATCTACAAATAATGAGTTAGATCAATGGTTCTTGAAGTAGACACGTGGAAATAGTCGTCAGAGTTTTGCTAGTCATCTAAGTTTATTAATCGAAACTTTGCTAGTTCGGAACTCTAATTCTGTTTTGATTTTGATGACGATAAAGCTAAGGCTAACTTCAATAAAACGATGGTGAGGATTTGATCCAAGGAGATGATCGGTGATGTACATTAGAAAAGGAAGTGATGGTGATCAACGTTGAATGTTGAAAATTTGATCTAATCAACGACGGAGAACGATCGAAGTAGTCCTAGTTTCATCAGATTTTGAATGGTAGGAGTGATCCAACCCATGTGTATCAAGACACCCTGATAGAAAAGTTTTGACGATGATACCTTTAGCGCTTGGTTCTGGCACAAGGTCCTATGGGAAGTTAAGTGCCCAAAATTCTAGCACTTGGTTTTTTAGCACCTGGTTAAGGTCCGAGGTCATATGGAAGAGTTATGATACTTCATAAACAATAGAGTATTGGCGCCAGAGTTGGGTTATGACACAGGTCTATGCATAAGATGTTTAACATTCGAGTTTTAGCATTTGATTATAACCCATGGTTTCATGGAGTTAGTACTGGGGTTTTTAAACACTTGTTTTTATGTGGAATTGTTAGCACCTTCCAACTAAAGTAAAGATATGATGAATCGCAAAGTTCAGACACGAGATTAAGAGCATACGATCCAATGTGCCCAACATTAATATTGGGAAATAGAGTGAGAATTGCGAGTCTATGCAGGTAGGCTTCATCATAGTGGTATCAGAGTGCAACAACTCTCTTTTAGGAGTAAACAAAGGAGCAATTTCGAAATAAAGAAGCAGATCTTGCAAATAGAGGGAAAGTGTGTAAATTAGAAATTGCAGAAGGAAGCTATTGAATATTAATGACAATGTATAGGTCATGAGAGGTTTGGAGGTAAGGTATGTGTTTTTACTTTTAATCCTGAAGAAGTCATGTATTTGTTGAAAGGAAGATTTTGGTATGTTAGAGTAAAGGAACAAAGTTCACCATAGGAACTTTGAAATTGCAGATTAAGTCCATTCCAACAAAGGGGAAGAGTATAAATGATTGGAGAACAAGATATTGGAACTGATCTTGCAGGTAAATAAATTATATAGTTTTCAATAACTCTGGTTAAGAAGTGCTTGTGTTTACATATAACAACAAGGAAGGATTTTGTGGAAGAATCCTTATAGCTAGTAATGTTGTTATAGAAGGAGAAGAACAGTGGAAGTCCTCAAAAGGAAAGTGAGTAGCAGTGCAGAATCCTAGATGAGCATAGGAAGCTCAAGAAAGGTTCCAAAGGAGAGAACTATAGATACTAAGAGGTCAGGTTCAGGAGGAGAATCTTGGTGAGGTATATTGTAGCAAGGTGGAAGAAACTTGTTACTGTAGAGACTTATTACAGCTCACAATGAGCATGGAGCAACTCACAAAGGAAGAAGTGAAAATGACTAGAGATAGTCAGATGAAGGATTCATAAGAAATCCACAGCTAGATAAGAGAAAGTGTCAAAGAAGTTGGTATAAACCAGATAAGTAATGAGGAATTTGACAGAGAGATTGTTGACTTAAAGGAGCAACTCAATGTGATGATGAAGTTGTTGGAGGATAAAGTTAAAGAATACTAGAGATATGGTTGGAATTTGAAGAAAAAAGTTAAATGGCCTATTGTACATTTATATGTAAGGAAGTTGAGATAGAGCTTGAAGCACAAATTGAATGCTTGTGTTAGAGAGGAAGAACACAGAGAGGCTGAGTACAGAGAGTCCTTGGAAGTAGGACCAATGGTTCACTTTTGTGAACCAAAGAAGGGAGTAATGCTTGGAAAGGAATATGAGAGACGAGATGAAGACCTGATGGAGAACTTGGAAAGTTCAGTCTAGCATAAAGAAAGGATGCTATAAACATTTGAAGGGACTAAGGAGTCTCATGGTTTTAAAGCTAATAATTTGTTTGTGTGTAGGTTATGTAGGTGATGGAGATGGACATCCATAAAAAATTTGTCATAAAGGAAGAGGACAATGAATAATTTCCTCATGAAGGCATATATGAAAGACAAATCCATAAATATGTCATATTAGAGGAAGGGAAATCATTGTCTCACGAAAGCAATGAAAAGGGAGATTATGCATAGTTAAAGAGTTCAAATACTAAAAACAAGAGACAACACTCAGTAGTAGTGTTCATGAATTTCAACGAATAACTAAATTTGTTGGAATATTGGTTAGCGAAGCCTAAGGTTGAAGATTGATGCAGGAGCATCACCAGCATCAAGCAAGCCAGCGCGGAAGCAATTGGACAGCTGGACAAGCGCCAGCACAAATGTTGAAATCACCTTGAAATTGTTGCGCAATCTTAAATGAAGTCATTAAGAAAAGGCGCACTTGTATAATGTAGACGGACCTTGAGCCATTTGCTCTCATCCTTAGTAGGTAGAAGGAATTTATAGGAGTTAATGCAGGTAGATAGAATTTAATTCTAGATTAGACAGTTTAGAGCGCAAGAGGGAAACAGGATATAGACACCCTCATTGTGTATTGTAACATTTTTTTTTATGGAAAGCAAGAGCATGCAGAGAGCTGTGTAGGAACACCCATGTACAAATATTTGAATTAATAGAAAGAGTTGATTCAAATTCATGGTTTTCGTGTTTGTTCTCTGTGTATTGATGCTGAATGATATGCTCATGAATGTATGCTTCCTGTTATACATTTTCTTTATATGCTGTGTATATGATTTCATGTTTGAGTTTGAAATCTGAGAGGAAGTGGGAATGAGTTTCAATTGTTTCTCTATCTGAGCAAGAGTTCCTACAAGGAGTGCAGTTGAAGTGTCCGCAAGGAGTGCATTGACAAAGGGCTCAGGTAGTTTAAATTTTGTTCTCATTCACCCAAAGGTGCAGATAGGCACAGGAGCCATGCAAGGAGTGCACAGGCCGAGTGAAGTCTCAGGGTTGCGAACCTAAGAGAAGGATTTAAAGACTATTGTTGCAGGTGTGCGCAGGGTCGAAGGAGATTCAACACTTGGAAGTGTCTGAAATTTGCCGCAAGGAGTGCACGCAAGAGTCTTTTCTAAAACTTGGAGTTACAAGAAAGCTCAGGAGGTATAGGACCTTCGAGTAATCGCCAAAGAAAATCACAGAAATCTTGTACCGAAGAGTGTTTATCAGGCGTTGCAAGTCTGCGTGTAGGTGGACAAGTTTGAGGAAGAACACTTAGTTATTCTTAGAAATCGCAGAGGAAAGAACGAACGATCGAAATTCTCTTAGGAGAATTCGCGAACTTCTGTGAGCCGTTAGATCTCGCAGAGGAGGAGGGGAGATATGACAAGTATTCCCTAAAGGTTCTAAGCTCAAGAGGAGTAGGACCATAGATCCGAGCCACAAGGGCCGTCGGATTTGCACGTGGGTACTTGTATCGAGTTTTCGTAGGTCGAAGTCCCACAAATAGTGCAACAGGAATCGCGATATCATGAAGCGCGATATCCCGATAGCCAAAGGATAGTGTGTGGGCCACGGAGAAGTCAGTGAGTGGACAGGTGGCACGCTGTTTCGGGGTTTCATGGGATGAAGTGACGAAAACATTGCATTAGGATTTGCGATACCGTGAAGTCCAAAATGCCGATGGAGTGAAGGATAGTTGAAAAGTCAAATCTCACATGTGAGTCGGAGTTTTGGCTAATCGGGATTCGAAAATCCTGGAAGCAATCTGTTTGACATTGCGAGTGCCAAAATCGCGATAAGGAGATTCCCGAAAGGGGAAGAGGAAGGTCAGCGTTGACTATTGTCAGGTTTCGGGGATTCGAGAGACCAACGCTCGACCTTAGGATTCACAAAGTTGCGAAGTCCAATCTCCCAAGTGTAAAGAGGGGATCCTGCGATAAGTTGTTGTGGGTGCAGATTTCCCGATAGGGAAATAGAAGAGTTGTTTAGAGTTCTTTGGGCCGTGGGAAAAAGAAAGATCCTGTGTTGACGTGGACCTTCCGACCTGCGGGTTGAGGGAGCTTGCATCGGCGTCAAGTTTGGTATCAGAGCATAGAAAGGTTCTTTGCTTTCTATAACAAAGAAGGGAAGGATTCATCATGCTGCCAAGGAGAAGAGATAGGCAGGCAGATGACAGATCCAGCTATGGAGAGAGAAATACGTGATCTACGAGCCAGACTCGAAGACATGGAGACAACACAAAGGCATACAGTCAGTGTTGGGGATCTTAGTGATTCCGAAAGTGAGGTTGAGTCTGAACGTGAAGAAGTTGCAGCTGAAGATGCATCAAACGAGCATTTGATTAGAGCTATTGCAAGGATGGGTGCAAGGGCGAAGATGGACATTCCAGTTTACGAGGGAAACTTGGATGCAGAGGAGCTTCTAGACTGAATTAGAGCTATAGACACATACTTCGACTATGAAGATGTCAAAGAAGACAAGAAAGTCAAGCATGCTGTCACAAGATTGAAGGGACATGCAGCATTGTGGTGGGATGAACTACAAGCTGACAGACACTGCAAGGGCAAGCAGAAGATCAAGAGTTGGGATAGAATGATCGCGAAGATGAAGGCGAAATTCATCCCCAGAGATTATCAAATTACTCTGTTCAGGAGAATGCAGAACCTGAGACAGAAGCTGATGACGGTGAAGGAATACACTGAGGAATTCTACAAATTGAACATCAGGGCAGGTCATCGGAAGAGCGATGATGAAAAAGTAGCCAGATACATGAATGTCTTGAGATATGATATCCAGGATGAGATGAGCATGGTAACTATCCGAATGGTGGAAGATGCTTATCAAATGGCTTTGAAAGCAGGAGAGAAGCTGAGCCGAAAGCAGAGTCAGAGGGGCCGAGGCAGAAGTCATCCCAGAGGCAGGTCAGTTGTCCAGGACAAATATCAGAAGCCCAAGGAGGACTGAAAGAAACCTCAGATTCGAATAGAGAGAGGTGGAACCTCACAGCGAGGGCAATATGCTGAACAGAGAGGGCAACATACTGAGCAGGGAGGAGATTATGCTGACAACAATACTTTTCCTCGTACTAGAGGTAGAGGAAGAGGAAGAGGTGGAGTAATAACATGCTTCACATGTGGAAAGAATGGGCACAAGTCTTATGAGTGTCCAGACAAAAATAAGGAGATTGGAGAAGCTCACATCGCCAAAGCACAGAGGTGGGATGTAGAGGCAGAAGACGCTGAAAGCGAAAGATCACTGATAATGCGAAAAGCTCTTTTGACACCAGAGAAGGAGGTGGAGAGTTCAGTCCAAAGGACCAGAATTTTCAGGACTTCTTGCAAGACCAAGGACAGGGTATGAAAAGTCATTGTAGACAGTGGTAGCACAGATAATCTCGTATCTACAGAGATGGTAGAGAAGCTGGAGCTGGAAGCGATTGATCATCCAAGCCCATACAGAATTTCGTGGCTACAAAAAGGACATCAGGTAACTATCACTAAACAATGTTTAGTTGAATTCAAGATAGGAGGATATAATGATAAGATATTATGTGATGTCATTCCTATGTATGTTTGTCATCTATTGCTGGGTAGACCATGGAAATATGACAAGAATGTGATTCATGATGGGAGAATGAACACATACACCCTAGAGAAGAATGGGAGGACACACATGTTGCTTCCAATTAAGGATAAGGAAGTGAAGCCGGAAGTAAGCAACACTGTACTTCTCATGAGTGGGAAGGAACTTCTTACAGAGGTTAAGAAGAAGGAGGATCCACAGTTTATTGTGGTCAGGAAGCCAAAGATTGTTTTGACCAGCACAAGAGTGGATGATTTACCAGAAGAGATTCAGGAACTGCTGGAAGAGTTTGCTGATATAGTAGTGGACGAATTACCTCATTCGTTGCCACCGATCAGAAGTGTGAGTCATCATATTGATCTCATACCAGGAGCCAGTTTTCCAAATAAAGCTGCGTACAGATTGACACCGCGAGAGAATGAGGAGGTCAAAAGACAAGTTTAGGATTTGTTGGACAAAGGTTTGGTCAGGGAAAGCTTGAGTCCATGTGTTGTTCCAACAATACTCAGT
>JZKD02S1672708.1:1453895-1469838 GCA_000966675.3 Picea glauca
ATCCTTTGGGATTTTTTCTATGAAAAAAATCATGGGAAAACCCAAGGGATGATTCCCCACATTTTTGGATGGAAACCATAGTAGAACCATTAATGTAGACTAGTAAGCCTCACCCAGGGGAATTTGAACTAGAAACTTGCTGACACAAAACTTGTCAAATGCCAAGTAGCATTGGCAACAATTAATTGATCTAGCCCCTTAGGATTTTTAAATTAAAAGAAATAGGGTTTGGATTTTATGCACTTATGTGTGCTCAAGTCATGAGACCATGCACATGTGCGCGCACACACACGCACACACACACACACACACACACATGCAATTTTCCAAGGAAAAACCTTATGATAGCCTTGAAGGACTTTACCAAATTTGAACTATGACATGTGGCTTCCCCTTAGACAACATGCCTTGACTAGATGGTTCAACTGATTGAGCTAATCCTTGGAGCTATAACCCTATTGAAGGAATAAATGCTCAAAACCAAAGGGTTTATTCAATCATCAAATACATCTATATAATATGTAAATACTGCAGTTTGTAAAATTATAATAATTTTTTCATATTTTATATAAAAGAAAATATGAACATATAAGTTAAATGTATTATATAAAAAATATAAAAATACATTTTACCCAAAATATAGGGAAGATAAACTTGTAATTGAAAAGTATTTATATTTCAGTTAGAATTCTATGAGAGTACTTATTGATGGCTATATTCCCTAAAAAGTTGAGAAAGATTAATTTTTACATTATCATTCTACCAAATTATTCCTTCCTACCAATTTAATTTTCCAACAATTTAACTAATAATTTACCCACAAGTTAGATAGCTTGTCCCTTTCCATTCGAAATATCCTCGAAAATGGGCAATTTATGATCCATGTTAGAGACTGGGATGGAACACGACATGAAACAGAGGACACGATACTACATATAATCAAAGAGGAACAAATTTTTTAAGATACAAGTGGTATCTAAAGACACCATTAGAGCACTTAAACAGAATGCATTGTGATCAAAACATCACAGTTCATGTTGCACATATTGATCCACATGATCTATTGCACAATCTCAATTGATCACTTGATGATAATGACACACGGGGTCTTCTTTTATAGTCTCAATATCTAACCAACTTCCATAGAATCCAGAAGATCTTGTCCAAATTTAATCGTCGACTGTTAGAGTTGACTTCGCCAAATCCACTCTGTCGAGTTGGCTCGACAAGGATGCTCGACCTGACTTCCTATGCGTCCAACTCATAGTCAATTGTTGGGCTAGTCAATCCACTGCCTGACTATATTCAACTGTTGGTTGACTGTCCAACTGATAGGCACGTCGACTACTCGACTGACTGGTGCAGTGTGTTGGTTGATCGCCCGACCAACTATATCCAGATGTAGGTTAAACTCTTGACCAACTGAACCCAAGAGATGTGTGATGAGGCATCAATGCTTGATGTTCCAATACCCCCCCTCATTAACACACAATTATGGAGTTTCAGGAGGTGAAATTACATCATTAGGACCCCCTCCCCCCCATAATTGCATCTTTTTGAGGCCCCAACATTGTGTGGAGCTTGATAATATGGCTTCAGCTAAAGATTTGGTGAAGATATCATCAAATTTATCTTTCGTTCTGCAATATTCAAGAGAGACGATGTTCTCATGAACCAACTATCTCAAGTAATGAGCATGAAGCTCAACATGATTCATCTTACTGTGGGAAACAATATTGTCAACAACCTATATAGCACTTTGGTTATCATAGTAGATTGTAGTTGAGATATGAACAGGAAGGCCAAGCTCTCCCAAAAGTTGGTGAATCCATAATGCTTCAGTACCTGCTTGAATGATGCCACGGTATTCTGCTTATGTATTGACAATGAGACTATCTTCTATTTCTTGCAAGACCACACCAAAGGTCCAGTGCTATAATGGAACACATCCAAAAGTGGACTTTTGATCATCATCATCGCCATCCCAGTCAGATTCGGTGAAGCGGACTAGCGAATTTGAACTTTGACAATACGTGATACCAAATTGAGTGGTACACTTTAGATAGTGAACAATTCATTTGACTGCTTTCTAGTGGATTTATTTGGGGTCTTGTATGAACCAAGAAACCACACTAACAACAAAGGAAATGTTAGGTTGACTACGAGTAAGATAAATAAGACTTTTGACCAATTGTCGATAGAGTGTAGCATCGACTACAAGTGTTTGATAGGTTTTGGTAAGATTCACTCTAGATTGAAAAGGAGTAGCACAACGCTTTCATTCAACCATATTAAAACATGTCAATAGATCCATCACATACTTAGACCAAGAAATGAAAAATCCATCACAAAGTGGTAATACTTGAAGACCCAAAAAATAATGCAGAGTACCAAGATCTGTCATATCAAAGGAGTTAGAAAGTTGTTTCTTCAATCTAAGGATGAGATCATTATTATTTTCAGTAATAAGTAAGTCATCTAATAAACAACAAAAATCAAAGTGTCTCCATTTGTGTGGAGAAAATAAAAGTTGTGATCATATTCACATCATTTAAAACCAAGTTGAAGAAAGAAACTATCGATCTTAGCATACCAAGCTCAGGGAGCTTGATTCAAACCATAAAGCAACTTCTTGATTTGACAAACCAAATTTGAAAATGTCACAAATCTTGGTGGTTGTTCCATGAAAATTTCTTCAGATAGGTCTCAATGAAGTAAAGCACTCTTCACCTCCATCTGATGGATTTTTCATCCAAAACGAGCAGCAAGGGAAAGCATTAGTCAAGTATAGTTCATCTTTGCGACAGGGGAAAAGATTTCAGTCTAGTTGATGCCTTCTTGTTGAGAAAACCCCTTCACAACGAGGCGTGTTTTATGTTGTTCAAAAACACCTTCAGAGGTAAATTTGGTCTGATAAACCCATCGACACGTCACAATTTTATTTCCTTGTGGTCAGGGAACCAAGTCCCAAGTGTGATTCTTCAACAAAGAAACATTTTTTGTCTTCATTGCTTGCTCCCATTCAGGTTGTCCTTTAGGATCAAAGTAGGCGACGGGATCATAAGTTTCCAGCACATGAGTCATCAAGGAAAAAATGACATGTTGTTTTTGACTTCGAGTTTGTCGTCCATAGGAGGCATCTCCAACATCAGCTCTAGAAGCTTCAATTTTCTTAGCAACCCATCTGGGTAGACAAGAAATAGGTGAACTATTGTTCACTTCAATAGGTCGATCAAAAGTCAGAGAGTCTTCAATCAATGGACAATTCGAAACATAGCACAACGGACTAGTCCACTCAAAGGTCGACGGTCTAGTCAAAACATGGAGCAAGTTCGATTGTCCAATGAAAGGAATGAAGTATGGAACAAGAGCACTAGTGTCAAAGACAACATCAAAATAATCATCATGTAGCAATCAAGAAGAGGTATTCAACAACTTGATTCCAAAAGGCTTCTTTTCAAACCAAACATTATGTCTGATAATGATTTGTCATTTGACAAGATCAAACAGTCGATAGGCTTTCATCTCTTCAAAGTATCTCATCATGATGCAATCATGGATCTTTGCATCCAATGTCTTTCTGCAATCATCAGGAATGTGAGACTAGGAAACACATCCAAACATACGGAGGTGGCCAACTAAAGGATTCTTCCCATACCATCATTCAATTGGAGTCATGGAAGGAACAACTTGAGTCAAGATGCGATTGAGTAGATAATTTTCACAGTATACCACTTCAACCCAGAAGTGAGGAGGCAGGGCTTTAGCCTGCAAAAGACATCTAGCCATTTCGACTAATATATGATTCTTTCGTTCTGCAATTCCATTCTGTTGAGGTGTGTGAGGCACTGATTGTTGTCAGTCAATACAAGATCGAAGTAGGTGTTCTTCAAAAGGTCGATTCACATACTCACCACCATTTTTTGATCTCAGGAATTTGATGGGTCAACCACAATAGTTTTTAGCAAAGGCATGAAACTCCTTGAACTTCTCAAATACGAGGTTCTTATTTTTCAAAAAACATTACCCATGTGAAGTGAGAGAAATCGTCAATGAAAGTCAAATTGTACCTTGCACCTGCTAGTGAAGGTAGATTGATACAACAGACATCACTGTGAACTAGCTCCAATAGGTTCTGTGCTCTCCATGATTTTCTAGAGTCAAATGGTTCCTAATGATGTTTCCCAAGCACACAACCCTTACAAACTCCTTCAGGGGGGAATGTCTTCAATAAACCAACAACCATGTTCTTAGTTGTCAGTGTCTGTAGAATTTGGATATTCAGATGTCCGAGTCGCTCATGCCAAATTCAACTTCACTCGTCGATGTGAGAAACAAGTGTAGTCGGTTCGTTTTCAGTTCGATTCGAGTCAAAAAACTTGTACAAATTGTCCATTTGGTCGAGAATCCCACCTACAACAATCAACTTGCATTTCTTTAAATCACAAACATAGAACCGATCTAGCCAAAATTCCATAATCTTACCTGTCTGGTTCAACTGAGAAAAAAACAACAAATTGGCACTAAGATTTGGCACATGATAGACATCGACAATCTTTCCATGTCGACAAGCAACATCACCCTAACCAACAACATCCAGTCCAAAATCATCATCAAAATATATTTTACTCTCTTCAACTTTATTCAGTGTCATGAATAAAGAGGCATCTTTAGCCATGTGATGGGTGCACCTAAAGTTGACTACCCATTTATTCTGCACAGAATGAGATAGCAAGGCCTGAGAAGTTATGACTTGGAAGGTGAAATTATCATTTGGTATTTCCATAGTATTGACATGTCTTCTTCTTTCGACTTCGTTGTGGTTGTCTCTAGGGTCCCCGATCATGATATGCAGGTTTTTGTGCAGAGGCATCAGATTGCACTCTATTCATAGAATCCATCTTGCTCTTTCCATTGAGAAAGTGGGCCTGGTGTTTTCCACGAAGCTTACCTTCTCCAGGAAATCTATGTTGAACAGTAATCAAAAGACCACAAAATTATTCAAAGGTGTAATCCTTACCATCTTCCTTACATCAAACGATAATTATCAAGTTCATCAGTAATTGTTCGACGTGTCCATCCTTCTTGTGATAGTTCTTTCCCCATTCACCAAATTTCAACTAGAGTTCCTTGACATGTGCCAAATAGTCCTCCATTATCTAAAAGGAATGAGGATTGAGAGAGATCAATTCTTTCTCTAACTGCATGACGTGGCTCTCGTCGACTCGATCGAACAAGGTTTTCAACTTCTTCCATAATTGATGAGGGTAGTCAATTTCAATGAGATGAAATCAAATGTCTCGTGAGATGTAGGTCATGATGACCCCTAGAGCCTCATTCTTCTTGTCATCAACAATGAACTTTACCTGTTCATTTGTTGGATCTAGAATCGCCACCTTCGCATATAGCCACAGTCCTTTTCTCTTCAGTAGGGTTTCTATATCTCATGCCCATTCCACATAATTTGATCCATTTAGAACAACATGATCAATCTTTGAATCCATCTTCGATATCTAGGCAGACTGGTCTATTTTTATGAGTTCTAATCAACAAAACACTGGCCTAGAGTCAATCACACAACAGATCCAACTCAACAAGGTTTTCAAATTACAGTTCAAGGTTTTAAACCATCAATTTTGATTCCATGTTGGAGAATGGGGTGGAGCATGACATGAAACAAAGGACACAGTACTACAAATAATCGAAGAGGAACAAAATTTCAAAGATACAAGTGGTCTCTAAAGACATCGTTAGAGAAATTGAGTATAATGCATTGTGATTAGAACATCACAATGCATGTTTCACATCTTGATTTGCATGATCTATTGCACAATATCAATTGACCACTTGATGATAATGAACCAAGGGGTCTTCCTTTTATAGTCTCGAGATCTAACCAACTTCCATAGAATATGAAAGATCTTGTCCACATGTAACCGTCAGCTGTTAGAGTTGACTCTACCAAATCCACTTTGTCAAGTCGGCTCGACAAGGATGCTCGACTCGACCTCCTACGCGTCCAAATCATAGTCGATTTTTGGGTTGGTCGATCCACTACTCGACTATATTCTATTATTGGTCGATTGTTCGATCGACAGGCACATCGAATACTCGATCGACTGATGTAGTGTGTCATTTGATCTCCCGACCAACTATATCTAGATGTAGTTCGACCTCTTGACTGATTGAACCCAAGAGATGTGCGATGAGACATCAATGCTTGATGTTCCAATGATCCAAATTTTGAATTTTGGGCATTGTTTTTTCATTCCATTGTACCATAACTCCACTTAGAGTATAACTATGACTATGTATCCAATGTACAAGCATGATACAACTAACATGAAAGACAAGAAGCTTCCTAAGATTGCTTCAAACTCTAGTCAAAGCCACTCTAGCTTAAGATGGGTTGGCATAAATATGCTAATTCTTGGCTAAAGAATTGGAGAATAGAGGATGAGGTCAATCTATAGAATATTGATACCATTAAAAATACTATCACGTCTAAATTTAAGGAGAAATTGTGGTGGGATAAAGAATTAGAGGAAAAGAGAAAATTAAGACACTATAAATAGGTCATTAAGTGGTGCAATAAACACATAGAGGATAAGAGAAAAAAACGATACTATAAAGAGGTCATTAACCCTAATCTAGAAGATCAAAAGTACGTTCTATTATAGCTAGCATAAAGAAGAAAATCAACATTGCTAAAATAAGTGCAAACTCTCATGAGCTCCATAGTCAAATAGGGTGTTGGACAATTCCTAAAATGTCGTGGGATGAAATAATGTGTCATCTTTGGGATACTAATAAGTGTTGATTTTTCAATAAGTTAGGTTAAGCATGAAGTTCATTCCATTTTAGCATTTAACCATAACCATAAATGTTGCAACAACCAAGATCACAAGAAGAAGCACCATGCACAATAACACAAGATGTATCCTAGGACACCCTTCTCAACAAGGGAAGAAAACCCAGCCAAATCCTTTGCTATATTCTTCAAGATAAATACCTTCACCAACAAGATAAACCCTAGCACACAAGAGGGTGCTTCAAACCCTAGAACTCTAGCACCCAAGAGAGGTGCACACTTTACCCAAGAAGTGTACTTGCTGAAATTTCCAAACTCACAAGAAGGACATGATTACACAATGGGGAATCATCCTTTACTTATATTAGACTTGTCCTATCAATAGAAGTGTCTATTGTCACAACAGGGCCGACCTCTCTAAGTCACATTATTATTATTATTATTAACCAGATTAATTCTCTTTTACATTTATTATTAATCACATTAAGGTGGGGCCGACCTGTACCCTTTACATAACAATTAGGGTTATAAGCAGGTCTGACTCTTGAACAATATATAACAAAGGATATGATACACCCACTAGTGCTCATCCACTAGGGGCACATCCATATGGATGTCATATCTCTGGTTCACTGCATTACACAGAAGAACCAGATCTTCACACATTCACCTGTGCTCATCCACAGGCACGTCCACTCTACAGATCTTTTTTCCCACTGCCTCACACATGAGAATCATCTGGATTCTTCTCATCAACTTTGTTGCTCAGAGGAGGCTAATACATCATCTTCATTTTTGTTCACATGACGATGCACCCAACACTTTGGGATTTCACACATTCACCTTGTGCTCAGCCACAGGCACGTCTAACTCAACATATCACCTTTCCCACTAGATAATCATCTGGAGTTCTTCTCACTCTCTGAATGGAGGAGGTCATCTCTACGTTCCTAGCTCTATCTAAGGCAAGAACCACGTACCCTTCTTAGGGGATTTCTATCAGGTTTGTAAGTTGAGAAAAAGATTCACATAGCTGCAATGATCCACATCTCACATGTTTGTAAGCTGGAGAATGTCTCACATAGCTTCATTCATCAACACTCTCTCTTAGCTAGGGAGGCATTCTTCATCATGCCAAGTCTCACACAGATGTTCTTTGAATTTTGTTTTTGGCTGGAGTCATCAATACTCCCTCTCAATTAGGAAGGCATTTTCACCAAGTTAGTCTGGTACATATGTCTGTAATCTGCTCATGTGTAGGAAGGTACTGCATGTGTACGATTTTCCTCTGCATCATATCTCTAATATAAGGATATTTCATCTCATCGTGTTTCGATCCATTAGGAAACACTAGGTTCTCAAGGAGCTTTACACACGACTCTTGATTATCATCATAGGATCCATCTCATGGTCAAGTAAATCTGTCAGAAGCTTGTGAAGCCACATTGCTTCACATACTCACTACTATATACTTTGCCTCTGTGGTACTCAAGGCCACAGAGTTTTGTTTCCTGATGCATTAGGAAACCATGGCAACCTTCACGGTAAGACAACAACCAAATGTGCTTTTCCGGTCCACTGTACTCTCTGCTCAATCTGTATCAACATGTCCTGCAAACTCAAGTTCACACTGGAGGCATATCTTAGGCCATATCCAACTGTGCCTCGTATATATCTCAATACATGCTTTACTACTATCCAGTGAGTCTGTCTCGGCTAACTCATGGATTGACTAAGCACATTCATTGCATAGCATGAATCAATCTCGGTGTTAACCAGATACATCAATGGTCCAATCAGTTGTGGATCAATCTTGTATGAATCATCATCATTCATTTTCTTCAAATCCATCATGGTGGTTCTGCATTCTGTCATACTGAACTTCTTTAATATTCCCACTATATGTTTTCCTTGACTTAGGAAAATCTCATCGGTCCTCTGTCATACTTCTTGTCCCAAGAAGTGGTGCATCATACTCATATCCTTCATCTCGAAATCAGAAGTCAAAGCTTACTTGTATCCAACAACAAGGCTTTCTGAATAAGTCATCAAAATCAAGCTCTCATCACCAACACTATAATAATATAGGTTTGGATCAACAACACTCTTTCTAAAACCCAAACTCATCAAGAATCCATCCATCTGATATAGTTTCCAACTCATGGATGGTAGTACAGATGGAAGTGTATCGGGCTTACTGGATCAAGTGTCTCATCATAAACAACTCCCTCTATTTGTGAGAAACCTCTAGCTATAGATCTTGCTTTGTATTTCTCGACACTTCTATCAGCTGCATGCTTGATCTTATAGATCCACTTGGAAGTCATTACAAACTTCCCTTCTGGTCTCTGAACAATATCTTATACATCATTCTTTTAAGACATACTAGTATTATTCTGTTATGGCATCTTGCTATACCTATTTTCCCATTGCTTTTCTAAGACAAGGAGGCTCATCATCAATGAAATGGCTCATGAGTGAAGGATAGCTTGGAAATCTCTTTTGCTTTCTTGGGATGTGCCTTGAGAGGCTTGTATGTTTCTCTACCTCTTTGCAGAGTGAGTCTAGGACCTAGGTAGGCCTTTTACGCTCTACTACAATATCTCTGAATATGTCAACTGGAACAACTAGATCAATTGAAATAAGGTATGTCTCCCTCTGAACTCCTAAAGGGGGAGAAGGTATTTGTCTTACTGTCAATCTCCATTTGAGATTCTTTGGATCTTTGAAAGGCTATCTCTTCTTCAAGGACAACGTTTCTGCTTGTTCTTGTATACTGAACAAATTAAATATGGTTTGGACTCCCGTACCAGGGATAATGGTCCAAGTCTTTTAGAGCTCCTGTACTAGGAATAATATCCTTCATTTATTTGAAAAAAAGCAATCAACTATAAAATTAGGGATCAATTGATTTACCTAGTTTGTAGTCATGTCTTTTTAGAGGAATTCTTTCTCCTCTCTCTTCTCTTCACTCTTTTGAGGTGGATCTGGATCAATGTCAGCGGTGGAAGCATATTGTCTTCCTTTCTTCATGGTTGGACAGTTTCTTGCAATGTGTCCATATTTGTCACATCTGAAGCACTGAATTTCCGAAACATCTCTTCTTTGATAACCTGGATTCGATGAAGACTTTTCACCTTTAAATTTTTTCCTGAAATTTCTTTTTAATTTTCCTCCCTTCTTTGTATGAAGTGCAAGAGCATGATTTTCTTCTGAAGAATCTTCCACTCCTCTATTTCTAAGTCTAAGTTCTTCTTGAGTGCAATTTGTCCATAGTCGATCAAAGGTTGGTAGAGCTTCTCTTCCACTGATACTCTGAATGAAAGGCTCCCATGATTTTGGAAGATACTAGAGAGTGGTTAAGACAAGTTCTCTATCAAACATGATTTCCCCAATGGTCTCTAACTGTTCTTTAATCTCTGATAACTTCATAAAGAAGAGTGCAACTGTGTCACCCTTCGTCATCTTGGTACTTTGAAGTTGGCTCTTTAAGGTAAGAGCTCTGAGAGTGTTGTCACTTAAAAAAATTCCTTTTAAAGATTCATAGATATCATATGTTGTCTTTAGATTTGCAATATGAGGCAAGAGGTGATCTCTTACTGAGTAGATGATTATTTTTCTTACTTTAACATCTTCTTCCTTTCTTATATTCTTCTCTATATCTGTAGTTGTGGCTGTTAGAGTTTTAGTTGTCACATCCAAGAGATCATCTTCTTCAAGAGTGACTAGATGATTTGATTTCCAAGGGCTGAAGTTACTTGCTCCATCAAGCCTATCTTCTACTAATGTTATGTTCTTCATTTGATTTGTTTCTTCAAATACTTTCCGACTGGATTTTGAAAACCTAATGATTAGGTTGATTTAGCAACCTTCGATTGTATTGGACTTATGACCGCCAACAATCAATTTGGTAGTATCATAGAGATTCTTGTTGATTCAGGAAAACGTTTCTTTAGAAACCCAGAATTAATATTCTGCAGGAAATTTCAACACCCTAGAAACCCTAGGGCCAAAAATCAAAATTTCTTGGAAATTCATTTTGAGAGCTTCCGAAGATGCACTGGAAGAGGCCGTACTCTTCTATGCCAAAAGTATCCCTAGCATCCAAGTATTAAGGGTTGAATCACCTGTGAAAAGGAGGTCGTACATAATTTTATGGAAACCCTAGAAGGGTCGTACGGTTCTGCAAAAGGTGGATTGAGACTTGGTGGATGTTTGTGCAATGGATTCTTTCAAGACCTATGCTATGATACCATGTTTATTTTTCAATAAGTTAGGTTAAGCATGAAGTTATTTCCATTTTAGCATTTAACCATAACCATAAATGTTGCAGCAACCAATATCACAAGAAGAAGCACCATGCACAAGAACACAAGATGTATCCTGTGAAACCCTTCTCAACAAGGGAAGAAAACCCAACCCAATCCTTTGCTATATTCTTCAAGAGAAAGACCTTCACCACCAAGATAAACCCTAGCACACAAGAGGGTGCTTCAAACCCTAGAACTCTAGCACCCAAGAGAGGTGCGCACTTTACCCAAGAAGTGTACTTGCTGAAATTTCCAAACTCACAAGAAGGATATGATTCCACAATGGGGAATCATCCTTTACTTATATTAGACTTGTCCTATCAACATAAGTGTTTATTGGCACAACAGGGCCGACCTCTCTAAGTCACATTATTATTATTATTAACCAGATTAATTATCTTTTACATTTATTATTAATCACATTAAGGTGGGGCCGACCTGTACCCTTTACATAACAATTAGGGTTACATGAATGTCTGACTCTTGAACAATATATAGCAAAGGATCTGATACACCCACTAGTGCTCATCCACTAGGGGCACATCCATAGGGATGTCATATATCTGGTTCACTGCATTACACAGAAGAACCAAATCATCACACGTTCACCTGTGCTCATCCACATGCACGTCCACTCTACAGATCTTCTTTCTCACTGCCTCACACAAGAGAATCATCTGGAGTCTTCTCGTTAACTCTGCTGCTCAGAGGAGGCTAATACATCATCTTCATTTCTGTTCACATGACGATGCACCCAACACTTTTGGATTTCACACGTTCACCTTATGCTCAGCCACATGCACGTCTAACTCAACTAATCTCCTTTCTCACTGGATAATCATCTGGAGTTCTTCTCACTTTCTGAATGGAGGAGGTCATCTCTATGTTTCTAGCTCTGTCTCAGGAAGGAACCATGTACCCTTCTTAGGGGCTTTCTCTCAGGTTTGTAAGCTAAGAGAAAGACTCACATCGCTGCAATGATCCACATCTCACATGTTTGTAAGATGGAGAATGTCTCACATAGCTGCATTCATCAAAAATAAGGTGGAGGATGAAAAACACTTTCTCTTAAAATGTAATGTGTATGCTCACATCATATCTCAATTTCAACATACTTGTAACAATATTGACATTCCTTAGGGGTAGCAGGTTTCGGGCGAGATATCATTTTGGATCTCGAGGGAAATCTAGGAAAAACATATTCTTGGGGTCTTAGAAAGGATACAAACAATCAAGTAGAGGCATGTTCTCTCTACCAGGGTATCATTCTAGCAGAAGACGTTAGTCAATCTTCTTTGATTTTCATTGGAGACTCAAGCACAATAATCAACCTAATGGTTTCGAAAAAATCTGCTTAGATAGAAAAATTTCTTCCATCATGGCCCGAGTCCAAAAGGATATTGGTACTTTTCATAAGGATTGATTTTATTAGGTTCTTAGAGAACATAATCATAAGGCCTATTCAATAGATAATAAAGAGGTCAACTTTAACCCTAGATTCATTAAAAAAAAGAGGGGTGATGTTTCCACCCCATTCCATAAAATATTAGCAACTTATTGTCATGAAGGTAAGGTCACTCAACATTGTAATTAATTACCACTTGTTCATCAAATACAACCATTAGATCTCAAGTTATGATCCTGGATTTGAAAGGACACACACTTCCCTTATTCACATGATTGAATTTAAGGCTGCTTTGTCTATTGAACTCGTCGCTGGAGAGATGCTTCAGCAAGGTGGGATAATGGTGTAGGGGGAGGAGGATGCTTGTTGTGTTGAAAAGGGGAAGACCACTCGAACAATCTTGGTAAGGCCTTCTCTCCAACTATGGTTAGTCTTCTGAAAATTCAATCTATTATAATTTGATTTAGGTTGTGAAGAAGGTGTTTTTGCTCATTGGTATTGCCTCGTAGAGGAAGGGCATATTTTGTGTGTGGTTTTGTGGGTGGCTTTGTTTTTTCTGGTATTGGCCCTTGGAGGAAGGGTGTATTTTGTGTGTGGTTCTATGGATAACTCTCATCTATTTTGGAGTCTTTTTTACTCAAGTATTTCACATCTCATGGTTCTTTTATGTGCATGGGTATTCTAAGTAATCTCTTGCCTATTTTCTTTGAGGCCTGACATCTCAATCTCCTTGTTTCTTGGCTTAGGAAGACTCTGGTTATTTGGTATCCTATAGAAAATGGATTTTCCCATCAAGTTCGGGAATCCTAGATTTCTTTGGGACCTTTCTGTAGTGCCTCAGTCTGATCCTTGGAATGCTACAAACAAACTATGGTATTATTGTTTTTCTAGGTTTGCTATTCATATGGATTACGGGGAAGTGTAGGAATTTAGGAGGGCACTGAGAAGACGTGAGGAGTCAATTCAATGCAATAGGCCTTCCCCGTCCTTAGTGACTTCTAAAGTTCATGCGAATGAACACCAATGCACTTCACAGACAACAATAATTATGAACACCCTTGTACAACAACAGAAGAAAATTAATGAGTTGGAGGCTGAGTGTAACATGTTGAGAAACATGGTTATCAATTTGAGTAAAGATTCACACCAATAGCTTCTAATCACATAATGTCTATATTTTTTTTTCAAGAAGATCCAAAGGAAGAAGATACAGTGCATCAATTGTTGGAGATATGGACATTGAGAATCAGAACATCCTTCCATCCAACCATGGGCAGGAAGAAGCTAATAATTGTTATGCTTTCAATAAGTTTCTATGTTTAGTAACACAATGAGAATCTTATGAGTATTTTTTAAGTTATATACATGTAAGTTTTTATGCAAGAATCACAGGGATGTAATAAGTGGAAACCTTTGCAAGTTTTGTCTATGATTGTTGAGAGCTGTGATTCATGTTTGAAATCCGAGGAAAAATATTTTTGTACTCCATCATTCATATTTTTGCTATTGATTTTATAATACAAGTTTCATAATTTCAATTTGAAAACAAAAATAAAATATTAACTTTTCTAACTTGTTAACCCATCAAAACTATGAAGATTTAGGAAAGCTCCTCTCAAATCTTTTTGAGCATAGAAAATAAATTTAAAATCAAAACACTTAATTCCTTAATTTTTTCTTAAAGTCCAATAAACCAAACTTGTTTTCATTGGAGACTCATAATCATCATCATAACAAATAGGTATAAAATTCTCTATCCCATAAAACATTATTTTTTTTTTTAATTGTATTTTATGATTTAAAATAAATGATTACTATCAAAATGATTATTAAAATGTGAAAGTTTAAATTTGAAGTATTACATTTATTTATTGTAAAATGCCAAAATGTGAAACTTTAAATTTGACATTGAACTTAATTTATTTAATTTATTTTGAGACATCACATTTTTTTAATAAGAATTTATTATAATTAAATATTTAAAAAATATTTATTTGGAATAATGATAAAAATAAATATATAATATTGAATATGAAAAAAGATTTGAAGTCCAAACCACAAGTAAAAAAATATCAAACAAATTGTTCACATTAATTAATATTTATTTGTCAATAATAATTAGAAAAATTCCTTCATTAACTTTTTTTTTTATTCAAATAATAGTTAATTAGTGTTCCTCCTTTTATCGGCAGGAATCAAAATAATGTTAATGTGATTACTCATTTTCTTTGCGTATTGTTCTTGGATTTTTGCCTTTTGGTTTGGTTATTTATGGATGCCTTTCTTTATTTAGAGAAGGAGAGCTCATTTTCTAATCGTGGGATGGCTTTTCAAAAAAAGTTTGAAAAATACGTCTAGAAACAACTGGCTTGACATGACATAAAAATAGTCCTAAGAGAAAGTTAGGAAAACGTTGATGGTTGTGGGTGTGATTTTAATGGAGTCATACCAGAAATAGGTGACTTG
Source organism: Picea glauca (assembly GCA_000966675.3). Taxonomy (NCBI): domain Eukaryota; kingdom Viridiplantae; phylum Streptophyta; class Pinopsida; order Pinales; family Pinaceae; genus Picea; species Picea glauca. The sequence continues at coordinate 1,468,888 of JZKD02S1672708.1, forward strand.
ACAGGGACATAAAAATAGAGGTAAAAGTGACTATAATGGCAGTAGGTGTGACTTGGTAGGTGTGACTGTAATGGCGGTAGGTGTGACTGTAATGCAGTGACACTAAAATGAGAAGTTGATGGTAGCAGGTGTGACTGTAATGGAGTCGTGGTAGGTGTGACTGTAATGCAGTGACAATGACATGGTATGAGAAGTTTCTTTTGGCGTGGCAACTCTACTTTAAATTCACACCGAACACCGCACCGTAGTAAATGTTTGACGTTTGAGTTTTTGATGTATGGTTAATGTATATATTCTTTAAAAGTGATGAATTGATTTTTATTTTTTTAATGTTAGTTTATTTATCAACATGCAATGTTTTAATCAATCAAAGGTTTTAATAATCACATTGTAATGATAATCAGTGAATGGACACATTATTGTCTAATCTTTATTTCAATTTTAGAAGTCTAGGATTTTTTAATGATGTTTTTTGTATTTGATATAATGGTTATTAAGTGATTTAAGTTTATTGAAAATCTAGGTAGCATTGATAATATAAGAAAGTTGGATATTATCAGTTTAAGTTAAATAAATGGTTGAATAAGAACCATGTTTGTAAGATAAGGGAACCTCTCCATGCAACGATTTGACTGTTAAAGTTTACGAATGTGTACATACCCTACTCCATATCATTACGATTGATGTGTGTGTGTGTGTGTGTGATTTGTCCCTTAAATGCTTTCAACAACTATCCCATACCAACTTGGCTACTTGATCGATGCTATTAAAAGGACCAAAACCAAAGCCAATTTGGAAACTAGCAGCAAGAAAGGAAGCATCCTTTTTTGATGCAAGAGCATTTCCCATCAGAAATCAATAATTTTAAAAAGGCCTAAGGGGGTCTTTGAATTTACCAAGGGAGTGGGTTCTCTAAATTGAAATTATTGTAATTTCTATGTTTTTAATGAA
>JZKD02S1672708.1:1509603-1535220 GCA_000966675.3 Picea glauca
TTCACTCTTTAACACATCATTATCCAACCATCAAAATGGCCCTACATTACACGACAAGTATTATCCACCATGCACTAAGCCAATCATTGTCTTAGTGCATGGTTCCCAATGCATGTTATGTATAGGTTGTCAGTGCATGGATTCCATGCTCATCACTCATGGTAACATGGTAAATTTGTTATAGTTCTGGATGACGACTCCCGAGTTTTAAATCCGAAGATTCTGACTTCGAGTTTTAAATCTGGCAATTGCGTTGTCCCATCCACCCGACTTCCGAGTTTTAAATCTAGCACAAGGTCCTATGGAAGTTAAGTGCCCAAAATTCTAGCACTTAGTTGTTTAGCCCCTGGTTAAGGTCTGACGTCATATGGAAGAGTTCCAATACTTCATAAACAATAGAGTATTAGCGCCTGAGTTGGGTTATGAGACAGGTCTATGCACAAGATGTTTAGCATTTAGGTTTTAGCACCTGATTATAACTCGTGGTTTTGTGGAGTTAGCACTGGGGTTTTTAAACACTTGTTTTATGTGGGATTGTTAGCACCTTCCGACAGAAGTAAAGATCTGATCAATTGCAAAGTTCAGACGTGAGATTAAGAGTGTAGAATCCAACTTTCTTGTAGCCCAACATTAAACTTGGGAAACATAGTGAGAATTGCGAATCTATGCAGGTAGGATTCATCATTTCTCATCCACCCTTTTTTGTTTGGAAAATAGGTCAATGTTTACTTTAATGTATGAAAAGACACTAAAAAACATCGCCAAGTAGTAACCAATGACCTAATTCTTATATAACCTTTATCTTTTGAAAAAGTTCATTCTAGTAAAAACCTGTCATCCCACTCTACATGAACACAATTATTGTACCACCAAAAATTATCCATATGAAAAACAATTTCCACTCTTTAACATATCACTATCCAACCATCAAAGTGGCTCTATATTACACTACATACAATTATTGTACTGAACAACTTTTTTGAATTTTTTTTATTTTTATTCCAATAACCCTATTCTACATGGACATAATTATTGCACAAATCCAATTTTTCAAAAAAACATATAAAGGCTATTCAACTAATTAAAAAAAAAAAATTCCAAAAAACCCTACTTTACATGAACATAATTATTGTACTTCTCCAATTTTTCAAAAAAAAACATATAATAAAGTTCAATCAATCAAGTACAATTATCACAATTCATTAATACATTTCCACACACATCCATATCCATTATTATGTCAACTTTTTGAAAAAGTTTATTTTATTCCAATAAACCTTATTGCACATGGACATAATTATCGCACAATTCCAATTTTTCAAAAAAACATATAAAAGTTATTCAACTATTTTTTTTGAAAAAAAAAAATTATTCCAAGAAACCCTATTTTATATGGACATAATTGTTGCACTCCAATTTAAAAAAAAAAAAACATATAATAAAGGTTATTCAATGAAGTACAATTATCACAAATCATTAATACATGTTCACATACATTCATATCCATTGTTATGTCAACTTTTTGAAAAAGTTTACTTTATTCCAATAAACCTTATTTCATATGGACATAATTATTACACAACTTCAACTTTTCAAAAATGCATACATATAAAAATTATTCAATGAAATACAATTATCACAATTCATTAATACATTTCCACACATGTGCATATCCATTGTCATGTCTACTACTCAATGGTATCACATATTATAATTCACATGATATGAAAAGACTACCTACTTACCAAACATTACACAATTTACCTAAAAAACATTACACAATTTACCCAACAATAAAGGAATTCCACATTACTTCAACTTCCCATCAAATTCATTAATTCTAAATAAAACACTATATAAAACATGAAACAACACACATCCTGTACCAACTTGTACCAACTTGGCTGCCTAATCAATGCTATTAAAAGGATCAAAACCAAAGCAAGTTTGGAAACTAAAGCAAGTTTGGAAACTAGAAGCAAGAGAGGAAACATCCTTTTTCATAGTCACCACTCTTTTTTATTTGGAAAATAGGCTAGTCTTTACTTTAAAGTACCTTTTTTATTTGGAAAATAGGTTAGTCTTTACTTTAAGATATTTAAGGTATGAAAAGACACTAAAAAACACCACCACCTAGTTACAACAATGATCTAATTATTATATTTCTTTTATCTTTTGAAAAAGTTTATTCTATTAAAAACTTTTTACCTCACTCTACATGAACACGACTAATGTATGCCAAAAATTATCCTTATAAAAACCAATTCCTACTCTTTAACACATCACTATCCAACCATCAAAGTAGCCCTACATTACAAGACAAGTATTATTCACCATGCACTAAGCTAATCATTGGCTTAGTGCATGGCCCCCACTGCATGTTACATGTTATGTATAGGTTGTCAGTGCATGGATTCCATGGTCATCACTCATGGTAACATGGTAAATCTGGTAAAGTCCTAGACGACGACTCCCGAGTTTTAAATCTGGCGATTATAACTCTCGAGTTTTAAATTTGGCGATTGCGTTGTCCCATCCAACGTTGTTTTCCACATCCTACTGATTTATTGAAATTTGAAATTTGAATTTCTAATTTAGATGGGCACGCTTCATTTGAATATGTCTGGAAGGAGCAAATCATAAATCTCCAAGCTCCAAGTGCCATGGCCATAGACACCATGCAGATGGCGAGAGTGGGAGTGATGATGGAGGCTGCAAGGAGGCATTGTCACCTGTCGCCGCGAGAAGAAAAGACCATGGTGGTGGTGGCAGTAGTGACAATAGGTTGTATTCTCTTTAGAAGAAAGAAAACAAACCGATGCCACTCGAGGCAGTTGAGCTCTGAGATGAGAAAACTAGAACTCGACGTGAAAAAAACCACAGCTACAACGTTGGTTGATGACCTAGCTTTCAGAATTCAAGAAATGAGAAAGACATTAGTTGATTTCTTTCTTATCACAAATTCTGCTAAGAGAAATTGACCATGACATTAGGTTTTTGCATAACCCCAAGACCATTTGTAACCCTTTTATTCTTTAAGACTTTAGATACATGCTAACTTATTTTTTTAACATCCTTTTTTCCTTAATCTATGGTTTTCAGTACAAATAGCTTCATTCAATGGAATAAAAAAATAATAACCATGCCAGCTCTGAATCCATGATGAGAAATGGATAGAAGTGCTCTCATGTAATGCTTCTCCCACTATCTAAATGCATAAATCGATCACCTCAATTTTCTTTTAATTCCTCCTAACCTTGGACTAATCGACAATTATGTTGGATCTATGATGAACAATTATGAGCCTAAGAAAATAACATAAAAGTCATTCATATCTCAATTTCACGAGGAGTTGCCCTTCCTGCCAGTGTTTTATAACATCATAAATTTTTAGTTATATGCTTACGGTCTCGTGTAGGTTAATAAAACTTCCAGCAAGAGTTTTATATTGTTTATTTTTGTTCATACAGTCTCGTTTAGGTGGATTGTGCTTGAATTGTCTTCATCAAAATATACATGAACGTTGTGACATGCAAATGGAGGTTTTACATTTAGTACAGTGACATTAACCTTCGCGTAAAGATCCCTCATATATTTCGTTTTTGTTTCATTTAGTATAGAATAGAAAGATTGAATTGCCAACGGTGATTATAGAATAATTTTGATTTACCTTTACGACAACATATTTTTTATTTATTTTATAATTAACAAAATTTTGGTATTTGTCGAATTGTATCTATTTAATCTCATTTCACTGTGTGGGTATTCTCATTCTCAAAAAATGTTTTGTTTTGATTTAATCTACGGTGTCTGTAACTAAGAAATCCATGTTACCGAGGTCATTGTCATTTAAATGATTTTTCATTTAGTGTGTCCTCGTTAATGATAATATTTTATTTAAGGGTTATAAATTGATACTTAAAATGAAATTAGATATTCACTTTTCAAAATTATTAAATGTAAAATGTAAATATAAAAATTTGAATAATAATTTTGTTATGTATAGAAATGTATTTGTTAATGTAAATAAATTTTTTTTTAAATTATTATTTAAAAATATTGATAATGAAATAAAAAAATTAACTTAACTTTATTAATGAGAATAAAATATATTAATGTGAAGAATGTATTTTAAAAATTATTATTTAAAAATATTGATAATAAAATAAAAAATTTACTTAACTTTGTTAATCATAATTATATTAATGTGAATAATAATTTTTTTTTTAAATTATTATTTAAAAATATTAATAATAAAATAAAAAATTAACTTAACTTTGTTAATCATAATAAAATATATTGCTGAATATGGATAAAGGCAAAAAAAAAAATTAAAAAAAATGTCTATCTATCCACTATAGAATACCCACCCTGCATAAAGATAATAATATATATTGCTGGGCAAAAAGAATGTCTATCTATCCACTATAGAATATCCACCCTGCATAAAGTTTCATGAGATTAAAAACTCTGTGTACATGAATGTGATCTGAATTTCGAAAAGTAAGATTTAGAGTTTCGCAAAGTTTGTGTATGTGAAAGTCGTATTTTTAACACCTGGTGGATAGACATTTTTATGTAAATTGATTATTATAATTTTATTGTATTTAAAAATGTATTAAGCAATGCAAATAAAAAGATTTAAGAAATAATAGTAATAAAAATATAATATTATTATAAAATGTTTATTTTGAATGAATTTGAGTTTGGGATTTAGCATTTAATAAAAGGAAAAATTAAGATCACCAAAAGTTATTAAGTAAAGATCGTAAAAAATGGATGCTTTGTTCTTGTATTTTAAATTTATAAACATTTAAATATACTAGTAAAACAAGGTTTTTCTAAACTTTGTATTGAAAGGTTCATTGTTCTTATTTTTAAAAGCTGTGACAAAAATAATGTTTCAAGTTATATGACTGGATCCGGGATCACTGTTTCCGATACACCTGATATTTTGCTGTGGGCTGGGGGAGATGCTACAGGCTCCATTACGGTTAAAAATCTTTATGACGCCTACCTACACCAGATGAGGCTGGAGGCTGACCACTCGTGGATTCGCCTTATCTGGAAATGGCAGGTCCCGCTTAAGCTTAAGCTTTTCATCTGGTTAGCGGCTAGAGGGAAAATTCTTTCCTGGGAGGCTCTCAGACATAGAGGTTGGGAGGGCCCTGGCATTTGCCCTCTTTGCAATCTCGCTTCAGACGATGTGCATCATCTCTTGGTCCAGTGTAAATTTACGCAGGAGGTTTGGCATCTTTTAATCGCTTCTTTCTCCATCCCTGTGGACTGGAAAGGACACACTTTCTCTGCATGTTTTTCTGACTGGATCTCACATAAATCCGCCCCCCCAACTTTGGCTGTACACATTTGCTGGCAGTTATGGACATAGAGGAACAAAGCGATATTTGAAGACCGTCCTCCTTCCATCCAGGCGGTAATTCATAGAGTTTGGGCCTCTTTCCATTGGCTCCCTCCCTCGTACAAGTTTTTCACTCCCAAGATCTGTGAGATCTCTTTGCTTGATGGATACACTCTGGCGTGCTTTGATGGAGCAGCGGCCTCCACTGGTCTGTGCTGCGGTGCTGGTGGCTTCTTCAAATATCACTCAAAGAGAACTACCTATTGGTTCATAAACTGTGGGGAGGGCTCGAATACTAAAGCAGAGTTATTGGGACTATGGACTACCCTCGCCCTTGCCTCTCTTTGGTCACTTGATCACCTTCTTGTTCTTGGAGACTCGCGTGTTGTTATCGATTGGATCAACCAAAACTGCAAGCTCCACTCGGTCCAAATTGAAGGCTGGAAAGAAAAAACTCTGTCTCTCTCAAAGCTCTTCATGGACATCAAGTTCCAGCACTTTTCTAGATCACATAACAAGATGGCGGATGCTCTTTCTAAAAGAGATCTCAGAGGGGAGGTGGGGAGACTTTCGATTTTTCATAGTGAAGATGGCATTGAAAGTCACATCTCCTACTTAAATCTGTTCAATTGAGGTGGGCGAACGCTCTGTTTCATCTTTGTTTTTTTTTTTTCTGTTTATGGTGTATTCCATCGGTGGTCTGCTACAACCTACTATTATCCCCTGCTGGCCGGTCACATGCCAACTCACTGTGGGGTGACAACGTGACTGTTCTTTGCTTTTCGTGTGAATCTCCTTCTATTTTGGAGTGTATTCCTGGTGGGCGAGCATAATGTTTCTGCTTTACTTTACTAGGTGGGCGAGCGATCTGAGTTTTTGACTTTGTTTCACTGTCATATCTTCACTGTCGTTTTGGCTAGCAGCGTGTTGTTTTGATTGTCATTTCTGTGAATATCCCTTTTTCTGCTTTGATGGAGTAATCTGGCGAGATTTCTGTTCTGAATTTTCTGGTAACCAAGCTCGACAGAGCTAGATATGTAAATGACATTATAAATCTATTATAATATCGAGTAATTTTTTCTTGGAAAAAAAAGTTATATGACTATTATGATTTGTCATTTTTTTTATCTTATCTGAGATCATTTTGGAAATGAAAATTAGTTCTAAACTTCGAATTGAAAGGTTCATTGTTCCTATTTTAAAAGGTGGTGGCAAAAATGATGTTTCAAATTATACAACTATTACGATTTGTCCTTTTTTTGCCAAGTTATATGAGATCATTTTACAAATGAAAATTAGCTTTTGGTTAGAAAGTTTGGTAAAAATGAATAAATCCCAAGATAATCTTTAGAAGCTATCATTTGAGCATGAATCATTGAATTAAATTTTAAGATTATTGTAGAGGAATGTTGAAATAATAAAACTAATCTTCTTTGTCGACTGTGGGAAATATTTTAATACGATGCCTAAAAATAACCTATGGAAGATATTTTAAGATCTAAAGTTTCCTTGAGTTGAGCATTATTCTAATAAGGTGGCACAATAAAGTAATCACTAAATTCAAGGGTAATGAAGGTTGGTTAAAATAAATTAATTATAATAAAGGGGTTAGGAAACATTGTTCTAGGGGAGGTTGGTGTTTGGATGGGGTTTATCTATGATTCTAAAGGGAAAAATAATCTATACTATATTCTTGGGGACTCAATAAATTACCATGAACAACAAGACCAAGACAAAAAGCACTTTCTATTTGGTAGGGTCTTATTTCTCTCAAACAAAAAGGGATTTGTAAAGTCTTAGTGATTATTGACTCCATGAGAATCATAAGAGGACTATATTATTGAAGTATTCCATCTAATCTTTCTCTAGCTATAATTCCTAAGGTCATAGTTCTTGAGGTGAATTTTCCTCCGGTCAAATCTCCTCATGTCATAGTCCCTTAGTTGAGAGTTCCTCAAATCATATTTCCTAAGGTCAAAGTTCCTAAGGTCATAGTTTCCAAGGTAAAAGTTTCAAAGTCCAAAGTTTCTGATGTCATAGTTCCCGAGGTCAAGGTTTATGAGTTGAAATTTCATGAGGTCAAAGTTCAAAGTTCCTTAGGTCAAAGCTCATGAGGTCAACTATGAACTAAGGAACTTTGACCTCAAAAACTATTACCTTAGGGACTTTTACCTTAGGAACGTTGAAAAACACTCTTCCATCTCTAGGTTGTGGGAAAATCTTGGTCTCGAAGCATCTCAATCTTGAAGTGTCTCATGAAAAAGGTCAGTTTTACCAATGTTGTCTTGACTTTGTCATTAGCTTTAACAACGTTAAGAATAGTAATATATTATCTTGAATAGAGACTTCTTGATAATTTTTTTGAATATCATTATGCTTATTAAAAAATGAGATACAATTGTTGGAAATTGACATGAAAGAGAATCCACCCAACTTGCATCATTGCTAAGACAATAAAAGGCGTTGTTTTCTAATGCAGATTATTCATATGTAAGTACTATAATGAATGCACCTTTATAATTCATTATCCTCCTTACACTTGTCATTGTATTAACAGACACAAAACAAAGCCCCAAATAAATGAGTAAAGACTCTATTAGTGCAGACACTTTCATCCAATTTTTGTTTTTACATTTTTTTATTTTTCTAATGAAAGAAAATAAAAAGGGAAAAATTAATGTTAAGCATGAAAAGAGAATGGGATCTCACCTTGATAGGGTTTGGTGTCCACTTTTGATTCCATTTTGAATATAGATTGTGAATGAGTGATGGCACTAGAACTTGGTTATTCTTTTTCAGGCTCTTTTCTCGACTCCTTTTATTGGTCTTCACTATCTCTTTCTTTATCATCAAATCTATTTTATGAGTTAGAGCCACCAACCTCCCTAAAAGGTCCAAACTTATTTTCTCTATCTGCCAAAAGGAGGGCCATGTTGCGAGAGATAACAACAACCTACTCTTCCATCCTCAAAAACCTCTCTTATGCTGCATCTTGAGGATTGTTATGAACAGACTCATCCGCCATGGCTAGGGTTATGCGACCTCCTTCTTAAGCCAATTCTTGGATCATACAACTTCCCACAAATACCCCAAAGAAACCTAGCTCTGATACCAATATGATATGTAAACTACCATGGATATTCCACTGGAACGGTTTATCACAACAGATCGTGTATTATACTAAAATATTCTAATATGTAGGGTTATTTCCTTCAATCTAATATTTAATTATTAGTATCTTAGTGCTTGAATTTATGAAATAACTAAAATTAAAATGAAAGAATAAGAAAATAAACAAACGATCCACACCATTGAACACAAGATTTATTTTGGGAAATCCAATATGGGAGAAAATCCAGCTAGAAGGTGAGGCCTATGCTCTGCTCTCTTTTCTTCAGTTATGAAAATGAAAATACAAAGAAGGGGATACTCACTATGGAGTTTCCTATGACACTGTGGCCTCAACGAATGCTACGAAATATCCTACCTCCTTTGTTATGCTCTCAAAATACCACTCTTGTATTCTTTACTCAACTATGGAACAAGTACAATGCTATATCATGGAACCCTTTCTCCTCCTAGTGGTCTGGAATTTAACATAGCCCGATAGTCATCTAGGGTTAGGGTTTTTGGATTCTCAACCCTCAATTAGTGATAATGTTTTGGACCATACAAAATCTTCTTGAAAGTCTAGATGTGGCTATCCCCACATGTGTGAGTAATGGCGGCTGATGTGGCATCCAATCGTAGCATGGTAGTCAATAAGGTAGGTCAACTTGCATGAAGTATAACTTCCACACATAAGGTCCAATTGAAGTGATTTTCACATGGTTGGAAAGGTATCATTGTACAAAAGAGTGTCAAGGGGATATGAGCTATTCTCATAAATTTTTGACCCCCAAAAATGTTCTTTGATGCCCCAAAATAGCTCGAGAATGTTTTGGACCCCAAATTTCCAAACTGGGACCTACCACTAAAATGGGCCCTACAAGCCAATTCCTCCAATTTTTCTACTAAAAAATTACTAAGATGAAAAATTATGTGATGATCCATTTGTCGTCATACCTCTCCATTTAGGGGGGATTTTGGTCCCCAAAATATTTCACCGAATGATGTGAGGGAAATTTTCCTCTACTTTATGTATGGAGTACCATTTTACCTTGCCTAGAAGTTGTCCTTTCAACCAAATTTTCCAAAGTTCATGCTGCAAAACTGTATTTTCTTCCAACTCTCATTGATATTCTAGCACTAAGTCCTTTATGGTAGGTAGGACCTGCTCCTCAATTCCCTGATTGAACATGGGAAGATCATAGAGTTTCATATTCTCCACATTCACTACTGAGTAAATGCATATATATGGGGCTAGACTGAGTTTGTAGGCATTATCACCCACCTTCTCTAATACTTTGAAAGGAACATACTATAGAGCCTTGATCTTCTTACAAGGGCTTTGTATTATTTCCTTATTCAGCTGTAACCAAACTCGTTTTCCACTTTGAATGATTTCTCTGTTCTGCGCTGACCATGATTTTTTGAGTTTATTACTCCTTTAGCTGGTTAAAATTCCAATCGTTATGGAGGATCTGTCGAGGCCTCCAAAATTAAAAATTTATATCTTTGGTCTCTTTATCCATCAATTACTGCCGAAGTCACCATTTTTTTGGTTTTGTTTGTAGGTACCTATTTTATCACGAGTTCATTGAACTCCACCTAGTTCCACTTAATTGATAAAAAAAGTACCAATACAACAACAACTGTATTTATTGCCAACAAAGAACCTTTACACTCCGAGAAAAATTCTCTAGCAATAGTCTTCAGATTCTTGTCTGGACCAGCCCCACTTCTAATAAATCTTCTCCGGAAGAGCTTCAACTCTTCATATTCGGAAAAGGGTTGTATCATCTTGTAGTACTCATTTTCTTCCATTATTTCAACCACATCTCTGTTGCGACTGGAGATCAAAAATTTTCTACGGTTATTATCCCCAAATTTGATACCTACTTCATCCAGATCGATTGGAGTCCACAAATCGTCCAATATTAGGAGAATTTTTTTTTGTTCAAGAGACGCAGACAATTTCATCTTTAGCATGTCGACATTAGAATTTTCCTTGATATCTAAACTCAATGTCTTAGCAATAGAAGTATGCAAGTCTTCAATATTATACTTCTGCAAAATTGTATACCAAATAACCAAATCAAAGATATCACTCACCTTCTTGTAATTGTTATAAATGAGTTTGAGTAATGCCGTCTTATCGACCCCTGCCATCCCATACACACCGATCACACAAGCCAAGGGATGAGGTTCATTAAGCCATGTGAGCAATTGCTTCTGAGCAGTGTTAATGCCAATCCCCATAAAGTCGACATCTGGTAGATCTTGGCGAAGCACCTATGGTTGATACTGTGAGAGCCGCACAATCTGTGCAGTATTGGTAGCTGTTGAAAGAACAAAATCAAGCTATCGAAAGAGCTCAATAAATCTTCTTCCATTCTCTGATTTCTGCGAGGATATTGGTGTTGCAAAAGATGAAGCAACTGAGAAACCATTTTCACTGTCTGTTGGTGCAATGGATGAAGTCATTGGCTTCTACAAGGGCACCCTTGATCCTTCCCAAACATATTTCCACTAACTCCGACAACTGCCTTTGTTGAACTTCGAATTGTTTTTGAATATGGTGTAACGACTCGTCCATACAAGCGTATTCTGTGTTGATAAGTTGAAAGGTTCTCCCCCAACTCCATAACATCCTTCAGCTGTTGGCAGAGGGTGCCAATAATGGCATTGGTGACGTTTTTAACCACTCTGGATGCCTGTGCAATCCCAACATCTGTGGCCATATTAGCAAATGGCAGAGAGAAAATGGAAATTATGTGACGATTGAAATGAAAACAAGTGGCGAAAAGCAAAAAGGACGAAAGAAAGTATATCACGAGGGAACAGAGGCTTGAGAGCTGCAGTGGGTTAGATGAGTGCGATACACAATCCATGAATTATTGAATATATATATGAGAAGTGTAGGCTGTTTGTGAAGGATAGCATGGCTTGTAGGAAAGGAATAACTTGCATCGGTTAAAAAGAAGAAGAATAGTCTATGCCCATCCCTCCTATAGAAAAACCTTTGTAGAAAACTCACCTTGTAAAATGTTTATTCCATTAAACCATGCTATCAATGTATTCCCATGACCTTTTATCGCAAGTTATTCAATCGGAATATGGCGAAAAATTAGGAACGCGAATAAAACAAGTGTTGCATGGCAGTGTAGTCCCTATCAGGCTGGACGCGGAGTAAATGCGTGGGCCGCAAGTTGCAGTACACGCGGTATTCCTGAATTAGTTTTATTTGAAATTTATCAAAAATATTAATGTCTGGTACATAACCAATGTAACCCAACAATTACAGAGTGGGGTGTAGGCGAAGTCGCAGGTTCAATTTTTTTCATTTTTTATGGCCACCCTGTCCCGTTATACATTTTGCAGGAAAGAAATCAGTGATATACATGAGATAGTAATTTATAGAAATGAATTGAACAAATATGGAGTCGTGGGTCCATACTTTTCATGTCCATCTTGTTCGGTGATATACATTTTGTACCAAACAGTTCTGTCATATACAGTTTGCAGCGAACAATTCTGTCATATACATGAGACTGAGTAATTTATAGAATATTATAACATTGTATGAATATTTATATACGAAGATGTGGTTTCACACTTTTTGATGTCAAGGGTGTTCGGTGATATACATTTTACACCAAACAGTTCCATCATATACATTTTGCAGCCAACAATTCCTTCATATACATGAGGCTGAGTAATTTATAGAATATTATAACATTGTATGAAGATTTATAGTAATTTAATAATGCTATAACATGTTTTACTTAATGAATAGTATAAACAATTATTTAAATTGTATTCAAATATTCTTTTTTATAAGTTCAAAATGAAGGAATACAGAGAATTTCCATGTTTCAAGCTGTAAATACTAAGCTGCCCTGAGGGGAAACCAGGTCAGCCAACAAAATCGCTTCATAACTGAAGTGTAGACTGTTACTGACGCAAAAAGAGTTCAAAACTATGGCCCGTAAGGGTGGCCGTTACAACTGTGGAAATTGTAGACAACATAACTATAGTAACCATGGACAAATGCATGAAAGGTCGAGATGCACATGACAAAATAACAAAGAAAAACAAGAGACAGATCACCAGTATGGGCTGTAGTGCGGCGACGGGGCCATGCAAAAGACACCAAATGTCATTTCCCTAGGAGGAGGTGGCTCCTCATCGACTGATGTCCGGTCCAGTTGCATGGCGTCGTCCGTTTTTGATGGCACGTGCTCTTCCTTCTGTTCCAGTGCCAACACTAGTGTAGAGCTTGCTGTTGGTTAGCTTGTTGCTGCTTGGCCTGCCTCTGGTGGGAGGTGATGAGCACCCTGTAACGCGGAGAACAATTGTAGAAGTTGAGAGGATTTACTTTCCAGGGCCTCTAGGCGGAACCAGAGGTCATCCATGTCCCGACGCAGGTCGAATACTAGGCTCTACACCAAGGCAAGGCCTGTTTTCCATTCGCATTCTGGGTCAACATTGGAACCGAATCGAGATTGGGGTTACCATCATGAATTTTGACTGCCTTTCAGACCATCGATCTGAAATTAGGCGTTGTGAGGCTGGTCATGAAGCGACTAGGTGGTCGGAGAGTTGGGAGGAGCCAAAGGGCCTAGGTGTGAAACAAATGATGAATTGCATAAAGGTCCTGGGTTGTAGTCGAGTGAGGCCCCTGAGAAGTGCAATCCCTCCATTATGTTGGAAAGGGACGCAACAAGGGGTGGGAGAGAAGTGGGAATTTGAGTGGACTGCGCCAGGGATGAGGAGGAGGTGGCCGAAGAGGAGGAGGATAGCAGTGAGGGAGCAGGAGGGGGACGGAGGAACAGGCGACGCCAGTTTGGCTGGTAGGCTGAACCACGTTTCGACTTCCCTCATAGTCGGGGCATATCCGGGACAGTGGGAGAGAAAAAAATGTGCCAACAACTGAGAAGGAGAGGAAAGGTTGGGCAGGAGGCGAAGCTCTGAGAAGAAAAAACAGGAAAGAATGAGCCATCTGGAGCTAGTTAAGCAATTGAAATAGGCTGGGGAGCTTGTGAGTTTCCATAAATGGCTGCACGTGTAGAGTAAAGGCCCAACGAGTTTCATCAAAAGGATGTGAAGGCAGAGCAAGGCGCACTCGAAGTAATGGCGCGTTGCCTCGAGCGAGCTTAAGTAAAAGTCATGAGACACGTGGGCAGGGAGTTGAAGTACATGGGTACGTGGGAAAAAAGTGAAAAAAATAGTTCTGCGATATACAAAGTGACAAATGGACTTGCAGACTATTAGAATTTTAAGGGCATCGTATACAAAATAGTATTATTTACATATGTTTTGCATGTGCTTGTGGACAAAAAACACAAAAAAAATAGTAGTAACGTCTGTTACCTAGGTTCGTGGAGAAGTGTTTGGTGCAAAATTGACATAGGTTCGCGAATGCTACTTGACATAGAAATTGACATACTAATTCACGAAATAGTTTTCTTTAAAACAAGGGCTGCTGGATACAAAAGAAATTGAAATTTATCAAATTATAGGTTCTTGGACAACATACATTATACATATGAAATCTGTAATTTTATAAAAGTAGATGTTTACTTTTATAGATACGAAATATGTACGTTTATAAACTTGTGGATCACGGGTTCTCGGGTTGTCGGGGTGTTGGACTGAAAATTGGGCTTCTGTTGTTCCGTGGTCTACAAATAGAACAGACACTTCTGCGATATACAAATTGACAAGTGGTCCTGCAGACTATTTGAATTTTTGGATCGCGGGTTCTGGGGCTGCCGGGCTGATAATCGGGCTTCTGTTGTTCCGTGGCCTACAAAAATAAAAAATGAAATTTGATTAAGTAGATATATAGAGCATGCATGGAAGCTTCATTTTGGGTTGTCGGGGTTGCGGGCTGAAAATTTGGCTTTTGTTGTTTCGTGCTCTACAAGTAGCATCGAGAGTTCCACAATATACATACTGACAAGATGTTTTACAGACTATTTGAATTTTTGGATCGCGGGTTCTCGGACTGGCGGGATGGAAATGGTGCTTCTGTTGTTCCATGGTCTACAAATAGCACTTGGACTTCCACGATATACATATTCACAATCGGACTTGCAGAGTATTTGAATTTGAATGGGCTCATGTCGAATAACTAAATTGAAATAATAAACTGAACTTATTTTTCTATCAAAAAAATCATTTATAATTAATTTAAACAATTTTAGCATTCCTGAATTAGTTTTCCTTTTTACATATGCTGGTGGAAAAAAAAAAGAAAAATAAAATAGTGTTGATGTCTATTACATAGGCCAGTGAACATAAGTATGAAAACAATGACGTTCCCAAATTAATTTTCTTTAAAAGAGTGGGTTCTTGACTTAGCAAGTTTTTGGATCGTGGGTTCTCGGGCTGGGGACCTGTTGTTCCGTGGCCTACAAATATCACCTAGACTTCCATGATATACAAATTGACAAGCGGTCTTGCAGACTATTTGAATTTTTGGATCACGGGTTCTCGGGCTGGTAGGCTGAAAATTGGGCTTTTGTTGTTCCGTGGCCTACAAAAATAAAATATGTAATTTGATGAAGTAGATATATAGACCATGCACGGAAGCTTCATTCCGGTTTGTTGGGGTTGCGGGCTGAAAATTGTTCTTGTGTTGTTCCGTGCCCTACAAATATCATCAAGAGTTTTGCGATATACAAATTGACAAGCTATTTTGCGGACTATTTGAAATTTATGGATCGCGGGTTGTCGGACTGGCCGACTGAAAATTGGGCATCTGTTGTTCCATGGTCTACAAATAGCACCTAGAGTTCTGCGATATATATATTGACAGTCGGACTTGCGGATTACTTGAAATTGAAGGGGCTTGTGTTGAATAAGCAAATTGAAATAATAAACTCAATAACTTATTTTTGTATCAATAAAATAATTTATAATTAAATAAAGAAAGTTTAGCATTCCCGGATCATTTTTCCTTTTTACATATGCTGGTGGACAAAAAAAGAAAAAAGAATACTACCGACGTTTGTTACATAGGCCGGTGAACATAAGCTGAAAAAATAGCGTTCCCGAATTAGGTGGGTTATCGGGCTGGGGACCTGAAATGCAGGCTTTTGTTGTTCCTTGTGCTACAAATAGCAGGTAGAGTTCCGCGATATACATATTGACAATCAAACTTGCGAAGTATTTGAATTTGAAGAGGCTTGTGTCGAATAAGAAAATTGAAATAATAAACTGAATAACTTATTTTAATATCAATAAAATCATTTATAATTAATTAAAACAAGTTTAGCATTCTCGAATTAGTTTTTCTTTTTACATATGTTGGTGGACAAAGAAAGGAAAAAAAATAGTATTGATGTTTGTTACGTAGGCTGGTTAACATAAGCATGAAAAAAAAAGCGTTCCCGAATTAGTTTCTTTAAAAGAGCGGGTTCTTGACTTGACAGGTTTTTGGATCGTGGGTCTGTGTCCTACAAATAGCACCGACAATTCCACGATATACAAATTGACAATCATAGTTGTGGACTATTTGAATTTTAAGGGGCTCTTGTTCAAAACATTTAGCATTCGCGAATTAGTTTTCTTTACATAGGCACCACAGTTTGGTGATATACAAATTGAGAAGCGGATTTGCAGACTATTTAAATGTTAAGGGCCTTTGTGTCAAAAGTATGAATGACAGGTGGTAAAGATGCAACGAATGACATACTCTCTACATGTTTGAGTACAAAAAAAGTAGTGAACACAATTTTATGAAATTTATATAAAAAATGATGAAACCTGTTAGATATTCCTGGAAATTTAAAGAAACACACACACACACACACACACACACACACACACACACACACACATATCTGAAATATGATATATCAAATTTGAGTCAATGATTTATTTCATACTTTATTTTGAAAATAACCAGATTGGAGAAAAGATGCATAGGACAAAAACAGAATTGAGATAAATTAAACAGAATGACTTCACATTCAGCATAGCTGAAAATAACAATCTAGGAACACATAAATATATATGCAGACAAAATAATAGTTTTATTTGGAGTATATGAAAAAAATAATAGTTTGTTACATATCTCTGGAAATGTAAATGCGTTTGTCATATAGACTGGTATTGGGGCTCCCGCGGACCATAACAGAAATATGTATAAGAAATAGGACTGTGGAAAGGAGTTGGACACGGTAGAATGTAATACCTGAAAAGTAGAAATGGTAAGATCATTTTTTGGCTATAGATTTCTACTCAGAGAAGTTGGAATAACTGAATTGACAAATAAAGAACTATGCATTTCCCTGTTGGATTTGGACAGTGACCCACTTCAAGTTCTCTTCAATATAGTTTATCAAGGGGGCAACATTGATGTCATTGCAGATTTGAATGCTGAAAATTTCATTTTCTAATTCGCTTAGATCAATTGAAAGTTTGCACAGAGTTTCATCAATGTCTCCATTCTATACCAAATACTGGACTAGTCACTTGTCCACCTCTTGTTCATGATATTCAAGAATGCTGTAAAAATTTTCGAAAGACAAGGCCTTCAAATTATCAACTTGTTTATCAAAATCTTGCTTGGTTGACGCCAGTGAGTTGAGGATTAAGTTGGGGTCCTGGAAGCCATTTTTGTTTCCTGCTAAGTTTATTTTGGTGAGCTTTGCCAATAATTCTTCTTTCTTTGATATTGCTTGCTCACATGATTGGACGATGACATACAAATTTTTCACTTTCTCTTTCCAGCATGCTTCTAATTGAGTGAGCTGTTTATTGGAAGGGAGATCATGTTGTCTTCTTTTGGTCTTTGCCATGTTGTTGACATGAAAGGAAAAAGGGATGACCGTGTGCACACATAAAGTTCATTTTTTAAATCCGTCTGCAAAAGTAGGAGCAAGTTATGTGCCCTGCTCCCCAAGGAATCTATATTCTTTGATGTTTCCCAGACCTTAATAATCAGTTCCATTCTTTTGTTGATATTTTTCTCGACATATCCTCTACAGGATGCAAGGAAGCTGGAGTACCCTTTTAGATTTGTTTTAGGAGTGCACGTAGTAACAAACATTGCTATTCCCAAAGAAATATGAAGCAATGGCATAGGAAACAAAGCTTCCTCTAATTCCTTAATGTGGTTCTTTAGTTTGGCATTTTCATATTCAATGAGTCCAATTGAATCATGAAGAGCATCTCCGATTTCCATGTGAATTTGAGAGATTTTGGATGCCTGCATATTGGCAAGGTCAAGTTCTGAACAATGTATTCTTTGCTTATTTTTTACATCTTTTTTTTAAATGATTAATTTTTTTTATTCGGATTCAAAAACAACATTCTGGAATACGAAGGATTCATCTTCATCAAAAAGTAGGGTATCAACCATGTCCATTGAGCAGGTACATTGAATTCCGTCTCCGGGCTGATCAAGGTTGCTGAATATGCTTTCCAGATCAACGTCAAGATCCATGTTTTCACTGCAAATTTTGGGTTGCTTCGCGTCCCCTACAATTCTTTTTCCCTTCTTCTACATGGGAAGGTCGTGAGAAAGATGTTCACTGTATCTCTACAAAACTGCTATAGAGCTGGTGCCAGTACTTTATCAAAATGTTGGTTTGCTCCAAATGCTGCTTGAAATGAAGAAATGGAGGGGACAATATAGTGCCCTGGAAACATTTCTTCCATGAGTGCGAATGGAAAATATCCTCATTAATGACAATATCTATGCGTGCTGTATGATGACCTGTTAGACGTAAAGCTTAATTATTGCATACTTGGAAGTGCGAAGGTGGTAGTTACGACGAAGAACATTTAAGGATTGGAGGTTTTGTGAATGAACCAAGCTGGCGGCGTGCGACTGACATTCCATGGTATTTCAAATTAAGACTGGGAAGAGATTGGAGGTTTTCTGAAGGAAGCAAGCTGGCGGCGTGCGAATGACATTCCATGGTGTTTGAAATTAAGACTGGGAAGGGATAAGAAAATCCTTCGCAAAAATTGCATTGATGGCAGAACTTTTCGAGCCTTGCACGCATCAATGACAGCTTAGACGGTGCCTGCACGATGACCTATTATATATATATATATATATATATATATATATATATATATAAACACTATTTCTTATTATGCACACATGCGGAGGTGACGGGCACGAGGAAGAGCAAGAAAGGAAGGAATGGCTAACTCTGAAAGTGCATGGTGAAATTGCTGAGTTTACAATGCTGAAACTGCATGAGTCAGAATTGTTCAGCTAAACAAACTAAAGGGCTCGGTCTGACTCCCAGTGCATAGTTCATAATTCATGTGCAACAACAACTCTGTGGTTACCAGATCAATATGTGTATAAATGAAGCGAAACTAAAAATGTACCTTCATAAAGTATGGGCATGAGATTTTATAGAGCATGTATGGATGTCATTCCATACTTTGCCACTTTTGGGATCGCAGGTTCTCGGATGGGCGGGATAAAAAAAATGCCTCTATTGTTCAATGTTCTACAAATAGCACACACAGTTCCGCGATATACAAATATACAAGGGGACTTGCAGGTTGGCTTATATTTTATAGACCATTTATAGTTTCTGGATCGCGGGTTCTCATGCTGGCGGGGTAAAAAATGGGGCTCTACTGCTAGGTGACTTACAAATAGCTTATGACAATAAATTGATAAGCGGGTTTGCGGCCTGGCCGACTCAACATTCTACTCTAGGGTTGGCGGGATCCCAGAAACAAGAAATACATATCAAATATGAACATATCCCTTATTCCATACTTAGCCACTTATTTGGATTGTGGACTTGGCTCCACCCGACTCCCAGTGCATATTTCATAATTCATGTGCAACACCAACTCTGTGGTTACCAGACCGGTGTGTGTAGAAACAAGGAAAAACTAGATATGTACCTTTATTAAGTATCGACATCAGATTTTATACACCATGTACCCATATCGCATTCCATACTTACGGGTTTTCGAGCGGGAGGGGGTAAAAAAAAAGGCTTCTATTGTTCTTTGTTCTACAAATAGCACATACAGTTCCACGATATACAAATTAACAACCAGATTTGTGGGGTGGCTGAGATTTTAGACCGTTTACAGTTTTTGGATCGCAGGTTCTCGGGCTACCGGGGTTAAAAACAGGCCTCTATTCTTTGGTGCCCTACAAATAGCTTATGATAATAAATTGACAACCGGAACTGCGAGCTGGCTGGCTCAACATTTGTCATTTCACAAGCTAATTTGCCAGCTGGTCGGCTGACCATTCTACTTTTACTGATTTTCGCGATATACAAATTGACAGACTGTAGGGATGGAGCGCTCCCAGAAATGAGCACTACATACCAAATATGCACAGATCCCTTATTCCATACCTACCCAGTTATTTGGATCGTGCACTTGCGAGCTGCACAATATACCTCAATAGCCGTCATAGTTGGGTGATATACAAATTCACAAGTGGACTTGTGGGCTGGCTGACTCAACATTTCATCTATTGGATGGTGGACATGCAGGGTAGTTGCCTCGATGTGCAAAACAAAAAAAACCAAAAAAAACATCGCTGCAAACAAGTTTGACAAACACAGAGAAAGTAAACGAAAAACTCTTTACTGTGGAACACGTGTAGGAAAAGGGTGCACCTTTGCATGGTTTGGTCTACGCGTGTGGGTAGGAGTTCTTTGCGTTGTCTACTTTTCCTGTCTGTTTCTATGAACAAAACTACAAAGCAAAACATATATGAACATAAGTTCAGATGTTAAGAAAAAGACAACTACTATGTACATATACAAAAAAGAAATAGAATACGATGAATAGAGTCAGGAATAGTTTTTGGGAGGATGTACCTTTTTTTTTTTTTGCACACTGTATATTTTATAATTCGAGTAGAACATCGTCTAGAGCATTGTGTGTAGAAATCAGGGATACAAATATGCTTTGAAACATACAAATATGGGTTTGTAATAACTTTGATGTATATGTCATAATTCAAGTGCAATACCAATTGTATCGTGATCAGACCAATATGTGTCTAAGACAAACATACTGTATTAAGGAATGGGCACATTGGACCAGACATGGTCAATAAGTGCATTTTGTAGATGGTCTGTGTTGTTCAAAAGAAAGCGAACACTGTATTTGCACATGTAGTTTTCCAATTCTTTTGTGCTACTAGTATTTAGTAGCATATCAATATTGAAGTCTCCTACAAGTACAATGGGTCCGTTCAGATGGAAATGGGCCAATGCATTGGAAATAACATGCACTATGTTGGAGATTGATGCATGGGGAGCAACATACAGATTCAGTATTGCAACTTCTGTTTCATGAGAATTTTTTTTTGCAAGCACCAACTCAACATTGTTTTCTTCGATATGTATATGGTCCAAAATCAGTAGATGTTTTTTCACCAATATCATGACCCCATGTGTAATGTAACTTGATATGCAATTGTGATTTGGGAATTGTTTGTTCTACATGCATAATGCCATGTGTGTTTCTTTCAAGAACATAATATTGGATTGCATTATATCATAGTCATTCAGTATATCATCCATGTGTGCATTTAAGCTGCGTGTGTTAAGCGAGATAATTGATACAGATGAATTTGTTTGTATGGATTGGTAATCATAATGCAGTTGCCATTTTGCGGTGGTCCTCAGTCATTCCATTACAATATCAACTTTATGTTTCACTTTGAAGTTATCTTTTGTGAGAGGACTTAGTAAATATAAGGAATCTATGCTTCTGACACAGGACAATCTTGTGTACACAATTCCATGTATCTGAATTCCAGCAGGCTGAAATGTAACTTTATCAAGTGTTAGTCCTTATGATCCATGGAATGTACGTGCACATGCAAGTTTAATCATAAACTGTTTTCGAATATTCAGTTGACCTGTCTTTGCTGATGTTGATACTGGCTCGATATTCACAAAATAGTTGTCCAATCATTTCCATTATTTGAATTATATAGAAAAGACAACTTGCTTTCTTGTTGCTTGCCTATATGTGGTTCATGGAACTTAATCCAAAGGACATCCACTTTTTTTGTCTTGGTATATCCTTTCAGTATTCCATCTGCACCATTCACCAAGCCATCCT
The DNA here is from genome assembly GCA_000966675.3 of Picea glauca. NCBI lineage: Eukaryota > Viridiplantae > Streptophyta > Pinopsida > Pinales > Pinaceae > Picea > Picea glauca. Next base: position 1,531,154 of record JZKD02S1672708.1, read on the forward strand.
GTGAATCATAGTTGCAGGCATATATTTCAACCAACATTTTTAATTCGAGGACAATTTGCAAAGGTAAAGTGACTGAATGTTCATGCCGTGGCACATTTCCATGGTTGTCTTCTTCCAGGTCAATGGAATTGATGATGATATCATCACCAGGCATTAGCGATAACATGTGGCTGTTATGGTTTGCAACATCATTATTTCTGTAGCACAGGTAAGGGAATGTTGGGTCTGTTGGTGCAGGTTGTAAGCACCTCAAATTGATATAGGTCAAGTCATCATGTATTTGGTTGTTTGTGCGCATTCTATTTAGAATTGAAATGAATGTTTCATCTGTTTGGCACATTGTAGTATGAAAATAAAAGAATTTAATATTGTCTCTCCAGAATTCATGGGTGACTGTTTCCATGTTAATGGTAGGTTGTTCAAATATCAAAGAATCTTGGATGGGTTGTGCCTGGTAAAGATCCCCACAAAATATCATGTCAATGTTTCCAAAGTATTTTGTCTGCACATGTTTTATGCTTCTTAGTCAATTGTCAATGGAATACAAGAACCGACTCCCAATAAAAAATGCTTCATCTATAAAGACAAGTTGGAGTTCCTCATAAAGCTTAGATAATGTATCCAACATTTCCTTGCTAAATGGAAGAAACTGTGACTTGTTAAAAGGCATTAAAAATGCAGAGTGGATTGTTGTTCCACAGGATTGTTCATGTTCAAGTGTTTTTTAAGAGCAATATCCTTTACAATTGTTTGTTGTTCACGATTCAACAAACGTCTTATTATGTGGTATTCATTATTTTCAATTAGGAAAGGATGTTTTGTAACTTGAAAACTAAGATTGATACATTTTTCAGTTCCAACCACTGGAGGACGAGGCAAATCTCCTTGTAAGTCATAGGAATCGGAAGGAGTTCTGGTTGTTTTTGGGTCTCTGAATGTGTCATCATGATCGCTAGGGTTTTCTAGGTCATTAAGTGCAACCTCTAGATCACCGCATGTTGGATTAACATTGTAGGCAAATCTAGCTTCATTGATGTGCACCAGTCTCAGATGCAACATACACAACCTCCCATGTACATAAGTTATGTATTAATGTCTCTTTGTTTTCATCGAATAGAACGTACAAAAACAATTTTTTTTTACAATAGTTTTCATAGTCACAATGTTTATTGTATTTGACAAATCGTATGACAGAGGGTTTTTTTCTTTTTGATATGGGTGCACCACTTTTTTTGTAATGCGATACAAATTCTACTAAGCAGATATGCCTAATAGGAGATGAATGCTAGATGTAATAATCAATAATAGAGTGACATACCACGTCCTCTGAATTGTCAGGCTCTTGTTGCAGCAAAACCGGTGGTTTAAGGACAAATGTGCATTTTTCAAGGGGAGATGTGTTTATGAAGACACATTTTCTTGAACTACAAGTGAGGGGCAAGGAAAGTGCAATGTGAACTGCTTGTTGAGCAGACATTTGTTGAAGATTAAGCAATGTATTGTCAAGTATGCGTACCATTTGTATGGCATCAATATGACTTCTTTCATGTTCTTTGTGTATTATTCTGAATGCACTTGTCATATATTTGTCAATCTTTGTCATATACGAGGTACAATACGATGCTGCAACATATGCATTCAACACGTACTGTGCATCTATATTTTCTTTCCACATAACTGGCATGTCCTTGGAGAAACTGTTGTTCCAAATATGGGAGAGTTTTCATTTAAGGAAAAGTGTTGGTTGCCTAAGCGTACATTGTATGGCTTGGATGTACTCATCTTCTGATAGATTTACCTGTGTCAAGAAGGCATCAAAGCTCATCATTTCATCAAATCCTCCTTCTTCTAGAAATGCGAACGAGGATTTAGATTTCTCAACAAAAACATTTTCCTCTACACTAACTGGATCTATGATTCTTGTAGCTCTCATTGGCGGCACGAGAAAGTTGTATCTACAATACGAGTTTTTTCATTTTCTACAACTTCTTGTATGGTAATGTCTATGGACTTTCGCAAGTTCTGGATCCAAATTATCTATGTTGCATGTTATGTATTTATTCACAAATTGTTCGATCTCTAAATTGTTATCAGCTCCATACACCCGTGCACCCTCTATCCACAACAGTGCATGGTCATGTTCATTTCCCATATTCTGGAATTCAATCATAAAAAAGTAGTCCGATATTTTTCCGAAAAGCATTTCATCATGGAAAATTAATTGTCTCAAAGCATTTATTCTATGTCTATAGTAGCGAGTACATGTCACCAAGTCTTTTCTTATGAGGTAGTCAATGTCGTTATTTTCTAGTGTATCGGTTTCTTTTTTATGTTTTCTGTTCCTATGCAGGTCAGATACCGTAGCCACCAATGGATCCTAGCAATGCTCTACACTTGTAAATGCAACGAAAAATGTTGGCGGGCCTAATTGCCGGATCATTGCAAAAATATTTTTTTTGTTTTGTTGCAAATAGCTAGGAGAGGTGCAGATGTTTTTTAAATCTATGTATCCAATATCAGATTTCAGATTTTTCTCTAGGTTAACTTTGTACTTCACATACTTCGCGAACAACATTCTTCCTTGTAACTGGCCTTTTCTTATTCGGACCCACATGCAGGACATAAATTGCTCTATTATTATGCACATTGTCTTGAAAAACAAATTTGTTATGTGATAGGAGAAGCAACCGCTTGAATGTAGCAACTCCCATTGAACTATTTTATGATAACTGAATCGTTCTGTAATATCAATGCCACATGGATCTCCATAGAAGAGTGCTGGAAATTTCATTTCCTCAGCGAATTTGTCCTTGAATATTCCAAGTGGACGTTGCCCCTCGGCAGGTGCAATTTCAACAATTTTGTCTTGCAAGTCACGAATGCACTGTGAATTAGTGAATCTGTGCACAAATGTTTCAACAGTTGTTTCATTGTTCGATTCATCACTTGCATCAAAATCATTAGGATTTTCAAGAGTGTCTGTAGAGTTGCCATGTTCTTCTGCGAGAACATTGTTCCAGTTGGCATTTATACAAATGTTCTCTGCTTTATACAGGGCTCTGGAACATAATTCCTTTAATGCTTTCATAACGGCATGCACACACACTTTTCCTGTCTGATAGGAATTTTTGTATCGCAAGCGTCTTTTCAGAGCCAAAACAATTGTAATTGTATTGTTAATAGATTGTGGTAACGCTTTTTGCACAACATCTAGCTGAAAAGGCACATTAATAATTGATCCTATTAAGCCCATCTAGGGTCGTTTATAGCCCCAAGGTCTGATTTGAGAAAATGCAATTCGTAGAGACACAAGTCTCTCCTCGAGTTCCGTAAGTGCACTTACATCTGCTAGTGCTGTATTACATCTTATTCGGTCAGGGGTTGCAAACTGTGGCAGTTTTCCATTTTTAAGCGATCGTTTGCATGGAAGACAAAATTTCCCACTGGAAAATGGTTTATCGTGCACTATCAAGTAGAGGTATTCTGCTTTCAAATCAGGCGTGAAAGACTTACTATTAAATTCAATTGTTCACAAATTGCACATGTAATGGAAGGAGTGTCTTTCATTTGTTTCATGTAGTTTTGTCTTGCATTTTTCTTTCGCAGGGAAGTATTTGTAGAAACTGTTTCCTGGTTTTCATTGCTACTACTACATGGTGTTTCTTGTAGATCACGAAGTCGTACAGTTGCATCACCATTATGGGATATGTAATCGCACCTGTTTATGTTTTGTTCTGCACGAACAAATTTCTTTACATTGTGATATGTGAGTTTCTCTCTAAAAGGCAGTGTAGCAATGTATTTTTTTCTCTCGCGCATGACCTTTTTCAAGTTGTGGTAACTTACTCTATGTTTCGTGCCCAAGGGTAGGGTGAGCTGGTGGAAACTGGTATGAATTTCACTTTCACCTAGCTTCTGAGAAACTACTTTACGTTTTTTGTTCAAGGCCTCTATTGTTGATACTGAGAGGGGGGTGAATCAGTATCAAGTAAAATTTAAAACCTTTTTCAACTTATACTTAAACCATTCAACTATATCCAATGAGAAATGAACAATAGTATAAGAGT
>JZKD02S1672708.1:1538776-1555084 GCA_000966675.3 Picea glauca
ATGGGTGTTGTATCTGCATGTGCATTTTCCTTCATGTCCAAATACCTTCATCAATCTTGCGGTCCAAAACCCATGGCTAGGGTTGACATCAATGACAACAACCAATCTTCCAACATCTATGACCTTATCAGAAGTTGGATGAATTTGACGAATAATTTTTTTCAAATTGTGATAACTTACTTTACGTTTTTTGTCTAAGAGGTCTATGGCCTCATCACAACTGTCATGAATTTTACGCATGTTTTTTTTGTTCAAGCCCTGTCTGCCCATATCACAACTGGGAGGACTTTCATTTTCAAAAAAAAACATTCCACGCACATGCAAATTTGATGCCGTTTGGGTGGCATGGACAGTCAACCCTGAACTACCGATATGTGCAAGCAAAGTTTCATAATGGATATGTGTTGTATTTTTTTTCAACGAGAGGATGTCAATTGTTCTATCATAATTTGAATCAATAACCTAGGAATGGACAGTGGCATCTGGCAAGGGAAACCACACATGGATATTCACCTTGAATATGAAAAACAATCATTGCAAACAGAATCCACAACCCTCCATACTCCCTTTTTCATATGGAAGCACCATGTTCACAAGGTATTCCTGCCAACTTCCAACTGTCGGCATATTTTGTACGAGATATGGGCAATCGTGCTGATGGAAGCACCTAAAATCCTATTGGCTGTCGCTTATAATTGCATTGCAAAAGGACTGTATAGTGTAAATTCGAAATGACTTAACATCGAACTCCGCTGGCACCAAACGACAAACTGCAGTGAATAGACTATCTCCATAGCTAGACACAATGTTTGTTTCCAGCTGTAAACCATGGCAATCTATGCCATGCAAAATCCATTTCCATTGCAATTGAAGGTCTTTGAAAATTACGAACAAGTAGATACGAGGACCTTCTATATTGCATATGGGAATTTTTCTGTACACCAGTGGTTCATAATGGCTACTGAGGGCATTGACATCATGGAATAAGATGCAATATGGACTGTTAGATGCAGTTTTGTTGAATAATAGATATCTTGTTTTTATTGTCAATGACCAAATGCCAACTGATATATTCAGCCAGTTAGACAACCATCGTATACAAAATGTATCTCCCCAAAGTCCCCTCTCATGCACAGGTAGAACTGGAGATGCAGACAACCACATTTTTGAAAAATAAGTAGTGACATCATGTATTCCATGCAACTGCCGAAGAAAATCATATTCCAGTTCGTATTCATAGGATGACAAAGCCTCAACATCACCATTTTTAAAACAGGTCAAGAAACAATCTATCAATCCATTGCACAGCTCGGTCGATGAATATCGAAAATGCAATAGAACTTGGAATGCATCGAAAAGGCAATCCCCAATAGTATACGAGAATGCATCCAATCTAAAAAGCGCATTGCTATGAAAAACCACGTCAATGATGTCATGTATAATGGATTGTGCAACTATTTCATACGACTCAACATCTATTACTTCTTTCATCTCTTCATCTATCACTAAATTGAAGCTATTTTCTACATAGTTTCAGTTTCTATGAAAACAGAGAAAAGCAGGGGAAAAAAATAAAAGGAAGCAAAATATAAAAGAAAAGAAAAATAGGGTACCAATCCCCATATGTATCTTTGAACCTTCTTCTTCTCAACTTCAATCCCCCCTAGTCCCCATAGCAGATGAGAAGAAAACAAAGAAATAAATAAAACAATAAATTTACTAAGAAGAAATAGAACAGGTAGATGCAGTGTTCTGACCCATAGAAAGAAAGCATACCCTGCGTATAGACCTCACCCGATGGTTCCCTCTTCTGATGGTTCCCAACTACTTTTTGTAAATCCCTTTGCATTGCAAGACACATGGTTTCCAGGAACATAAACTAAGAGCACATAAAAAGATGGTGGGATTCCTACCATTGAAAAACAACAACAACAAGGAAACTTACCCGTCAACAAAGGACGACAAGAGATCATGCCCAAAAACTGCAAACCACAACAACAGGTCCAACAACTTGCAAAGTTGAAGAACAACAAACCAGTGAACAACCACGAAGAGCTCGAAATGCAAGTGCAGGACCTCAACTTTGCAAAGTTGAATCAAATAAGAACCATAACCATGGAACGAACAAGGATTGAGCACTTGAGCAGCGATGCCGACCATGAACAAAACTGTATTGCAACACATCTGTACAATAATCATTTAACACTGCCAGAGCTGTTAGGTAAACAATTAAGACTGTCAGGACCGTCGAAGGGCATAGGCTTGTGCAAGCATTTAAGAAAATATGCAGCGTGCTAGGCCTGTTCTCTCGAAGCACGCAACAATAAAGCAAAAATCAGACATAGTAATATGGTAGAGAATGTATTCTACCCAGCAGAAAATGCTAAGGGAGACATTCGAACTAATGCTAGCATTAATCCATGGTCGACCAATGCATAATAAAATATATAATTCAAAAAGACCATATACTACCAAATACTTTGGACATGTCAAGATATTTAACATTGGGAATAGCGAAGGTGGCAATAAGACCTCCAATCCCTTGTCCAATCAGATCTTGACAAACATGATACTTTTTATTATATTAAAATTGATGTCTTCACTTCCCTTTTTCCAACAATAGACATTATGGAAATATTTCTGGTCAATGCACAATCTAATACCAGGTCAACGATTTATCGATCGCTATAGTCCCTGTACACCTATGGCAGGGACTAATAACGTTACATCACTATTCCATTAACCTTACCACATAAAATTATAATTAAAGTTATTCCAATATTAAGATATCTCATCATTAACATACATTATACAAGTTCACATGAGAGTCATACGCGTGTTATATATAATGTGCACATTACATTAGGTTTGTGCTTTCTTTTAAACAAAAATCAGGTTAGTAAATAAATTCGAAGAGATTTCTTTTAATTATTAGAGTTATTTAATCAATATTAAGGGGAATGTTGAAGTTATATTGGATTATGAATTGAGTATTTTTTTAAGAATAAAATTATGAAAAAAAATATTTATAAAAGATATATTTATTTTTTAATTTATATGTAAAATGAAAAATATAAAAAAAATAAATAATATATTAACAAATAATTTAATAAATCTAATATATTTTTTTAATAATCAATATAAAAAAATAAATTTAATATATAAAAGATAAAGAAATAAAGTATATTAATAATGAATAAATAGAATAAAGACATATAAGATAAAGAAATAAAGTATATTAATAATAAATAACGAGAATAAAGACCATGAACATCTATTTATTAATGAGTATTTAAAAATAAAGAGGAGAAGGCATAATTACTTTATTGGTTTTTTACTATTAAATATTTAATTTATTAAATAAATAGTTAGGGTTTTAAGATTTCCTTAGTGGAAGTTGTTATTGAGATTATTGGAAAAATCCAAAATTTTTATTTTGAAAAAAATATTATATTTTATTTACATATGTTATTTTAAAAGTAAAAATATATTTAATATTTAATAAATAATTAATTATTTTGAATAATTATTATATTTTATTTGCCTATCTTATTTTAAAAGTAAAAAAATATAATCATAAAATTTTAAAAGATAAAAGTAAAAAAATATAATCATAAAATTTTAAAAGAGTAAACTTTTTATAAGTATGGGACAAAATTATTATTAGTACATTTAATTAAGTAAATTGATTCAATATGGAGTGAAATTATTAATATATTTGATAAAGCGGATTGTAGATTGGTATTTTTTTTTTTTTAAATTTCAATGTATATCAACATTTTTTTTTTCATAGAAAAAATTGTAATGTCATTAACTAGATACAAAATTACATTCGTAGGTATATACTTACTATGAGGAAATAGCCAAGTATATATTAGCTTGTAATGGAAACAATTCTAGTACTGAAATTTCAACAAAAGACATCTTTGTCATATCGTCATTATCCTTCTTTTTATTTAACCACAAAATATCAAGATTGTCTCATAGCCTATACAAAATATTGTAAACATGGATCACTGATAAGTAGACTATTATGTTGTTTGTGCACATACAAAAAACATCGAGAAAATTTGTGCTTTGGATCTCTGATAACCAGGTGCTCTCTTATAAAAGTCCATCATGAAACGACCCGTGATAGTAATCAAAACTGCCCTCTGTTGTTTATTCATTAATATGCCACCGACCATATTCTAGCTGTGAGCCTTCTTTGGAAAGCCTATCAACCAGCTGGTTCTATTCCCTGTATATATGAGAGAAGGATATAGAGTAAAAAATAATAATAATCCTAATAACTTCTTCATAAATTGGCACAAGACAAGAAATGTGACATCTTTGTACGCTATTCACCCAGTTGATGATTAGTAGGGAATCCCCAAAAACCTGTAGCGTTTTGCACTACTTTTTCACAACAAATAATAGTAAAAGTTTTATTTTTTGTAAATAAGAAGTATATATATTAAGTACCTTCTAGAGCCGAAGCTGAGTAGCAAAATACAAAGATAACCATGCTGAGGTTACTGGACTGCCCCAACAGAGGGGAAACCAGTCCAACTAGCCTATGAGTCACCATAAGTATTATAATAGGCTAAGAAAAAGTTAACAGACAAACTGTTCACCACTTAAGACTTGAGGACTGACGAGACTTAAAAACACTATAGAACTAGACACCTGGTGAGTAGTCTGGCCACTTGGCTTGGAGGTCCTCTGTCCAAGGCTCCTCCTCAACATACGTCGTCTGGTCTGCCCAAAGCTTTCTAACTTTCACGTCGCCCGCAGTTTCATTAGCATTGCTCTCTCGCCCAAACTTCTCCCGATCCTTTTCTGTTGAGCGCTGCGCGTCGTCCTGACCTTCTCCTGTATCTGCACCCAGCTCCTCCATTGGATCAGTTTCGGTCGGGCTTGAGGATAGAGCTTCCTGCATGGAAGAGAGAGTCCGAAGAAAGATCTCCACTTTGGCATCTGTATCTTGTAGGCGGTAGTGGAGGTCCTCCACCCCCTGGCGGATACCAAAGACCAGATTGTGAAGGGCAACCAGGCTATCTCTAAACTGCGCAACATTGAAGGAGTCAGTGAATTGTTGTCCGACCCCCCTAGACGCACGGTGAGGAGAAGGTTCACAACCCAAATTTCCCAGAGGGTCGAGGACGGGCGTGGGGGTAGTGGGATTCACCGGAGGGTTGAGAAGGTGCCGCAAGGGCGAGCTTGGCGACCTGGGAACCATTGCCATGCAATTGAAATGCGAGTTCATCGGCACGTGAGAGGAACCCGAGAAGAGCTCAGACTGAAGGTGGGGGGAGGAGCAAATGGAGGGCGAGTTAGAAGGGGAGACTGAGGGCCGACGAGGCTTCCAAGGAGAGCCCCTCCTCGGTCTTCCCCTTGGACGAGTCATGAGTTGGCCAGTGTGACTGGCTGAGGTAGTCAAGAGCACCCGGTGAAGGTGTATGGCTGGGGAGTAAGCAGGGACGATATCAAACCAGAGTGTTCGAGCAGGATCAAGCCATTGCAGTGACAGAATGAGCTCTGCGAGAATCAAATGGAGGCGAATGACCAGCATTGCGAACCACAACATACAAAAGCGCCAAACGAGAGAGAGGTTTGCGTAAATGCCCCTTCGCATCACAGTAAAATCCATTTAATCGCCGAGGAGGGTGGCGGGCTGTGGCACGAGCCCATCACATGGCTCCATGCCCTGGTGGCTTCTGCCTTCTCCCGCCATCTGCCACGTTGAATGCACTAACACCCCATCCAAGGAATAATAGTAAAAGTTTTAATTCCATAATCTCAGAGTAATTATTTGAACCGGCTCCCAAAACGGACTTGAGAAGAAAAAAATGTGAAGTGGTAATGTATAGACATCCACCCCCCTCACACAGTAACTGATCTCCCGAGGCATCCCCGTCAAAGAAATCCCACAGCTGATCCTTATCTATATCTTCCTCATGTATCACCCAAAGATTTCCAACTCCCACCCTACCCAAGGATTTGAAATGTTCAAATATACCAAGACAAGTAATTTCCACTCGTGAGGGTGATTTTACCTCATCCCGAAAAATTGATGAGTTCTGGGCCATCCAAATCCCCCAGGAGACAATAAAGGGGAAAGGCTCATTTTCCTAATGTTCCCTCAACATAAGCCAATATTTCAATGCGTCTTCAAAGGAAACACCTTGCCATCAACCAAGAGAAGTGACCATTTTGTATGATTCTGCCCAAACTGACAAAGAGAAAGAAAAACTTATAAAAAGATGGTCGATAGTCTCATCCCATTCTTTACAGAGCGAACAACAACACGTACCATTGAATTGTCGCTTCTGAATATTATCCCACTTTGGAAGTTTATTCTCCAATACAGACCACACCAGAGTTTTCCCTTTAGAATGACATCGTTGTTTCCAAATTTTCCTCCACCACCAAGTAACTTCTCGCTGAAATAATTCCACACTCAGTTGAACATGTCCTTCTTTTGGGGTGTATGCCCCTCCCGGGTCCCCATCCCAAAGAAGTTCATCATCCCGATCCATCAAGCGTACATTTTCTCTCTGAAGAGCTCGAATGTACCTGTCCCAAAGAATAATGTCTTCCCCAACAAGACCCAACACTCTCCCACTTTTCCATCCTTGATTCCAAAGATTTGTGGAGTTTGGGTCCCCGGCTTGTGCCGAATAGAAGTAACTCCCTATCATATACCCACTACGAAATTCAAATTTTTTCGGCCTTTTTCTTCTTTTCTCTGAGGAACATAGTTCCCCGAATCCCTATGGGGCCTGATACAGACCCTGCCATCCCTTATCCGCACTCATATGATCAACGGTATGGCCACAGGCCTTATCAGAGGGGTTCTCATCGGCTTTCATGATTCGGGAAATCACCATGCATGTAATCCCCCTGTTCTCTTATCTTTCAACGGGCCGAAACCCGAAACGGGTATAGCTGCTTACCAATATTAACAGTAACCCAGAACAAGTCCCGGTACTCTACCCTTTGGGAATTTGCATACCGGGTTTTCGGGATACACGATGATAGGAGGTCTAGCACATGGGTTTCCTGGGAGATGAAACTCCGAAAACACCAACTCTAAACATGTTTCACTGTTTCGGGGTTTCCTCCATCGGGATTTTGGGACTGGCGTGTACCAGGGACTTGCCTTTAGGTATCCTGAGTACTGAAACACTGAAACACCTTATCTCATCCATGTTATTATTATTTTGGGATTTCTCATATCGAGATTTTGGGATATGCACAGACAGGATGTCTCGCACTTAGGTTTCCCGGGAGTTGAAACTACGAAACCTGTATTCTTTACTAAGCTCATTTCGGGGTTTCGTATCTAGTAGATACGTGGGAAAAAACTGTCCTTTGGGGGTCTTGAGTACCGAAAGGCCAAAACTTAGATCCAAGTCACACTATGCCATATCGGGACTTCGCGAGTTAGGATTTCGGGACTTGCGAGTACAAGGGAATACGCCTTTGAGTATTCCAATTTTCGAAATGCCGAAATCTCATAACCTGTCTGCGTATTTTCCTTTCGGGATTTCACCTATTGGGATTTCAGGACTAGCAAATACATGGGACCCGCACTTAGGTATCCTGGGTGCCGAAACACTGAAAACTCATAAGTTACCCACACACTAGCATTTCGAGATTTCGCAAGTCAGGATTTTGGGACTTGTGAGTACAAAGGGAATACGCCCTTCGATATTCTGGGTACCGAAATGCCGAAATATCGAGGTTCCTCCGCATGTTATCATTTCGGGTTTTCATATGTCAGGATTTCGGGGGTCTTGAAGACATGGTTTCTTACCCTTGGGTCTCCTGGCTGCCGAAACGTCGAAACGCTTACCGGCTGCCACGTGTACTCTACAGCTGGATGGTCCAGGCACTCCCATGGGTCTTGGGATCGACGGTCCTGATCTCTTCATTACTTGCGAAGGTTAAAAAGGGGTCGAGGCATTAACGCCTATGTTCCTTCATCCAATTTAACGGTCATAACAGACCTTAGATCCCCCAAAAGGATCTCATTCGTGCATTTAACAAGAGGAAGGGTATCCTGAGTACCGAACCACCGAAAGGTCCTAATTCACCCATATTCTATCACTTCAGGATTTCATGGGTTGGGGTTTCAGGACTCGTGAGTATGAGAGGACTCACACCTAGATACCCAAGGTGACGAAACTCCATAAACACTTAACTTACCCCCCATGCTAACTTACCCTGGGAGTTCTCCCTCGTACAAGATTTTAAGACTTAAGCTATAATATCCTCCTTCGAGTCCTCAGGAAGTTTTCACCAGGTTCAAAGACCAGACCGAAAGGTCTTTTGGAAGGTAAGGCAACGATCCCAAAAGGGGTGCTTCTGTGAGAAGATCTATCCAAGGCATTACTTGAGGTGAATAAGGGCATAAATTTTCCAAGAACAGACTTGAAGTCTGAATTAGTTCAATATATATATCTATCTATAAACATAAGCCATACGTGGTCTTTCCAATGAAAGCATGCAACCACCATTTTTGATCAAAACACCACACAAACAGTCTTATACTGAAACCATTCATAATTGCATAGACTATGAGCATACATGTCATCATATAACTTTCAATATGCAAGATATAAAACACTTATCAAAAATAACACCAGGGGTGATGCAACTACTGAGAGGGGTGCTCGTTTCCACCCAACCATAGGCTCAACGATTCCAAATGGATTTACCACTAGCCACCCTTGAGCTGAGACCATGATGTTGTGAGACCGAGTCTCTGTTCGCCAGTGATTGAGAACGAAGGTTACTCTCCTTCTTCTCTGCTATCACTCACTCTATAATTTTTCCAGAGTTCTTCCGATCTTCTCTTACGATCTCCACTCACATCTTCCCCCATGCCTTTTCTCTCTTGTGAGGTTCCGTGTGGCACGATATTCCTCGCGGTGGTCAGGTCTGAGGACTCTACGGATGGGCGGTTCACCCCCATCCCTCATTACTCATGAGGAGCCCTTTACCTACCAACCTACAAGTCATTTATTTTAGGCCAGCGAGCCACTCTTGGTTCTCCGGGCCATTGAAGACCAAATACGGTATTAGTTTCAGTGGAAGTTACCACCATTCCAGGTGCCTTCCACCACCTTTCTTCAGCCATCGTGGTCTCTTTTTCAACACATGCCCCTCTCAGCAATCCTACAATATATATATATATATATATATATTCACAATATTATTTACATTCATCGACCTTTTTCACAAGGTCGATTCACATCACACATGCACATTTTTGAGTTTGCCATAGTTCTTGGCCAATATAGTTATTTTTACAGACTAGGGGAAGCAGGGTGTTACACTCCCATTCTCCAAACGGGAACATAATTCTACGTTGAGTAAGTGTTCTCAATTACATCCCACCCATGGGTCCAATCCAAGCCTAAAAAAATGTCCAGACCCAACTCTCTAGGCTAAGCCATTCCCCACCACCTCAAAATCCTTTAAAACTGCTTTCCATATAACAAATATTCTTGTCAAATTAAGAACTGGATTCCTTATCCACTCAAGTAATGAAAGAGGAGCCACATATTTCTGATAAAAAACTTTTGTCCATAAATTTTGGGTATTTATTAGTCTCCACGAACATTTTGCTGCAAGTTCTTTGGAGAACAAAATATATATTCTTAAGTCCCCAGCCCCTGAGAGCCTTTGGCATCGCAATTTTCTCCCACTGAACCCAAGGAACCACCTGTTTATCCTTATTTCCCCTCCAAAGGTAAGAGAGAGACAATTTTCGTGCTTTTTCTAGAATACCCTTTGGAATCCAAGAAAGGGACATCCAATAAACTGAGATAGCCTCCAATACCGACTTGATCAATATTAATCTCCCATCCCTTTATAACCATTTGAAGCTCCATCCCTTTAGTCTTTTTTCTAAATTTGCTATAAGCCACATCCGGTATGTCTTTCGATAATCATTGGGTTTTAAATGAAAGCCTAGAATCTACCATGGTTATTTTCCACTACCAGAAATCTACTAAGTCCTACCGCCACAAGGAGAAAAATTAAGGGTGACAAAGGGAAGCCCTGTCACAAACCTCTTTTGGCTTGAAAAAAAGAAGAGCCTGAACCATTGATGAGTATGGAAAAAGATACCGAAGACATACACCCCATCACCCAATTGGTAAAATCCAAACCAAAACCAAGATGAATCATAAGCATTCTTAAATACAACCAATTTACCTGATCAGCTGACCGGTCGAGGTAAAGCATAATTGTCACCAGAGTGTCGAAAAATCAGGTTGATTAGCCGGGTTGTAAGCTTTGGATAGATCAATTTTCACCACAACTCCCCTAAGTTTCTTATTTTTAATGTTATGAAGACCTTCTTGGGATACACCAATAGACTCATGAATTTTCCTACCTTCCAAAAAACCAAACTGTTTACTGGAGATATTTTTGGACAGAATAACCTTTAACCTTCTGTTGACAAACTTTGAAATAATCTTATTTAGATAGTTACAAAACGAGATGGGTCGAAAGTCATCAAAGGAGGAGGGATTTTCTGACTTTGGTATGAGTCCAATGAATGTATAATTCAATTTTTTATGTATATAACCATTCACCCTTGATTCCTCGACCACCTTCAGAACATCAGGTCCAATTAGATCATAAAAACTTAAATAAAACTCAATAGGCCAGCCATCGGCCCCCAGGCTTCCCCCTTTTTTAAATGAGTGAAGAACTTCCAGTAATTCCTTTTCAGAAACTACTGCCATTAGTGTCCCGTTTTCTGCCTCCCTTGCGTAGACCCCCCTTCTCTCCAAAGGGTTTCTTGACCTCCCGGTCTTGGATCGTTCGAGATACTGAGTCGGAGCAACTCTTTGGGTCCCTACGGGTACTCAAAACTATTGTGCACACATGCACGCACATTCCCCTTTTTCCCCAAGTGACCACGGCTATGACCGCCGGTCTATTCCTTCACAATTCGGGCTTTAGGGATATCTTGAGCTCTTCCTTCAACTTTTACTGAAGCACACTTCTCTGATTCTTCGGACTTCCGCCACGCGTCTCCTAAAATTTGTTGGCCCCACTATGGTTCGGGTTTCACGAATTCGTGAAACTCTAGCTTGCTTCCCCATGAACCTACAGACTTTCGATTTTTGGATCCCTTAATCCACTGCCAGGTGTTCTCCCCGCGATCAACGGTTGAGATCAAATCATGATTTCAGACTTCGCAACCTTGCACTTATACTCCTTCTAGATTTCCCGAACCATGAAGTGACGAAACACCTTACGGCCAACCTCCGCGTAGTTCTCCCAGATCTGATGGTTTGGAATCATTCGTCTCTCTTCGGAACAAATCTTGTCCACCGACTTTGATGGAACTTTAGAGAATTTTCTTGTTGGAGATATTCCACCCGCTCTCCCTCCTGAGCTTTACTTTTTTGACTTTCCCTTGTGCCTCTGAACACTCTCTTCGATACTTAGTCGAAATATTGACCTGTGCACACCTTGCATTGGTTCCTCTTCCACACTCAACTTCTCCTTGTGGATGATTTCTCACTCATCGTGAATGTCCTCCAATGGCTTGTCTTCTGTGACCAAAATCACGCTACTCCTCCTGAGCTTTTAGGTATGAAAACTCAGTCATGCACTCCTTGCAGATGTCGATGCACTCCTTGCATTAATACAAGTTCTCGATATCTCTTCTGAGCTTCGATTCGAAACTGACTCTGTCATGCACTCCTTGTGGACACTATGCACACCTTGCACTCGCTCAAAGAAGAGAAACAATTGAAACTTATTCACTTCTCACAGTGACTCATACACTCAATCCTGTAACACATTCATGGATACACGAACAAGAAATAACAAAGAATTGAAAACAAACAGAAAGTCTACCATTCATTCAGACAGACACATAATAACAACCCACATTTTGAACAATATTCCTCTTCTATATTCATTCAACTGAACTCTACATACATTCATACACTACTTCTTTGTAGCTCCCTGCTCTTTACTACAATGGAAATCTACACATTAGATTCAATAGCCTCTTCTCAGAAACAATACAAAGATTTATACAAAGGGACTCTTCGAGTTCTTCCCTCCAACTACTCTACGCTATCATATCAAAATACAATCTTTCAACTAATTAACATTTATTACAATAAATATGGAGTCAGACAGATAAGAGACGATGCTCCAAATATGTGCTGCAATCCTTCTCATTAAATAAAAATACATCCCCCCATCGATCTTACGCGATGGCTCAACCTCCAATCATTAAAGATATTCATAACTCAAAACCTTTGTCAGATATTTCATTAATACAAAGATCTTTGAAATTCAAAATATTTCAAAATACACGCTAGTGCGCCCAGCTGTCTTCCACGCATGCTTTGCTGGCGATGCTCCTGCATGATACTCCCCTGGCTAAAAAATTTATGGACTCCTGTCCATGAGCTCCTGCACCAATTTTCCATGCTTCTGGATATGTACTTCACCAACCGTACTAGAATTTTCCATCGGGTGTCCTTTCCACTTCACCAAATACTCAAAATACATCTTCCTTTTGTTCTTCTTACCAACTCGCTGATCTATGATATTTTCCATCTGCAACTTCTCTGCTATAGGCATCTGTTTCTCCCATTAGATCTTCCCTCGATCTTCTGAACCTTCGATTCTATCTTCCCTGTAAGGATACAGGTATGCAATGTTGAATATGGGCGATATACCCACATCTTCTGGCAGCTCTAATTCATAAGCATTCTCACCAAATCTCCTTAGGATTTTACACGGTCCTATATTTTTCATCTTTAGCTAATTATGTGTTCCCCTCAGGAACCTTTCCTTCCTCAAATGTGCTAGAACTTGGTCTCCAACTTCAAATTGAAGATTTCTCCTATGCTAATCAACTCTGCTCTTGTATGCACTGTTGCTCTCCTTCGGTTGTTCCTTGATCTGATTGTGAAGTTTCTGCATTTCTGCAGTGAAGACTTTGGCTCCAACACTCCTAAATTTGCTCTGCTTCAGATATCTTAACTCCGACACTCCTCTTGGATTCATTCCATAAACTATTTTAGACGAACTTTTCCCAGTGCTTCTGTTCACTGAGTCATTATATCCAAACTCGGCTCGTGCTAGAATATGATCCCACTGACTATGGTGCTCAGTGACCAAACTCCTCAACAAATCTCCTAAGCTTCTATTCACTACTTCGGTCTGTCCATCCATCTGTGGATGATATGCATAACTAAAAGATACCTCTATCCCCAAATTTTTCCACAACGTCCTCCAGAAATGACCAACAAATTTGGTATCCCTGTTTGAAACTATACTCCTCAGCAATCCATGGAGTCTCACAACCTATTTGAAAAACAAATTCGCAACATGTGTTGCATCACTGGTCTTCTGACATGGGATAAAATGTGCCATCTTCGAAAATCTGTCCACCACCACAAATATGGAATCACTTCCTCTTTGCATCCTTGGCAAACCCAACATGAAATCCATGCTTATTGCATCCCAAGGCCTCTTTGGAATAGGCAATGGATGATACAACCCAGTGTTATGCTTCTTCCCCTTGGCATACTGACAAATATTACAATTTTTTACAAATGTCTTCACCTATGCTCTCATACCTGGCCAATAATATGAATCGTTTAATTGGGCAGATGTTTTGTCATGGACGAAATGTCCAGCTAGACCTCGCCTATGATTTTCCTTCAACAAATTCTCCCTCATCGATCATCTTGGTATGCACAACTGGCACCCCTTGAACAACAACCCATCCCGAATCAGGTATTCGGCCCACTAGCTTTTGTCTCTGAGTACAGGATTCACACATGCTTCATATGCCTCTCCGAAATCTGGATCACTGTGGTATATTTCCTTAAGATGACCAAAACCCAAGGTTCTGACCTGAAATTCTTGCAGAATCAAAATTCTCCTGCTCAATGCATCAACAACCTTGTTAGCATTATCAGAAATGTGTTTGATAACAAAAGTGAATTTTTGCATAAATTATATCCACTTGGCATGTCTCTGGTTTAACTTCTCCTGTCTTGTTATGAATTGTAGAGATTGATTGTCGCTATATAGAACAAACTCCTTCGGTACGAGATAATGCCTCCATTTCTTCAAGCCTTGAATTATGGCATAAAACTCTTTTTCGTATGTGGAGTACTTCTTCTTGGCTTCATTGGGATTCTTGCTGAAATATGTAACAGGTCTATTTTCTTGACTTAAGACCGCTCCAATTGCAACTCCAATCATGTCACATCTTACTTGAAATGTCTTTCCAAAATCTGATAATACCAGAATTGGTTGTTCTGTTATTTTCTCCTTCAATATGTTGAAGCTCCTCTCAACCTCTTCTGTCCATTTGAAAGACTTGTGTCTTTTCTTCACTGTATCCATCATTTGAGCACTAACCCCACTAAACTTTCTGATGAACTTCCGATAGAAACTTGCTAATCCATTGAAGCTTCTTACTTCAAATATATTCTTTGGTGATGACCACTCTCCGATTGCTTTCACCTTTTCGGGATCCATCTTCAATTCATTTGAAGAAATGACAAAACCAAAGTAAATGAGTTATGTCTTCATGAAAGAGGACTTTTTCAAATTAATTAGCAGCTTCTCTTGTTGCAACCTCCTCATCACCAATGTCAAATGTCTCAAATTCTCCTCCCTAGTCTTGCTAAAGACTAGTATATCATCTAGACATACAATCACAAAATTGCCAATGAAATGTTTGAACACTTCATTCATCAGCCTCATAAAAGTACTTGGGGCGTTCGTTAAGCCAAACGACATAACAAGACATTCATACAACCCCTCATTTGTCTTGAATGTTGTTTTCCACTCATCACCTTCTCTCATTCTTATCCGGTGATATCCACTTTTCAAATATATCTTTGAAAAATAGTTAGCTCCGCTTAGGCAATCCATCAAGTCATCCATCTTTGGAAATGGAAATCTGTATATGATGGTGATCTTGTTTATGGCCCTTGAGTCAATACACATTCTCCATTCTCCATCCTTTTTCGGACTCAATACAGTTGGCACTGCACATGGCCTCAAGATTTCTCTGACCAATCCTTTGTTTAACAGATCCTGAACCTATGTTTTCACCTCCTCATTCTCTTGAGGTGTCAATCTGTACGTTGCTTTGTTTGGCAGGCTTGTTCCTGGTATCAAATCAATGTGATTGATGATACTTCTGATAGGTGGAAATGAGTTTGGAAACTCATCTACTACAATGTCAGAAAAATTCTCTAGCAGTTCCTGAACTTCCTCAGGAAAATCTTCCATCGAAGTACTGGTAAGGATAACCCTTGACTTACTCACTACAGAAAATTGCATCTCCTATTCCTTCTTTACTTCATTTAGGAGTTCCTTCCCAGTCATGAGAACTATACTCATGCTAGCTTCATCCTTCACCTTCTTCTCTTCAATTGGAAGTAACATGTGTGTCCTACCATTCTTCTCTAAGGTGTAAGTATTCCTCCTCCCATCATGAATAACATTCCTGTCATACTGCCATGGTCTTCCCAACAAAACATGACATACATCCATGGGAATCACGTCGCACATAATTTCATCCCGATATCCTCCTATTTTAAATTCAACAAGGCATTGTTTAGTTACTGTTACCTGATGACCTTTCTACAACCATGAGAATTTATACGGCGTTGGATGTGCAGTCATCTCCAGCTCTATCTTCTTCACCATATTTGTGGATACTAAGTTGTCAGTGCTTCCATTGTCAATTATCACCTTGCAAACTATGTCCTTCATTTTGCAAGTTGTCCTGAACAAATTGTTCCTTTGTACTGGCTTTTCAATCTTTGGCTCTTGCTTCAAAAGAACCTTTTTCATCATCAAGGATTTCCCATCCTCTGCACCTTCCGCCTCAACATGTTGCTTCTGTGCTTCCAAAATGTGAGCTTCACCTCCTCCTTTATTCCCCTCAGGACAATCCCAAGCCATGTGCTATGTTTTTCCACAGGCATAACACCTTACTTCTCCTCCTTTGCATCTTCCTCTTCCTCTGGGAAAAGAGGTTCTACCTGTTGGGTATGTGTTATATTCTTTGCCCGAGTAGTGGTGTCTGAGCGCCTGCGCCAGGTGCGTGGGGGGGTTAGAGGGGGTGCGGAGCCCTCGATTTTTTTTTTTCGGGCCGACATATTTTTGTCGGGCCGACATATTTCCGAGACGACATATTACTGGGACGACATATTTCCGGGACCACATGATATTAGGTGGTTTTTCGGCACATGGTTTTTTGCCGATGGTTTTCTATTTCCGGTTAAGGAATTAGGGTTTTGG